>CM056832.1:12298400-12730900 GCA_029853015.1 Chelidonichthys spinosus
AAAATGATTCAGTTACTGCCTCTTTTCTCATATAATATAATTATCAATATAATATAATCAGAGTAAGTTTGTCTTATGGTGAATTCAGCGAAGGGGCCATTTTCAAAAGAAAGCCATAAAATATAAGTACCAGTGTTAAGATAAAGTATGCAATTGCATATCTAATCTATGGTAATATAATTCCTGTTTTACTGCAGCAGAAAAAATCTGAAAATGTACAATTTGTTTTATCATGATATCAACTACAAAAGCAGAAATGATGATCAAACTGATAAAACTTTACAATCCTCAATAAAATGCATTGTAAAGAACATAGCTATTGGCAAAAGTATTGTATATATATGTTCTGTTGTTCGCTAGTTTCATGCAGACATTTTTTTTCTGGCTGAAATGTTGTGAGTTAAGAAAAAAAAAGTAAATGAACAGCTCCTTATCACAATATAATTAAGTAAATTCACTCAACATCTTGGCTTGATAATGTGTAACAGTGCAGAGTATCCAAGGGTGCATTCCTTCTTAAACCATTTGAGAAATTTACAATTTTTGTGTTATTATATACATCTTATCAAGACACTATCTTGCCAGCTATCAAATCCACACAGGACTCCAGCATTCGATCATCCGGTCACGTCAACCACTCTGTCTGCCTCCGGACATCCCTACCCTACCGGAGCGTCTGGTCGAGGCTGGATATGCCACATACATGGTTGGGAAATGGCACTTGGGCTTCTGCAGGCCGAGCTGCCTGCCCACAGGACGTGGCTTTCAGAGTTTTCTGGGGACACTGACTGGCAGCGGAGACCACTTCTCCTATCAGAGCTGTGACGGGGCTGAAGCTTGTGGATTCGACCTGCATGACGGAGACAGGCCTGCCTGGGAGATGGCTGGCAACTACTCCACTCTGCTCTACATAGAGAGGTGAGCATCAAGGTACAAATTAAAGCAGAGACAAAACAAAACAAAACAAAAAAAACAACAACAACTTTAAAATATATCCAATTTTTCTCTTTGTCCAACCAGAGTGAAGCAGATCCTGAGGAGCCACGACCCCCATAAACCACTCTTCCTCTACCTGTCCCTTCAGGCTGCCCATACACCCTTGCAGGCACCGGACCATTTTCTCCACCTATATGAATCCCAGGGCAATCGTCTCAGGCGCCATTATGCAGCTATGCTGAGCTGCCTGGATGACGGTGTTGGTCAAGTGGCCCAGGAACTGAAGACCAGTGGGCTCTATCAGAACTCAGTACTAATCTACTCATCAGATAATGGTGGGCAGCCACTGTCTGGGGGGAGCAACTGGCCGCTGAGAGGGGGCAAAGGGACCTACTGGGAAGGGGGCATCCGTGCTGTGGGCTTTGTCCATAGTCCCCTCCTTAAGAAGAAGGGTATAGTAAGCAGAGCACTGATCCATGTTTCGGACTGGTTTCCCACATTACTTGGGCTGGCTGGGGCCCTGCAATCCCACCATGGCTTAGACGGCCACGATGTGTGGGAGACCATCAGCGAGGGCCTACCCTGTCCTCGCAGTGAAATCCTTTTCAACATTGACCCAGTCTCCAGAAAGCCTGGGGAGCCATATGACAAGGCATTGGTGCTCAACGGATTTGGGATCTGGGACACAGCCGTAAGGGCAGCGATAAGGGCCGGGGACTGGAAGCTATTGACAGGAAATGTGGGTGACGGGGACTGGATACCACCAAAAGCTCTTCCCAGTGGTCCAGAACGCTGGCAGAAACTGGAGAAGGGGCGCAGTGAGCTGGGGAAATCAGTTTGGCTGTTTAATGTCATATCTGACCCCTACGAGAGGTCAGACCTGGCGGAAGCTCATCCTGAGGTGGTCAAACATCTGCTGACCAGGCTGGCAGAGTACAACCAGACCGCTGTGATGCCCAGGAATCCACCAGATGATCCTATGGCTGACCCCGAACTCCACGGAGGGGTGTGGAGCCCCTGGCTGGGCCTGGAGGGACAGGAGGGGGAGAATGGAGAGCAGGGTGGCAGGAAAGAAAAGATGATGAAGATTAAGCACTGCAGAGTATGCAAGTTAAAAGCCCTCTTCAAGAAGGTGGGGTCACGCCTGCAGAGGAACACCCTGTTCTCCTAAATATCTCATCGATCAACATGCATTAATCTAAAGTGTTCAGTATGCTTCAAATGGATGAACTAGGTTGTACTAATTGTCGCCTGAACAATCTTTGGAAAGAAATGATCAGACAACACCATCATAAAGTTTTGGGGACAGGAGATCATCCTTCAGATCATCTGACAAGGACTTCATGTGAAGCATCTGACACCTTAACCAGGTGGAAAGAGAGATGGTGACAAGCAAAAAATACAGACCAGCAGACAGGCAGGCAGGTCAGATAGATAAGCAAGAGCCACAATCAAACACAAGGTCAGCCTGATAGAAAAGCAGACAGGGCTGTGTGGCTGGCTGAGCAAGCCTAGTCACTCACTGTCCCGCAGCCAAACTGCAGCAGTGTGACTTTAGGCCACTGTTGGACTGCAGATCAACTTGTGTGTCATTGTGCATGTATGCCCCTATGCCCGTATTCATGAAATAGTGTGATTAATACAGATGGAGTGCGTGCATGTGGAAGTGAGGCCTGAAGAGACAGGCAGAGGAATGGAGGGTGAATGTCTCATCTCCTAATCATCCGAGACGACCCTTTAAGGATGGCAGAGAGACACCCACAGGGTTGTTGTTTTTTTTTTTGTCAAATGTCACCTTGTTTTTTTTTTTAAAGAATCCCTTCTGCCTGACTGTAGCACACAATGTCCACCACACAATGTCCAGTCCCATCTGTGATGAGTAACCTAAGAAAGCTCAGTAGCTGATGCTATCCGTCTGTTCTGGATTTTAAATGTTGTACTTAATTCATCTTCTGTGTAACAAAATGCCAATTTAAATTATCAAAATAAAATCATGAATATGATAAGTCATGGACCAAACCTGTTTGGCCCTCTAACTTTTTCTTAAGGGATATTTTTCATCGGTGAACCATACCAGGTACATGTAACTTTTTCTCCAGACAAGAAAGTCAATAATGAACAATTCTGCAAAATGCTTGATTATGTTCAACAAATCTAAAATTCCCACTTCATCTGCAATATATCTGTGCTTGGCGACTGCATTGTGGTTGAGGTCAGGGAGAGATGTTGTAGGAGCGCATTACTAAATGAGGGCAGTACTCTTTAAGCCATAGTTAACCCTCATGTTGCATGATTAGTTGTGATGTATCTGCCGGCTGGTGAAACTGCTGCTGTGCTTATGTAGCTTAATAGGAATGAATCATATAGGTGGTGCTGCTGGGTCTCGTACAAGATGTACCAAGGTAAACAGCTTCGACACTGATAGGTCCTGAGTGCAGCAGCTCACTCCTTGACTCCAGCCTTTAGCCGTGTGTCTTCATCTGAGTGTGTGTGTGCGTGTGTATAGAAGTGTCTGTCGGCAGCAATCCCACAAGCAGTAGCAACAGGGCTGTATTTCTCCCCAGTGGCCCGATAATGAATATTCAACTGTCCTTCAGTAGTTCTCCCCGTCACCCCTCCTCCCCCCATTTATCCCTCAGCTCTTTGCTCATTCCTCCTGCAAACCAGCCCTCCTTCTTTCTCATTTTGCTCCTCATCCTACTCACTTGTTTGTGCTCATTTGGAAGATCGAGTTAGCCATGTTTATGCTCAGAGCTCTGTGGCGTACAGTTAAATAAAAAGAGTGGAGGAGGGAAGAGACTTCCCCGGGGGGGCTGCAGGGGGCTGTCTTGTCTGAAATGCTTGTAGATCTGATTAAAATATCTTGTTAAGCGAAAACCCTCATTTCATACATTAACACTACAACTAGTTATAATAAGGAAAAAGGGAAATTGGCAGGTCTTCAAGTTTAAAGGACAATGCTTTTATCATTATCAAAAATACCAATTCAATGATGATCTCTCGATATCCTTTGACTTTCATACTGTTTGTGGCTCTCAGGGACCAATTCTATGCTAAAATGTGATGTATTAATGAGTATTTACAACACCAGGAAAATGTGTGTGGGATCAACTCAAAACAAACTACAATGCCCATCGTTATGAAGGAATATGTCATATTGTGGCTCATTGATGTGTTCAACCACAATGGCACAATGAGATAAACTGTATCAGGCTTTTTTTGTATGCAGGCAATTTTGTAGGATCAATCATTCACCAACGCATCGTTAAAATATATCAGAAAACTCAACTTGGAAGCTCACTGACAAATTACATTTGTCAATTGTAAGTAAAAATGCCAAACATCTACACAGACTTTTACCTTTTATATATTTGCATCCCATTTCAGGCAATTTTTCAAACTGTGCACCAAAGCCCGACCAGCATTGGAGCTCGGTGTCTTGGTCAACTGCTTTGTCTCTGTGAATCTGCTAAGTGTGTTCCTGAGTGCATTGGTGCCAGATAACAGCTTGGGTTAACAGCTTACTAATGGGTATGGCACGTGCACTCGGAAGTAGACAAATTAGAACCTTTTAATCAGAAACTACTCTGAATTAACTGGCTCACAATTACAATGGCTGTGCAAGGACTCATTGCCAAATTGTAAAGAAGCATTATTTGTTCCTGTTATGGAACAAATAATGTTATGGATGGCAATCCCAATGACTTTGACTTTTCATTTAGCATCATCATCAGATGATAATTTCTTTTTGCTCAATACTTTGGTTTATGATCAAACCTTGTGCTCATTTGCAAGTGTCACACTATAATAATTAGACCGAAACATAAACCTAAACTTAATGTGTATAATGTATATTATATATAACTATCGCTTTGGATAAGAGCGTGCTAAATGGCCTAAATGTAAATGGAAATATCAACATGATAGCCATCATTGTGAGCGTGTTATCATGTTAATGCTATCATAGCACCGCTGGTCGTTATGCTATAAAATAATGGTTGTATGACGCGTCAGAAATCAAGTGTCTGTTTCTTATCCAAAGTGCCACATTGTGAATGCAAAAGCAAGTTTACAATGTTGTTGCGGCAATCATAGGTGTTGTTGCACTCGGTTGTTCACATGAAAAGTGATAGAAAACGTTGAGTAACAAAGAAAAGCAGAGCTTTTCAATCCCTGTGTTGAGAAAATTCACAAACCGTACATCAGGAAAGGCGTTTGCTATATGACCGTCTGACAAGCAGTTCTCCCCGAGTAGACTGGTGCCCTGCCTGTAGACTCGTCTTGTTAATCAAGAAAGCACTATAAACATATACAAATTGTACAGGGCTGCCAGTCTCTATACACGTGGCATTGCTATAGCAATTTGAGAATGGCTCCACAAATACCAGCAGAAACTCGAACAATTCCTGTGACCTCCATTTTTATGAGAACTACTGGAAATCATATATCCGGAGGCTTTCTCTTCTCAAAGACTCTCCATCTGCGCAGAGTTCATGACTTATGTGACATCACTCCGAGGAGCATTGAAGCTGAAGGCGCTGTGTTCACCTCCTGTATGTGTGCATGCAGCAAACACATACACCCACACTCACACACACACACACACACACACACACACACACACAGAAAAAGGGCCGCGCACCATTGAAACTAGACCTCTGTGATAAGATGTGATGAGACTGCTTTGGATGAACAGTAGGGATGTTGCTCAGAGTCCCTCCGAGTCCCGTACATGTGAAAAAACTGGTGAAGACAATCATCGTTAGAAGCCCACACATCTGATTCCCAGTATACTGTGATGGCCCGCAGAAATAAGGCACCGTCAGATTATATAAATCACGAAGGAGGTGCCATACACACACACAGAGACAAACACACACACACAGTGCTATCCAGTATGTGGGAAGAAGCTGTCATATCCACTGTTGGATAATCAGTTGAAGGTAAGGCCAACTTCAGATCTTAAGATTCTTCGGTGCAGTCGTGCAGTTAAACACAATAGGCTCCCGGAAGCGTTTGAAACATATAACTTTATTTTCTTGAGTGGGACGCTATGTTTTAGATTAAGACATGCCGAATGTAAATGCGGCCTTTTCTCTGCACTCGTTCAGCGAGACAGACTGGTGTCAACGACTCGTCTGGGACACATTGGCTGGAGCCTCTTGCTCCGTAAATTGCTACCCATGCAGGGAAATAACCCCAATGTGCTATTAAATGCTTATTTAGGACAACGTGATGGTTTAGTAATTGACAAAGAAAGGTAATAGATCCACTCTAATGCGCTGTACATGACAAACTGTTCCCAAGGAAACAGTTTGAACCTGAAAAGAGATTTAGGGATTGGCTGTCTCAGTGCAGCAGCAGCAGCGGATAGGAAGGTTTAACCTCTGGGTGTTGTTGCTAGGGAATGACAGTGGTCACTCCCTGATATACACACACACACGGATATCCAAAAACCCAAAGTAATGCGATGTTACTGGTCAACGTGAAGGAGCAGGAGAGGCCCTCCAAAGACACAAAGAACATGCAGCCGTGAGCCAAGTTGAAAACATTCTTGGAGAATGAGTCACTCCCCTTTGGTCTCTACGGTTCCACAACACTGCTGTTACAGTATCATCGCTGCATGGAGGTTTACGTTTCAGAGCAAGAGAGTGAAAGATGATATATTTCTTTTATGTCGTACACATGAGGTAACCGTTATTAGTGCATGAGCCGAGTAAACCCCAGCATATCTTTGTCACAGTCTAATCAGACACGTGACTGAAAAACACTCTGGCTTTGCGAGGTGTGCCTGCATGTCTCATCATACCTAGGATCACATTTTATACGTTTGTGATATGTTGTGTATGTAAAATCAATGTAACCAGTTTCTATAAGTTAAAAAACGAAATGTAGAGAAGTAAAACGTACCATATTTCCATCTATAAAGTAGCCGAAATTGGATAAACTCAAGTAAAGTACACAATTGCAATTAAGTAAATTTACTTATTTTCCACCACTGGCGTTAATGTTCTGTATATGAATTACCATAACCCTTTAGCAATGCTTATAGTCATTGGCAGCTTTAGGATCTTTATGCACCCACTCCTGGAGGGTGTATTTTTCTCATGTTAGATAATGCATTGTCATGTGATGAGACAAGAGCTATCCAAACAGGAAGACAGTACTACAGTGAATCATTACTAATGAGAGGCAATTACCTCCCCAAAATGAAGCCCGTTGAGCGTGTGTATGTGGGCGAGAGAGGAGGAAGATGCAGACTTTTTGTATCCCAGTTTTACTTGACTTGCGTTTTTTGTTTTTACTTGTTTTCACTCGCTACCTAACCTGCTTCTTCCTCCTCATGCCTTGTGTTGCAAGGGGTTACAAGATGATTAATAAGGCAGAAGAAAAATGTCTTTGGTCACACAAATTGTATTTTCTAATCTTTACCTTTTTTCTGATGTAATGCTCACTAGTAGTTTTCCCATGTTCAGGCAACGACTCAAAATAAAACCTTCTTTTGCTGAAATTGCTCATAATTCATAAATGCAACTTGTGACAAGGTTTTGTAAATCCTCCCAGCTCCGTTTTAAGAGCTCTCGCAGGCCGGAAAGGTTGAGAACGGCTGCTCTATACCACTGTTACCACCCACCCTGCAACCTACCGCAGCGCAGCGTGTCCAAGACTCGTCTGACAGGCACATCCCCGAAGAAACGCAGCAAATCAGCAATTAATACGACGGTACCTCTGCACCCTCACTAATTAGGCTTTCATATCAGAGCAGCTCCCTGTAGTTAGGGCAGAAACTGGTCACGCTGGTCCTGGTGCTCAGTGAAAACACTCATTAATCGCCAGCAACGCTCTCTAAACACAGTGCCATATACAATATACATTCACAGTTCAGAGGCAAGGCAGAGAGAGAAGGAAAGACCAAGGAGATGCGCACGTAGGCACTTACACACATTAAACATGTTAAATGCATTCTGCTGTTTTATTTAGCAAAGCAATGTGTGTTTGTCTGTTTTGTTAAGGAAATGGTTGCTGACCTTTCAATACTAACGTCCATGTCATCATCTTTCAGTAATACTTGCAACAGGAGACAGGAATGACATGCGCACACACACACACACACACACAGGAGAAAGGATTTAAGGTCAGCTTATTGAGACAGTGTGGCAGGATTTCATACTTGAACAGACAAGCAGGTGGAAATGGACCATTTTCTGTCTCATTCTGCCATTAACAGTTAATTTTCTTCTTAGACTCTAGAATTGAGCATCAGTCAAAGACAAGAAATGGTCCATTTAGTAGCTGCTCTGAAGCTTTTTATCATTTGTTTATTAAGTAACGTGGACGAGAAGTCCCTAAACCTGCATTAACTGATTTTTGAGGGCACAGGAGCAGTGGAAACCAGCTGTTTACAGACCACCAACATACTATGACCTATTTATGGTATGAAACATTCTGGGAAACAAGTGCTTATTTACACGTCCCACAGGCATGGGGCAAAATCATCAATCATTTGCACTCTCTTTAGACTCGGTTTTTGGTCACCACCATTTCCTGAGTGAAATATCTGCCTCTTAAGCTGCTAAATGATCCATTATGATCACCATCTAGTTGCTATCTTATAGTCTGTAGCTTGGTGTTGGGCAGGTGGTGTACAGGGGGGTTTTCGAAGCTGTTATTTTAAACGGAAACAGTGACGAGAGCAGCGAGAGTCAACCACAACCGAGAGTGGGCTGTGAAAGCAAAGTACTTTCATAAAGGACTAACGAAACATATGACTGTCTTTAAATCAAATGTAGATTCATCAAAACATCAAAAAACAAAAACATGAAAAAACACGAGTATGAGAGACGAACCACTTTTTGCTCGTCACATTACCTCACTGTGCAGCTGTAAGCGCCCAGTAAACACATCAGCTACTTAATCGTGGTGCCAAAACGATATATTAATACCCTTCATGAGATATTCATGAAAGCTCAGATAAACCTTTACAGTGCAGCAGGCCGTTACATAACGCCTATAATTCCCTGTCTATTATACAATGATGCTCCAGCTTACAGTTTAAATCCCTAAAACTGCATATGAGTCGGATCGAAGCCTCGACTCCCTGAACAGATCTCTACAGGCTGCTCGAGGTGATAAACTGAGGGAATCAGATATCTGTAAATCAAGGCTCTCTCTTTTGTATTTATTTTAGGTATATATATATATATGTAAAATATTGGTGAAATTGCAGAAGCTTAAGCAGTCTGAAGGGTAACACTAACAATGTGTGATCATTATTGTCTCAACATTTTAAGCTGTATATTTGCCCTAAAACCAAATCTCAGAGACATTAAAGGTCCTCTCAGGTATTGAAACGAAAGGACACATAAAACAGAAAACACATCATCAGACAAATGATGTTTTTCAATGAATAAACCTCTGATCTTCATTTTTTTCGAAACAAAAGGTCATTTCCAACAAAAACTGCGAAACTAAATATGCAATATGCAATATGCATATATATATATATATATATATATATATATATATATATATATATATATATTTACTGTATGTAGGATTTACATCTTAACATGAACATGATAACAGATTTGGATGTTGCTGAATATGATTTATAAAATGGTTTATAAACGGGAGAAAAACAACAGTATAAGATGTGAACAAAATCGAAATATAGAGCGATCACTGATCGTCCTTGTTAGGAAACGAAACATTTGACGATAATACAGTGAGCATGCAGCTCCTTTGCTCTGTGCCAATATTAAAATATTGCGGCATTGCATCTCACCACACGGCTTGGTGCTCGACGGACGCTGCTCTTTTCAGCTGTTCTGGTGTCAGCTTTACGTTTAAGTGCAAACGATTGGAAGATGCAAGAAAAAGGTGCTGAATCTGAACCTGGATCTGTGGCTCCTGGTACACGAGAAAAGATCTCGCGTGGCTACATCCCACCTCCGCCGCTACTGCCGATGAGGAGGAAAAAAAGAGAGGTCTCACTCTGCCGTTTTAGCAGCGTTCAACACTTTTATAGATGATTGATGAAAGCTTTAGAGGAAGAGAACGTGTAGCTTTCATGAACATAGGGTGGACAAAAACGCCACAGAAAATAACATAAAACATCATACTTAATAGTGCAATGTTCTATAGCGTAGAGCATTATCATTTTAGCCAAAAATATAGCATTCCCATAGCATTGTTAGCTTGTAGGCACCACTTGACCGTCACATGTTGGGAGGCACTAGATGAATTTTCTAATTTAGCACCTTTAATGCTGCCCTCATTGTCGGTTTCAAGACCAAATCAAAGCCACGCCTGTGTTGTCACTTCTCTCAGCATGGCCAGCAAGCTTTTTAACTAGTGGCATGGCTCTCACTTTGGTCCAGACTCAAATATCTCCACCACCATTTAATTAATTGTGATTAATCTCAATACTGACCTTCGTGTTCGTGTGGTCATTTTGGTGATCCTTCGTCTTTCACCAGGTGAAAATGTTAAATTATTCAATATGTTTGTTATTGTGATTAAATACTTTTGGAGTGCCTTGTTTTTTTTTTTCTTTTAATTGTTGGCAACTTTAGAGTTGAGTAGAGATGTTAAAAAATACACTGCATACTACTCGTGCATACACTCGGCTACCACATTATTAATTAAAAGTAAAAAAAAACATTATGATCATTAAAACATTATGAAAACAAAGTATCAAAAAAAAAGTGTTATCACCACACACGATTTAATCAGGTTTTTATTTCCATTTCTTTTTCAAACACAGAGCGGCTCATTATCCGAATAGAGGATCTTTGTTACTACAGCTCGGCTCCTCTCTCCTCCCCCACTCCCCCCCTCTCTCTCTCGCTCTCTCCTCTCTCCCCTCCCACTCCCTTCTCTCTCCGAGCTCGAGCCTCTCTTCCACCGGCCGTCTACCTTCACGAGTTCTCCTCCCGAAAACCTGCGCGAGGCGGCCACTTGAAGCGCGAGGCGACTTCCCCCCTCTCCCCTGCACTCCACTCAACATGGCTACAATTGTAACCTCCACCAGGTTCACAGACGAGTATCAGCTGTACGAGGAACTCGGAAAGTAAGCGACCGTCACCGCGGCTGCTGCTGCTCTTGTTGCATTCAGCGTGTGTGTGTGTGTGTGTGTGTGTGTGTGTGTGTGTGTGTGTGTGTGTGTGTGTGTGTGTGTGTGTGTGTGTGTGCCGCTGCTGCCATTGTGCGCGTCTACTTGAGCGTTGACAGGGCAGGAGCGGGGCTGTCAAAATACAGGGAAGGGTAGGAGAAGCGCCTCGGCAACAACAAGCTGCAGGCGGGTTCACGTTAGCGCCACCAGGGCTCGTTTTTAACCCCGGATGGGTATTACCGGCGCGGGGCTCTTCGTAACCCGAAAAGGTGCGAAGCGTGTATATATATAGGACCAACTTGTTTGTCGATGTATCTGCGGTTATAGCACGCATCGAGAACTCGTTTGCACGCAGCCCCGTTGCCCGGTGGCATCCCCCCGCGCTCCCGTCCAATCAATCGGCTCTGTTTTTTTGTGCATTTCTAAGCAGACTGCAGGGCTACTCTTTATGTGAAGCCCCAAAAAAGGAAGACGTGTTTTTGGTGCAAACATGACTGTGGCGCTTGCACATCATTGGCTGTGCGCGCGCCACCACACGTATGTACAGCGTCCAGGAACACGTGCTGTAATAGTGTATAATACTCTTATCTCTACGTGTGGCTAATAGAGCTGCACCACCTTCCAACACATATGGCGTGAGTAACACAGACGGCGTGAGTAACACAGACGGCGTGAGTAGCTGTAAAGGAGGCGTCTGTGCAAAACATTGCAGCCAGGCTGAGAAGACAGACTCAATGTTAATTCTACCTCTCAGTGGCTTTCATTCTCCTGTACTCACGTTTTTTTCTTCAAAACTAATGACTGGCTCCTATGACACAACCCCTTCTCCCACCCCTGTCATGCACTAGTAGCCAGGACCTCTTTTCACATCCAGTGCACACAGAATATCAAACTGGTTTAATTATGCATGTGACTTCCTTTCCCCTCTCTTTAGGTGTATGTAATTCATGCGTGCCCCTTACTGTGTGACAGGTTCACGTACTTTCCCCCCTGCAACACACACACACACACACACACACACACACACACACACACATACGAGCGAGCGGGCTTTGGTCATTAGAAGTATCCTCACTGATCTGTCATCTATGTCTCCTGCTCCAGGGGTGCCTTCTCTATCGTCCGCCGATGCGTCAAGAAGTCCACCGGCCAGGAGTATGCCGCTAAAATTATCAACACAAAAAAGCTCTCAGCCAGAGGTAAGCAGGCTCCGGCCGATATCCATTGTGTAGCACGGGATTACAGTCGGGGAGCAGCATGAATTTATGCAAGATGAAAGCTGACAATGGCAGGCTGCTGCCGACGCTGCTCAGTGATGTCAGTTCAGCTGCAGATTTGTTAGTTTGTTTCCTCAATAGCAATGCAATCCAAGCGCTCTGCCCCCCCCCCCCCCCCCCCCCCCCATCAGTGGAGATTCCTGAAGAGCTGGAGGCCACTTGGCAGAGCTGGGCTGCCGCCGTCTACGTGGTTCAGTGAGGTTCAGTGGGCTTTGGCAGCTGTCTGCAGCCATTTTTGGTTTGTTATAGTTACCATTGGTCTCTCCCATCAGATTAACCGTAGCCTAAAATACCCTAAACTTTGACTGCAACTTGTAGGATGAGATAAAGAAAGCTCTGATGGCTTATTTGAATAGTTTTGGCCATGGGTTGTGTTGGTAAGGATAACACTCTACTTGCGTAGGAGGGGTCATTGCATACCAACTCACCCAGATCTCCCAGTTTCTCTCATGGATTTTCTTGAAAAATATGCATGTGAAACCTGCTATCAAATTCTTGGGCCCTTGCATAATCCTTTAGCTCTACACCAGATACAAAACACATCAAACTGGGCAAGAAACACCATGACAGGTGATAAGACTGAAACAAACCCTCAGGTTAGAGTGACTTAAAGTGACTTCCTGTTTCAATTTTGACCCACTGTGTCCCACTTACCATACTTGCGAGTGCAGTCCCCTTAGCTCTGTTTGAGCTCTTCTTTTAAAAGGTGCTTAGTGGTGTGACCCAAATGTAATGATAATACATATTTGGCATACATTGGGGTGAACTATTCATGTACAATGAGGGGTTATTTCCATTTGAGCTCTCACAGATTTTTCTAACTCCCCATGTACGATTCTAAAAAACAGGGATATTAATGGAGGGTTATGACAAAAGCACCTGATAAAATGCTTTATAGTCTGTGCTTTGTCTGGTGAAATGCAGTATTGCAGTGACCACTCACCAAATAACATTATGAGGTAGTTTTGTGCATTTAACGTCAGCAAACAGTCAGTGCATTTTAGGAATGGTTGATCGGATTATCACAGATTTTTTTTCTGAATGCAGACTGCCATTTAACACGTTGAAATATCACCACCTGTGCTTCAGTATATGTGGCAGATTTATTGTTATTGTCATTAGTCTGCCTGTTGCCCTGCATGTGTGTCATCATGTGCCTGAATCCAAGTCTGTTAAATCTCATGGCGGTCCCATGTGTTCGTGTTTGCACATGAATTCCACTGCGTCTCGTCTTGTCTTGGTTTGTGTGTGAGTGCGTTGCAGATCCTCTGTGCATGTGCAAGTGTCAACAGGTTGCACCAAAAAGGTTGAGGGATGATATGAGGTGCAGAGCAGGGCCAGTTCTGGACTGAGGGGACTGCTCTTTTCCCAGGGGATGCAATGTCTGACTTGCTCTGTCTGACGGCTCTGTCTCTCCCACACACTCCCACCCATGTCATTTTGTCTGTGTTTATGTGTTTTCCACCTTCCCCTCCCTCCCTTGTCTGTAACAAAAGAAAGAACTTAAAAACCTGTGTGTGCATGTGTGTGTGTGGAGGGCTTTGCTGGCAATGGTCCGGAGCTAGTAACCCGGCAACAGCAGGGGTGAAACTCTTCATCCCATATGCTGTCTGGCAGAGAGACCGTGTGTGTCTCTTGATTGTGGTCACAATTATCACGCAAACGCACATAAACAACTGCTCTTTTCTCACTGCGACCACAGTTGCAAACATTTTCTCTCACCTACTTTACGGTTCTCATGCTTATGCATACAAGGCCCATCTGTGTACAGTTTCACATTGTTAAATACAAAACTGTACTGATGCATAAGCAAACAGAAAAAAACATAGAACTAATGCTAGACAATAACCAGAGGAACACCTTAAAACTGATAGACCTAGATAGATTAAGCTTACCGTACCTTTTAAAGTAGAGTTACACCGACGTTGATATCGGATATTGGTCCAATAATGACTCATACAGCTGGATCGGGTATCGGTGACAGTGGACTGATCTGGCATTGTATTCCATCCATCCATCATCTGAAACCATTCAGGGTTGTGGGAGCTGGATCCCACTGACATTGAGGGAAGGCAGGGAACATCCTGGACAGGTCACCAGGCTATCACAGGGCTGTTTGATCCCATTAGTTCAAGAGTAAAAACTCAGACCACTTATATCTATGTATTCATTTATTACATGTTGTGGTTGTTTGACAACTAAACCCTCTGCAAAACGGCAAATTGTTGTTGTTATATGTGGAATACTCGCTACTCGGCTGTGTAAATGTTCTTGCAGTCCAAGGACACTGATACTGAAAGCTACTAATACTGTAATACTTTATTTCGTAAGTGACTTTAACACCAGTTTACAGAAGATGATAATGACAATTACTGTTGGCCCGAGGCAGCAGCGATGGCTTGATAAAAATCGTGGGAAGTAGAAGTTAAGAAGGGAAGTGTGGTCATGACTTATGTTACTTTTGCATTAGTGGTGGTGGGCTCTCTTGCTTTTGTGCACACTCTGATGAAAAGGGGAGATACGGCAATACAGGCGTCTGTGTTGAGCCACGACTTCTGTACAGCTTGTGTAGAGCCATGAATATGGTTTGTACAAAGATTAAGTACCGGGAATCAATGGTTAGATTTTAAGAATCCAATAAAAGGAAGTTCGGAGGCTATTTTCATATCTCTTTTCTGACAGGATGTCCGTTACAGTAGCTCATCTCAGTGTGTGAAAACCAAACGTTGCATATTTACATGTAAATTAGCAAGTCAGCGTTTGCTTTTGCCCTCTCAGCTTTCGTCTGCAGCTTTCCATTCGTGGAGCTGACTGTCATCTGTTCACATTTACCGTATTCGCTGATGATGTTACAGTAATCTTTTAATAAATATTATAGTGAATAAAACAAAAGCATACACATAGACCAGTCGGAAAATGTGAAATATCAAGAACGAGACATAGCCTAGAAATATCGAGATATTATTCAATAATCAACTAGGTGACACGTGTTTCCACTCGCATATATATATAAATATATAAATATAAATAAATCAGTCCATCATCATGATCTCCCAAAGCCCAAGATGAGGGTTTTTTTTCAGCGTAACAATCCAAAACCAAAAGTGCCCATCCAAAGTATTGCTCAATCTGTAATACTGTATTATTACATCATGAATGCCAAAACTCTCTGCTCTCTGCTTCTTAAATGGGAATATTTTCTGCTTTTCTCAGCAGTTAATTGAATATCAGTAAATTTAATTCAGGCACAGTATTGAATGTAGGTCACCCACGTTTTGGCAGCACTCAGAGCCCAATACACAATCACTGTAGTTATGCATAACGTGGTAAATGGAAGAAAAATGTTTTTAGCCATCCATGTTGCGAGTGAAAACGCTAGCTGATTTGCGAAGCGTGGATTGGTTGAAACAGGGCCGTATCTGTGGTGTCAGACGCGCATTGAAAACACGTCGTAACACCTTAAGGAAACAATGAGAGCGTGATCTATCTTAACCGTGTTTCATGTTATTTTTAGCTCCAATTGTATGTGACGTATTGTAGGTGTATTTTTAGTTACGCTGTTATTAGGTAAGGCCTTGTGGTCAGGGAAAGAGAAGGTGGGGAGAGGCTGGCGGCACTCGTCCCACTGTTGAATTATTGAGGTGCGAGGCTGCTCTGCTCTCGCTGAACATGGGCAAGAGCTGAGGATTCAGTGGACCCTCAGACTCCTCCTCACTGCTTCCTTTCTTTATCTGGTTTTCTTTCATGTGTCTCCCTAAGCCACATTCCTGTCCTTTCCTTTGTGTTTTTCTCTCTTTTGCCACCTCTTACTCATTTCCTCTTCCCTCTCTGCAAGGCTTCCACATCGCAGGCCATGCAGACAGGCGACTGTGTGTGTGTGTGTGTGTTTTTTTTTTTTCAACATTTGGTTGGCTGCTAGTGCACCCGCTCGAGGCTGATTGGCGGAGAGCAGATAAACGTAGCAGAGCAGCGCGGTGAATGTTTCATGGGACCAACTGTGAATATTTGATGAGAGAGAGACAGTCATGTATGGAAAGAGAAAGATGCCGATATGGAAAGAGGGTGAGACGGTCAGGGTTACATGCTCTAAAGCATCGTAACACACGAGTGGTGTAAGTCATCCCACAGCATGCAGACCTTCCGCTTTTCTTATTAAGGCTTTGAACCTTTGTGTGTGTGTGTGTGTGTGTGTGTGTGTGTGTGTGTGTGTGTATGTATGTATGTGTGTGTGTGTGTGTGTGTGTGTGTGTGTGTGTGTGTATGTGTATGTGTATGTGTATGTGTATGTGTGTGTGTGTGTGTGTGTGTGTATGTGTATGTGTGTGTGTGTGTGTGTGTGTGTGTGTGTGTGTGTGTGTGTATGTGTGTGTGTGTGTGTGTGTGTCCTGAGGTTCAGTGTGTTTTTCCAGGACTCTCCTCCTGTCATATTCATCTTGCCCTCTTTTTCTCTTTTATCTGCTCATCATTATCCCCCTGTCCATAGCATATGGCATCATGTGGGAGCCAATGTGAATAAAAATTTAATTTGCCATATACTTTAGTGCTGGACGAAGAGACGTGATGCTGATTCTTAATTTTGAGAGGATTCATTTGTGACTAGAGGGGGAACCTACAAAGTCAGTTGGACTGCAATGAAACAATATGAAGTTTCAAGTAAAATAGTTATAGTTAATAGAAAGGCTCAAACAATAGGAAACAAATACAGTTTTCCAAAGCCCAAGTTGACATTAACATTTCTTGTTTTGTCTGACTATCTGTCCAAACCCCCAATATACTCAATGTAATATCATATATGACAAAATAAAACCAGACGATGTTTATATGTGAGTTGCTGGAACCAGTGAATGGGGCTTTTTTCTTAAAAAAAAATACCTGAACTATTAGTTTATTAAAACAAATAGTTTCCAGAGATGCCAATTCAAATTTTTAAAAGTCTGACCTACTGATGAAATGTTTTGCCAATTCAGATAGTCGCTATAAAATAGATATTAACAACTGTATTTATTCAAGTTTCTTGCCTAAAAGATTACAATTGAACACATCATGATAGTGTTTACTACCTACTATTTTGCTAAATGTCTTTCATCAATTCATCGTTTTGTTTTCTAAATGTAGTGTTTTGCTTATTTTTTGTCATACACAATAATACACTGAATTTGTTAATAAAACAAGGTATGAGTACAAGGTAGGAGTACAAGTACATGCGCACTGTATTGGTATCGATGCATCCTTAACCTTTTTTGTTATTGTGATCGAAAAACTCGCAACCCGACTGCTGTTCTTCAGTTGTACGTTTGGAAAAAGCAATAAAGCTGGGCACACACATGGGAAAAGCATCCAGCAATAACGTGTGTGTGTGTGTGTGTGTGTGTGTGTGTGTGTGTGTGTGTGTGTGTGTGTGTGTGTGTGTGTGTGTGTGTGTGTGTGTGTGTGTGTGTGTGTGTGTGTGTGTGTGTGAAACCAGTTTACGTCATACCAGCAATGCTGACATACACATTAAGTTACCTTTTCTCTTGATTTTACTTTCTTTCTACCTCTACACTCCTCATCTGTGTGCTAAATGTAAAGCTCTTGGCAGTATTTGTTTAAAGTTACAAGATCCCCGTTTGTCTTTGGTGTCCCCTATGGTGATGAGCAGTAATTACAGGTATGTTTTTGGCTCTTGCCAGAGGGGCAACTTCTGATTTCTTCTTCTGATACTGACACACAGTTCGTAATACTAAAAATGCGGTTTTCATCAGTGGGCCATAGGCTCAGGCACCATTGTGTGCGATAAATAGTGACTCACCAGACATGTATTTCGCAGCGCGGATGTGCTGCAGGGAAGGGAAAGAGAATTTGGTTGTACTGTTTGTATATCCAGCATCCACCAGCAAAGGGAACTGCAGTCAATGAGCCATGGCATGTAAAGCTGCAGAGCCCTGAAGCTCCGCCCCCACTTCTACACAGAGCGCCGTTGTGTCGCGTGTCCACCAAATTCGACAACGCACTCGTAGAGAGACGGCCGGACAGAGATTCTTTAGATGGATAAATATGACCAGCTGTGTGAAGAAGTGTGCACACGTGTGTGTGTGTGTGAGGATAATCCATTCCTGATCACACACACTCACTGTCATGCTGTCAATCAAGCAGCCTGTCTCCATGGTAACCGCTAGCTTACTTGCATCCTATTCTTCACACCTGACAGGCAAGATTATATAGACTTGGTCCCCACATTCACCGGGTGTCTTGTACAATGAATGGTAACAACGTGCAGTCCGATTCCCCATGTGAATCTCAAGTCCTTAAGCCCGAGGAAACCCATTCTGAATGCCAGGCTGTCAATAAGACATATTTAAGTTTTCCAGAAATCACCTTTTGTTTGCTTTAGTTTTGAGGGTTTTAATCTGACAGCAGTTATTTATGTCACATCGGGTATTCAGTTCACAGAATAACTGCAAGAGGGAAATTTGTGTGGTTTGTAATTTAATCATCGGTGGTAGGGTGGGGGTGGATGAAAACCATCAGGCCTCTGTCAGTCAGACCCTAATAGGGTGTGTGTGTGTGTGTGTGTGATCAATACAAAGCACTGTTAGCCTGGGCATCTACAGTAAAACAGACGATATCTCTTGTTCTGCTGCATCGATTTTGATCCTTTCTTTTAAAAACTGTCCATCGTGAGTCAGTGTTATAGGATAACAGATGGCTCTGTTTACAACAAGTCACTTTGCATATCGGATTACACACACACACACACACACCCCTTCACCTTAACATTGGCACCTGCCTGTAAACTCTCAGTCAAGTTAAATCCTTTGAATAATCCCAGTTGAACACTAGCAACAGTTTGTAGGATCCCAATACATTTGTTCAATGGAGTCGTGGTTGTGGCAGCGTTGTCTGTTTGGACCGGTGCTCCGGCTGACTGGCACACCAACCCAGCTGCACAGGTGTCAGCTTTTAAAGTTACAATCAGATCAGTCTTTCTTAGTCCTCTCACAGTAATCCTATTAAGGGTGTGTTGCCTTCACATTCACAGGTTTTGTGAATTGAAGCACAACCTCCACTTGATCACCAGTAGATTACAATGACAAAGTGAGCTGCCACAATGACAGGAATTTGATGTTGGCACTTCTTTTTTCCAATGATCCAAACGTTGGAGCATTTTAGATTAGCAAATGGTAACTTGCATCATATTTGTATTCTTAATTGACTAAAAAGATGTCTATTTAATAAATCCAGTACTTGCCATAAAAGCGAAAACACATCTTTATGTAAGTATTTTGTCCCATTCTTCCAGGTTGAATTAATCTTTTAATCATGTTTGCTCTAATTATTTAAATCACTAGCAAGTGACCATGATATAGATAGTGTATAGGTAAGCATAATCCATTTCAGCATTTCCAGCAATTGTAGAAAAAAAACACAATCCTCAGAGGAAATTTTGATACCACACACAGCATTGTAAGCATGGCTGTGTCAGGTCGAGCCCATACAATGATCCTGTGTTTCAAGGCTGATCTTTGCATATACAACAAAAGGGACTTGTTCCACGAGCTCCAAAACAAATATCAAAACATCATGGATGCTCGACAGAAATGGTAGAGCAATCAGGTCGATCGAAAAATAATGTCCTTATTTGCTTTTGAAGAGGACTGAATTATGTAGGATGTACAACTCACTGCTCAGCTGTCAGACACGATCTACATCAGCTGTCCCCCTTTACACAGAACTACGAGATGCATTCAGTTTGTGTTGTACTGGATGTGTGTGTTCATGTGTTGCTGCATGTCTTACAAAAGGACTGGCAGACACACAATGGAAGCCATTATCCCTTCTCTCAGGCAATAACCAAGAGGTAGGTGTGTGTGTGTGTGTGTGTGTGTGTGTGTGTGTGTGTGTGTGTGTGTGTGTGTGTGTGTGTGTGTGTGTGTGTGTGTGTGTGTGTGTGTGTGTGTGTGTCTGTTACTCTGGTCATTGTCCAGGTTGAAGCACGTCTCCCTGGAACAGCTGCCCATCAGTGATTAGTTATCACTAAGCGCGGTTCAAGGCTGCACTCTGACACATCAAATCTGTGCAGCGTTATTTATGTGCTGGAATAAAGGAGACACTATTTGCCTCCAGATCTATTCATAGTACTGATTTGGGTGTCATCATTAACATCACATTTTTTATACGTTGCTCCAGCCAATAGCTTGTCCCAACTGCTCAATGAACATGCAGTATTGGAAACGCCGCTGTGTTAAATTCTCGTGTAATAGCTGGTATTTAAAAAAGGCTAGCACAAATAAATTATGGTGTGACCACTGGTAAGTTGACATTCAAACAATGCCTCATCATACAGAATATGCCTATGGTAAATGGTGTAAATTGGCGATTGCTAAATAAAAATAAAGCTCACCGGTGGGTTTTTCAGTTTTTATGTAATTACATATACAGTAATTCTATATAAAAGATGTCTTTGTACAAGCACCAATACTCTACATTAAGTAACACTTGAGTATGTCCTTATAAGCCCTTTCCATCCTGCCTTCTTCACATGGTGTTTAACTCCCCCAGCGTTTGGGATCATGCAGAAGAGTCGATAACTGCTTCTGCTGTCGCCCCACAGGAGGAAGTTGAAAGGAAGCAAAGCTGTGGTCGTATTTGTTATCCTGTTGGTCAGAGGGAACCTTTCTAATTAAACGCTGTAAGGGGTCCTGGCAGGGATACACAGACTCCTTTCATAAAGCTGCACAGCACCTTGATGTTAATGGTCTTTCCCAACTGGTCAGCCACGGTCCAATTAAGCTTCGTTTAATGGCTCGACTTAACCCACCCAGTAAGCCACACGCACTGAGCGAAGACCATTTCTTTCAGCGTGCAGAACATATTGCCGGGCGGAGGAAGTTATAGTGGAAAACAGAAGGAAACACAGTGTGTCGCTTCATGTTTTGGTTGAGCGACTCTTGACACCTTTTAGACCCAAACACACAGACGCACATACAGGCCGAGCAAGTCTTGTTCACACAACCACAAGTCTAACTGGAGCAACAGCACACTTCAAAATATAAAAAAATGCAACTTGTGTTCAGAGCGGAATTTGAAACGACTCGGAGCAGCCAGGGTGTCGGAACAATTTAAACCTGAATGACAATATTCTGTAGACGATGCATTGAGAGAGATTTTGCTGTGGAAATGAAAAAGTAAATTCCCATAGCTGTGCAAAGCTGTATAAAGCAAAAGTCAGGGCAGCCTCATTAAAAGTTATTAAAGCTGTTTGATTTCTGCATCCCTGTATGCTGTAAACCAAAATCAGCAGGGGAAGGAGAGGAGAGCAGGTTCATCTAAGCATACCGGCATGGAGCCAGGTGACAACATCCTGGAGCTATTGGTGCCATGATATCGTGCTGCTATTGGCATGGGATGATATTAAAATTTCATGTCACGATTAACCTGACTAATATGATTGCAATTCACAATGTATGTATATATATATATAATCAAATACGCTTAAAACTCTTTAAAATGGCACTGAAACATACTGGAATCACTTTACCTTTGTTTAGGAACCAAGATTTTGTTATGGGATCACAGATGGACATTTTTTAATAATTAGTCATATGCTCTCCCTGCATACATGAATCATAAATACTATAAATCATAATCATAATTAATTCCTCCTGTATTTTTTCAGATCTATACTGTGATAGCACACTAGACCGCGTTTTCAAGTGATATTCACAATTATGCCAATAATGAAACAAGAGAGAGAGAAAGCCAGAGAGCGCTAGCTTCTTGGCTTGTTAGCACACTGAAGTTAGCATTTTTCTTGAAGCACCTCTGTGCCTAAGTACGCACTCACAGGGCTGCTAGCATGGCTGTCTTTTTTGACATGCATAAAATATAAATGATTCTTCAGAGTCACACCGCCTATTGGTGCCAGGGCAGCCAATCAAATCGAGCAAGAGGCTAGCTGTCAGTTAGCTGTTGGGCAGCGACAGAGCTACGGAGTATGTGACTTCATCCCATGTTGTGATAGTCATGCTGACTCTCCACAGGTGCACTAAGTGTTCTGCCCCACGCTCTTTGCCGAGGTGTTTCTGAAGCTGTTGCGTCTGCAGCTGAGGCTCGTTTCTTTCCCTTTCTCGAGTCTTTTCCTCCTCTTGGCTAAGTTGTGTCAGTGCACTCGGTCCGACTCTGGGGTCCAGTAGAGCAGAACTGGTGTCTGTCTCTTGTCTAATTAAAATACTGCAGAGTGCAGATGAAAAGAAGCGAGTTTGAGGCCTGACTGGTGATAAATAGTTGAATAGTAGTGGAGAATGGTATCAGCTTATTACTGTGGTTTAAGGTTTATAGCATATTTTGGATTTCCTTCCCCTTGCATTATCCTTCACTGTCCTCCTCCCATGATTACATCATCACACTGTTGGCGTTGAGTAGGAGATATGAGCCTTGGCGTTAGCCCGCTGACACCAGACTGACCTCTCACAGCGGCGGGACGTCTGACTCATAGACAGAGAAAGCTGTGGCAGGAAGGGAAACGATCAGTGTCAGAAACTCGCCTCTGTCTCTCTCATTTCTCTGCAAGCCTCCATCTGTCAGTCTTTCTCTGTTTCTCTGTCTCTCACTTTCTGTCTCATTGTGTCTCTGCCTCTCTGCCTGGTGATGCAGGCCGGGCCAGGTCAGCGTGATTCAGGGCTGTAAGCCGGAGGAGGATTGGATCTATTTATAGTTCTGTCTGCTCTCTGGGCCACACTGACCCCGAAGTCTGTCACTTTTTCTGTTTCTGTCAGTCTGTCATTCATTTATCTCTTATCAGTCGGTCTTCCTTTTACCCTGTTATACCCTTGGATAGGACGACGTTAGCCTGCGGTCTTTAACGAGCTTTTTTGTTCATCCAGGTTCCTTCCTTTTCTTGGAATGAGGTTAGAAACTAGTTTTCCCAGACCCAAAAACTGATCTGAGAGATATACAGCGAACAATATGTACTTTTAAATCATAGATAAAGCTAATTGTTTGATTAATCGATTATATTTATCTGTGAAATGACAGAAATAATGACGAATGCCAATCGCAAGATACTTGAGATTAGATTAACGGTTTAAAATATCTTGTTTTGTCTTGCTAGCAGTGTGTGTGTGTGTGTGTGCGTGCGTGTGTGTGTGTGCGCGCGTGCGTGCGTGCGTGCGTGTGCGTGCGTGTGCAGGAAACAAAGCTGAGAGTTTTTAGTCATGCTAACAGGCGCTGTTTTCATTGACTTGTCTGGAAAGTTGCTAAAGGCTTCAAATGGAATCACTACGTTATTTAATGGCTTTGCTTGAAAGGAGAAAATGTGTGGATCAGCACACGCACACACTTGAAATGCACATAGATGCACTCTTAATACAATATACTACTTGACCTGTGAGTGCATTTTTAAAAAAACAATACCACAAGTCTAATTTTAAAAATGAAACCTGAACAAATGGATGTGTATGTTTTGAAACTTGAAATTTGTATTTAATTTAATTTAGCCCAATACAAATTGGAAAAGGAAAAAACATTTTTCAAAGGGATCCCTTGACCTTTCACCTTCTATGGGTACCCACACGTTTCCCTTTAAAGACATGCCCACTGGCTAATCCATTCAGTTTGGGTTTGTTTTATCATGCAGTATACATAGGATTAGTTATTTAGTTTGTCTATTCTAAAGTGTCATATTTGAATATTTCTGCATACGTGGTTGCCTAAACTGTTTTGTAATTGCATAAAGTGGGTGCGACTGGAAAGCTGAGATTGTGGATCCAATGAGTATATTCATGTGTGATGAACCTAGTTCCCATCTGTTTGATTGTAGTGAGGAAATTGACACCATTGGTTAAAAAGACCTGATTTTGAGTTGTATAGGATAATCACAGCCTAATGAAAGTTTACAACAATAAAACTAGAGACCTAGGGCATTCAGAGGATTCTTTATTTTTATTCACAATAAGTGGATTTACATTTTTAAATTCGGCACAAACTCATTAGACATAATAGAGCATGGGGATGCCATCATATACTACTATATGGTTCTAAGCCCTTATGCACTTTAACAATTTATTTTAAATAAGTAATCAAATAATACATTATGGACATCCCATCAACAAACCCCTAGTCCTTTAACCTTTTACCATTCTGCCCCCTTCTTAAACTTGAGAGGCTGTTCTGTGCGTGCTAGTTGTGTCTAATCAGCGACTCGTCATGCTAATATCCTGCTATGCTTACGGTGCAGGTTGCCAGGTCGGCTCCAATCAGCAGATGGAGAACGGTACATGCCAAGCAACGTCTTTTTGTTGACTCGTCTCGTTCTCTGGCAGTCACTGAGGAACGGGGACTTTGACGGAGCCGCAGACCGACACGCTGACTATTTAAAAAGCTGGTGATGCCGGTCAACCTATGTTCTGCTAATACTTATAAACCCCCAGTAGTGTAGCATTGCCAAGTTATGAAATCTTACATTTTCTTGGAAATACTCCGGCTTGATCGAGATGTGATTGGACATATTTTAAGTGTTCAAAGGAGGGGCTGTAAAACGGTGGATTAATACATTTAACTTTCTATAAATTCTTGCTGCCGTATTAGTAAACTTGTCATTTGTTGAAGAGTAGCATCTTACAAAGCTCTGCTAATTTACAATAATAATGAAATAAAGAACAACTGTTTGGAGGGGGGGAAGGGTGTGTATAGATCATTTTTCCAACAGTGGATGTGGGCTGAAAGAAGCCATCTATCCATTCATCCACCGCTCCTGATGGCTATTAGAGATGATGGATAAATGAATATGATGCGCTCATCACTCACTCCAATTGGGCTAAGTGCCGTGTGTTGTACTTTGCAGAGCAGAGAATATGGTCTCACCACAGCTCTCTGGAAAGCTGTAAATGGGGTGTGTGCATGTGGGTGGGGATGATGGAGACAGGCTGGGAGTTTGACTCTATACTTCAAATCCTAGGAAGGAAGGAAGGAAGGAAGGAAGGAAGGTTACTAAGGAACACGCACTCTGTAGTCTGAATCGTTTACAGTTTCCGTTTGTCCAGGTTTGGCATTTAGAGAGTGAGCCTTACACACCTTGCAGCCACATACAGTTTCTATAAATTTTTGAGATTTTCTCCTTTTCACAATGTCAAATCTATACTACTAGTTGCCAGTTTATTAGGTAAACCGAGCTAAATCCCATGTAGTCTTGCAATACATGCTACCGCCATGAAGAGATTTTCAAATATAGTCCACCAAGACTCAGATGAAATCGAGTCTGTGGCCCCTGGATCTGACCTGACCATTCAAATTAGGATAGTCGGCGGTAGTGTCTGTGATGTAAATTCCTGGATATTAGATGTCTATTATGCAATTTTTCCTTGTGGTCCCAGTAGTATTTGCAACAACAAGCACGTATCGATTTAAAGAAGTTGATCAGATGGTTGATCACTGACCAGCTGAAACCCTTTTTATTTTGAATCTAGAAAGTTGCTCATCGAATGGTGTGACCTCACTCACAATTGAGCCTTCATCCCGTTGTTGTTCCTGAAGTTGAGCAACATCAGTCGAGGGCCTTAAATGTCGCTGTTAGTCTAATATGTGACGTTTAGGTTTGATGATAAACTGACTCTTTCATATAGCTGATATTATAGAAGAATATAATATTTTTGTATAATAAAGAGTAGATTGCTAATTTGACCAGTTACCTTTTTTTTGTATGTGTCAGTGATTAGCATCTGCTAAGCTGCAGTCAATTTCTCCTACTGCTTCTCTTCTTTTCCTATACAATTTGTCCCTTTTTATAGCCTGGATGTATTCTCTCATCTTTCTTTTAAAACTCCTCAGTCATTTCGAGTGTCTCTAAGCACCCAAAATCTATCACAAGCATAATAAAGCTGTCGTCTCAGGCCAGCCTTAAGAAATAGGCCTGTTTTTGCTGGCTGATTCAACTTCTAATAATATAGGCAGCCAAAATAGCTCCTTCTGGCTCTGGGAAGAACGTTGTGGAATGTCTGCAGAATTAGTTTCTCATCTTCTGAACACACTGGTCAAGATGGGTCTTTACATGTCTGCATGCAGAGACACGCAGGATAAAAGCTGCAGTTATTGGCTTAGCTCTGCGGGTCAGAGGTTTGGGGTCAAACTTGGGATAGCGTGTTAATGACCTGAGATTTCCTGCCAGAGCTTGTCGGCGGTAAAAGATTTAACAAAAACACAATGCACAAACCTTCAGAGCTAATGGAGATTTCCTCTTATTGTCTCTTGCCGCTAATAAAAACAGCCTGGAAGAAGAAGCATAATCAAACAAATAAATAAAAAATAGCAAATGATCAATATATGGCAGGTTACTGATGTCATGTATGTTGATGCCAATGCCACGTGACATTACACAAGTGTAATTTAATTTTCATACATTTCAAATGCCTTGTATACACACAAGAGCACACATTACATATTTATATAGTAGTTTTACATTTTCCGCTGCCTCTAGGGGCCCCTAGGTGTTTGCTGTGAAGGAAGTAAGCATTTTCTATTCCCTTTAGCTGCCAGTGTTTTTTTACAGCAAGTCGGGGATTTGAACTGAAGCTTCCTTGAACTAATGGGTTACCTCCACTAGGGATGGGGCGAACGCGTCAGTTCTGGCAGTAAATCACACAGTAGCTGTGTCCCAATTCAGGATCTGCAGCCACAGCTAAAGAAACACGAGACAATCTGGCCAATTTTCAAAATAAAAGCAATTTTCAAAATAAAATACCGCGATTGACAAATGCGATCATATTTGTGTATCTCAACTCGCACTGGGAAACAGGAAGAGAAAATACATTTAATAAATGTGAAGAGTAGATAAACAAATATGTGCATTTCAACGGTATATCTGCACTACTACTGTCTACTACCATAGCTTCCGCGGCCGGTGTGAACCCGTTACATGCACTGTAGTTCAGTGTTTAAGTAGTGTCCTGTTTTATCATGCCATGAGTTATACCACGGCTGTTCATAAGGCATGAAACTAAATAAATTATTTGAAAAAATGATTTGGTACTCTTACTTGTGTATTTCTACTTGATACTGAATCGATATCGAAGCATTTCAATCAATATCGAATCGAATCGATATTGAATCGAATCGTGACCCAACGAATCGAAATCGAATCGAATCGTGAGATTCTAAACAATACCCAGCCCTAACCTCCACCTTATTATCTGGGTTCATTGATTACATATAACTGCATTCATTTCATCTCCAGTGTTGTCTCAGTGTGGGATTTCTATGTGTTTTGTATGAGTTCAATCTATATGTAGCCTGTTCCTCCCTCCTACAGGGATGTCGGAGTTGAGGTTGATGGGCTGCTCCCATCTGATTGAATCAGCCTGGTCTGCTGCATTTACAAAAATACAAATGAAGACATCTTAAATATAAATCTGCTTACCGTGAACATCCACCATCTTGTAGGCTGCCATTTGAATTAAACTTGCAAGTATGCCATTTAAGTACATGTTAAAATAAGTTTTGGTTTCACTTCTGGATGTGGACAGCGGCCTCCTGGGTGAAAGTCTGAGTTCTGTCGTTCCATCCGCCCACCCTTGTCTCCTTCCTGCGCAGACGCACACGGGCATATGCACCCACGTAATCAGCCCATCTGTCCCTTGAGACCAGCAGCTGTTGGGTGGCAGGAGTGTCCAGTATTAACTTGACCTCTGACACCCTGCAACAGGAGATGTCATCCGCTGTATCTGCCCGACTACCAGTCTGCCTGTTCTCAACATGCAGCTGCTCACATACACGCACATGGCCGTCCTCCCGTTGCCATTAGAATCATTAACTGGACACTGATTATATTAAGGCCGAACCCCACAAGACTAATTTGCACTAAAGTGCAAAAAGCTTGTGCTAGCATGTGTGTGTTTGTATAGCCAATATTTGACCTTTAAGCTTGTCTGGCTCGCTGTCTATTTTTTCGACATCCTGTCATTGCGGTCCCCTCCGACTCAAGGCGATGTGATGATGGCGCTAAATGGAAAGGTTTAGAGGAAAACGATGTTCAAAGAGGTGTAGGAGGAGCAGAAAGACGTTGGAGAGAATGGTAACAACATCGTGTTCGTGTGTTTATGTGTTGCAGCGGCACAGTTAAAAGTTAAAATCTTTAATGACTACACATATTCGCTTGTGCAGGCATTTCGGAAATCCTTCCAAACAAGATATCAAGTTTTAATGGTTGCAGAAACAAAATATGTATTATTTATTAGCACTGTATCTGTTAAAAGGTTGTGAAGAAGAATCCGTTTCCAGAATGCTATGTTGCAAAAGTGCTATTGAACTGCAGTCAGATCTAGTGAATGTTCTGCAGCCTTTGCTGTCGTGCCCTTGTATGATGACTTTGTGTTCTTCTGTGTCCACTCTGTGGGTTTCTGAGAAGTGACCCCCCCCTTGTGTTTCAGTCACTGTCAACAAAGTATTTTCTTCTCTTCCTGATACAGAAATTGTGTCCTTACTGGTTCCTCTCTCATTTTCTGTTCTCAGATCACCAGAAACTGGAGCGCGAGGCAAGAATCTGCCGTCTGCTAAAACATCCAAACATAGGTGAGTCATTTTTGTGAGCCAAGTGGACTATCAGAGCGGCTGTGATTCAATTCAGAACATCGCATATAAGATCTTAAGAAATGAGAATTAAGTGGGCTTGGACATTTGATGAAGTTGTGTTAGGCTACAGAGACATCTGTCCATGTTCAACAAACTGATATAAAACTCCCAAAACATAAATCCTCATACATCAGTCTAAGAGCTTGGAAGTTTAGTGCGTAGAAGGTAAACACCAGTCACAGATACAAAATCCACCACATTTAACCATATTTAACAGAGGGGGGTTTTGTGTACCCAGACAGAAGCAAACACGTCATCAAGTATCAAACTGAAGATGTTATGTATGTTTTTTGAGCTTGGTGACCAAAATCAAAACTCCCTCTTCTTCTTCTGAGTCTTCTGAGTCTTAACTCTCTGAACACACTTGGCTCACGCTTTCTCAGGATCTTGTTATTATATTTGAATAAACATGTATATATCTGCTAGAAATCATGGAAGAAAAGAAACTTAGAACTTAAACAATAACTTGCCTATCTTGCATCACTGCTAATAGCTAATTTGGCTCATTTAATGGTGCCAATTTGCTAAAGTGTGTGTGTGTGTGTGTGTGTGTGTGTGTGTGTGTGTGTGTGTGTGTGTGTGTGTAAAACCCAGACAATAGTCAGTGGTCCTTTTGAGAAAGGAAGGAAATGACAAAGTGTCCTTGTGGCAGAACGGCAAAGTGTCTTATCATTCGGTAGTGTTCCGCTCATGCAGGATATGATAACAGCATAATAGCTATGGTTTCATTCATTCCCTCTTTCTTCTTCATTTCACCTGATTCCTGCTTCGTCTTTGTCCTCGTCTGCCTTTCCTTTCTTCCCTCAGCTGCTCTTTTCTTATCTAATTCTCAAGGGGAGAGTTTGTCAAGTTTTCTTTTCTTTGAACGCAAGCCGCCTGAAGCAAGAAGACAGGAATGTCCAACATTTTCAGGCCTTGCCATTTAAACCACTTGACACACCTTGACACAAGCAAGATTTCAATCTAGCTGTGAGGTGACTCGAGAGCTGCCAGTTTGAAAAACTGCCCCCCTGCTGCCTGCTTCTGTGCTTCTTTAACAGAGAGAAAACCTAAAAGGAAATTACCAGTATCACATTAATTATAAATGATTAAAATATGGCAAATATTCTGTCAACTTTGTCAACCAAGAGCTGATTCGTGGTTGCCAACAAGCCAGGTGGCACTCAGGCTTTAGAAACCCTCTGCCGAGCCCTGAAGTGGATCACTTCAGATGGCAGGGGAAAACTGTGATACCAACAAAACCATATAATTAACATTGAGCTGACTTGTTTTGAGTGGTCCTTGTGCTTTTCTCCTGCTGGCCAGTGATCAGTGATGCATTGGTCACTACAAGCTCACAAAATGCAGGTTCACTGCAGCTCATTGACCAAGGTTTCAATGTATGGTTATTTCCGATACAGCTATCGCTATCAGAATTACTCTACATTTTCCGACACATATCGGTTCATTTTACAAAATTCTCTTTTGCTGAGTTTAATGAAGCATATGCTTAAACAAATGATAGTTATTGGCTTTATTGATCACTAATAATTGATATGATGTGTCTACCCTGAAAACACCCGAACACAGAACACTCTTAATATCAGTTTGAGGTTGAAAAGTCTCCTACTTTTGTTTAGAGTATAAGTCGCCATCCAACTCCTCGTAACGCCGAACAAGCCGACCACCGAATATTGAAGTAACAAAGAGGAACTGGAATTATGAACTGTGATATTCAATAATTGTATCCACCTCTTCATATAATCATCTTACACAATGAACTGTCTCTTTTGCCCTCACTAGTGCGACTTCATGACAGCATCTCAGAGGAAGGCTTCCATTACCTCGTCTTTGACCTGTAAGTACATCATGTTAACACACACACACACACACACACACACACACACGTACCACAGGTTCAAGCCAGAGGAATTGCTTCAGTCAAGCAACAAATAAGTTCACGTTTTTATTTTCCACTGAGCTGCCTTGATGAAGTTATTTGTAAGTTTATTCATTGATAACCCCTTGAGATGAGCAGTCATCTTGTTTTCGAGGGGGTCCAACAGAACATGCAATACAAGTCAAGACATTACAGTTAAAACAACAGACACAACATACATAGAGGCTCTCATCAACCCACCTATCCACACACCAATCCCAAAACCCCTCCATCCCCAACTGCTGCAGTTTATAACAATTGCTTATTGACTTGACATATCCAACCCACGACTCTTAAAGATGAAAAATGCCTTTTTAGATGACATCCCCAGACATATCGTGCAACTATTTAACAATTTAAGCCAAAACAATTACCGAAAAAACTATTCTTTCATATTTTTACAATCAAAATCTACTCATCTTTTCTTCAAATGAAAAAGATTTGATTCACATCCCTTTTTAACTGCACACCGCTCAACTATTCAGTTTCAAATGGGAATACCCAGAGTACAGAAGCTAAAGATGCACTTCCAACGGGACTTTAAATCCCTCCTTAATATTAATCGTAACTTCAGTAACGTGTTACCAGTTTATACATAAGTAAAGTAAATTTCACTCCCTGCTGCTCACCATGTTTACACCACAAATAAACACATCTGAGACAAGTTTCCTTTTTGGATATTTAAGTTGCTTCAGAGAAAACCGTACGTATTTTTCACATCCTAATAGCACTCTATTTCTGCTACTTGTGTAATATTTACTGTATCCAGAAATTAAAATGTCAGGACTTTCCCATTTATAAAACAAAAAAAAGCAAAAAGCAGTAGTTTTTTGGGGTTTTTTTGTCAACGTGTATTGACAAAAAAAATATTTCTCACAGTTACAGCCACCTTGCTGCACATCTATCTTTGTAAGATGGGTTTATCTTTGTAAGATGGGTCTCTTTCATTCTTGTGTCTGGAACACAATGGATCTATGAAGACGTGTCGCTGCTAACATCAACGGAAATCAATATCCATGTTTCTATTCTGTGTGTCTGCAGCGTCACTGGAGGAGAGCTGTTCGAGGACATCGTTGCTAGAGAGTATTACAGCGAGGCAGATGCCAGGTACAGTGTCTCATCATGCCAACATCTTAACATCCTTTATGTATTTAGTTAATTTTCCTGCATATTTAGTCGTTGGTGGCTTCAACAATAAAGTTTCAGTCGGGTTATGAAAGGACGACATGTTTTTCCCATTTTAATCTGTGTCATTGTACTTTGTGCTTTAGTAAAAGAAGCGATGCTTGTGGTTTCTGCTACTTCTCTGAGGGTTATTTTTGATCGTGTGACTCAGGGCTTTTAAATTTAATTCCCTTAATAATTTATGACAAAGCTGTCCATAGTTTTGAAACATTATTTCGGGCCTGTTGTCAGAAGTTGCAGTTGGTTCTTGCACTGAAGCACATTTCCTGCAATCTAAACTTCATCTGATGCTGGAGCAGATTTTGCTCAGTCATGTGGCAGTTTATTGACTTGAAATTGATTTCAAAATACAATAATGTTAAATAACACTATATGTGAACGTATAAAAACATTTGGTTCAAATATTTCCAATGTATGTACAGCCAGTTTAAGTGCTTCACCTTGAACTGGTAGTTGAAGCCACATGTCAATAACAGCTGAGCAACTAAGCAGATGTTACCTTGGTGATTGTTATGAGTGACAAATACACCCTACTGTTAAATGGGACTTTCACAAAACTAGCGCTCTTGGTCTGGAGGATGGAAACATACATTTGGGATTAGAGCTGCTCTGATATTGATCTTTGCAGTTGATCTTTACACCAAAGACACAAAGGAAAGGAGAAAAGAAAGAAAGGCAGGAGAGATATGAGGTGAAGTATTTGAGACGGGGCAAGAGTAAATGTTAGGGATTGTACGATGCTACAATGAGTAAGGATAGCCGCAGGGTAGTCTGATGGGTATTAACTGCAGAACCAGGGAGGAGAATAACATGTGGAATCCAGATTTACGTCAGATTTAACGTCAGGAGCTTTTCTTTTAATTTTGTCTCGCATAAAGATGGCGTCACTCTTCCTGCTCCTGACCCCGACTAATGTCAAGTTCAATTTAATTTCAAACAAATAATAGTATTTTTAACTGTGCATCAGACCAGCAGAATTGTTGATATGTAAGCTTAGGAAAAGCTTATATAAGACCCCCCGCGTCAACAACACACTGCCCGCTCCACTTCCTTCCACACACTCATTCACATAAAAATGCACCAAACTTTTCTCCCACATACACCAGTTATCCTCTTGTGCAACTCTATGTGGATAATACATCTTTTCCTTCTTTTCTACGGCATGTGTCCAGAATCTTTCTCTCTTTAGTTCATCATTTCTGTTTTTTAGACCTTACTGGGCACAGTTGCCCTTTTTTTTTTTTTCATGGATTCAATAGTCATTTGCATTACCTTTTCATGTCATATGAATTCACAACATATATTTGTCCCACAAACGACCAACGAGGGGATCGTGAAGAAGATTTGAAAATCTTCACATAGCGTTTTTTTGCTTCCACTGCTTCAGTCTGCGTCTCCTGTCATCTAGCTGATGGGGGCTGACAGATGCGTCTCTCCATGGTATCTCACCCTTCTCTCTCTCCCCAACCAGCCACTGCATCAATCAGATCCTGGAGAGCGTCAGTCACATCCACCAGCATGACATTGTGCACAGGGACCTCAAGGTGAGTTATCATATACCAGTTGTGAATCCCATCTAGATATTGTGCGGAAATCTCTTATGAACAGTGCTGTGTTGTCAATCATGGCATGTGGAGATTTGCAACAGGTCTGAACAGACGATGTGCATTGTGACATTGGATGACTTGGAGTCATCCATCCCTCTCTTCGCCGGCTTCGTCTACTCCCACCTTCATCTGTGTCTGTACCCCCCTCCCCTTCTCCCTCCGTCCCCCCTCTTCCATTTCCTTCCTCCTACTCCCCCTCCCTCCCCCCCCCTCCTGCACTGCTGAGGAGTGACGAAAGCAGACCAGCTGCTATTTATAGCCTGTCTGTGGATGAGACGGCGGCCAGTGACGATTTCCCTCGCAGCAACGCTGTTCACCCCAGAAACCAACAGCACTCTGACCTCCTCAGCTGTGTGATTTCATTTAAATAATATGGCGATTGAAGACAGTGACGGGAGCTGAGATTTTAACACCGTGGTAATTGCACCATCAGTTCAAAGTAAACTTTAAATAGTTTACTTAACAATCTGGTCTGTTCCTTTCGACAGAGGGAAATGAAACCATTACTCCACTGTAAGTAAGACAAACATAATTGTGAAATAAACAATCTGGTGTTGTGTGTGAGTGGCGTAAATGGACGTCTATTGCGTTTCATTGATTTTTAGCTTTCATATGGATCTCTGTATCACATGAACTTGGAGAGAGAAGAGTCTTAGAGAGGCGATAATGATGACAGACGATGAGGTCAGAGGACAGAGGTGAATCATCACTATTCATTGTTAATGGACAACTCTCTTGGAGTAGTCAACCTGCATCAGTTTTGCATCATTCTGTGCACATACATATTGTTTAGACCACTGAAGTTCTAGCAGAGATCCCAAAGTTTCTAAAAATACTAAATACGTCTGAATTTGGGGGGGAGAACGTTTCTAAATTCATGCACACGACATCAGAATGAAGGAGGTTTTAATATTTTACTCAGTTAATATAATATAGTACAATACATTACATTTCATGCATTTTGCATATATTTTTGCCCAAAGCGACAGTAAGGGCTGATACAGAATATTTATATCGAAACCCAGAGACAGAGTGGAATAAGATGACTTCTTGAATTTTAAACCTGCACTAACTGGTAAAGTCTCGCTCAACAACCTGATGTCCAGCAGCAGTAGGACGCTGTTTCCAGCAAAAAAGCTCCTATAAAGCCACAGTCCTCCAGTTGCCCGGCACCAAAAGACAGAGTTAACGACTCGCTGGTGAGCAACATGGGGCATTTAGCAACCTAGAGCTTAAGGGAGAGTTAATACTGGGCTTTGCTGCCTATATTGCTCGTTTTTTGCTGGATATGTGAAAGGGCAAGGATTTGCTAACATTTTGACCACAGCAACTTTATAAATTATTTCATGGCAACGGTGTGTTTATAGCTTAGCCACAACAACAACAAACAAAAAAAATCAATTGTTGCTGCTTTAATTCATTCGTCAACAAATCCTCCAATCATCTGACAGCTGAAAAGAAAGCACCATCTGATTTCCTTCCTGGGGATAAAGCTGCCGTGAGCAGCATCTGTAGTGGGAGTCATGAAATTAATAACGCTAGCCAAGCGCTGTGGAGAGGTGTGACCTCACACTTGGACGCATCATACTTTCACCTCCCTGTCATCTTGGGAGGGCCACGGGCTAAAGGGAAAACAAGCATTAGGGAGAAGGAGTTGAGCGCTGTCGGCTGGTGGCAGGCTGGGTTGCCATGGTAACTGTAGGGTGAGGTCACCCGGCTGCTGCAGCGCCAGCGTAGGGACTCATTATGCCACCTCCCATCTATCTGTCTCTATCTGTCTCCCTCTCTTTTCTTCTGTTGCTTTCACTCCGTCCCTGTGCAGTCGCCCCCTTTCTCTCTCTTTTTTTCCCCTCAGCTAGAGGGGAGGAATGAGCGTAGAGAGGGATGGGCACATGCACGGATAGCTGGATGAAACAAACGATGAGCGCAGACAGTGTCAGACATTCGTCTGTCTGTCAGCATTTAAGGCGATGGGGACAACTTACCACCACGCACACACACACACACACACACACACACATTAGACCTGGCGTTGGAACTTGTAGATAGGGCCGCCACGTTGATGAAGAAAAACAGACATTTCGTTTATAAATGTTTGCATATCAATATGCAAATTAGGTAGGAACTGCGGCTCGACAAACAAGGTCCTAGGTCTCAGGAAGCACTGCAGGATACTCTCCAGAAGACGCATCCAGAGGCTACCTATCAGTACACCTGCTCACTATGCTTACGTTACTCATACTGTCAAAGTCCTAGCCTACCCAACACAGTCGGTCACGTGACCCTCGTCTTGCACGTCGTCCCTCGATAGTCTCCTCAGTCCAAGCTGTTGTGCGGGCTTTCCTTTTCTTTCCGAGGAAGTGGTTATCCGTTGCTTTTTGACGGTCGACTTAAGAGGAGGCGGAGTTAAGTGACCTTTCAGCTTGTCTAGCGGGGTTCTTTTCCCAAGAAAGAGGCCACGCTGTTCACTGTGCACGGACACCGGCCTGGGATCTGATCCTGGTGTGAAATGATGGCAGGGGAAATCCAGAAACATAAAAACAAAAGCCGAAAGAGCTTTCAATGAAAACAACCGCAGCGTGTAGGCTTTAGGGTGGACGATGTCACAACTACACCAAGAAAAACTGGCAAACTTGACAGAGTGTAAATAGTTTTTAATTGTTGGAGTCAAACCCTGGACCTTCTTGCTGTGAGGCGATGCTGCTAACCACTGAATAAACAGGTCAACCCTATATGATGAGGTCAGAACCAAAACAAGTCAATCCAAAATTTACACTGGTGTTGCCTCAGTTTCTTCTTCCTGTCAGCTCTTCCTTACGTGATGGAAACTATGAAGTAAAGAGACACGGGAATGCAATGAGGAAATTAAGACACCTAAATCACAGTTCATATGTCCTTTTCTTTGACAAGTCCAAGTGCGATCAGAAGGACAGTGTCAAAAAGGCTGTGTTAAATTCAGTGACAGCTGACTGACGAGGGCTTTCCTTTGGGGGAAGCCTGCTTGACCAAATCACGCCTCATTACTACTGTAGATGTCATCGAGCTCCTGCAGCTCATCCAGTCATGCAGACAGATGGGACATTTACTCAAGGAGGGTACATGCTCATCTCTTTTGCACTTAATTAAATTATCTTTTGCTCATAACTGTGCTAAAATGTATTTTGCTATGCAAAAATAGACAGTTTGTACTGTGATATATTTAACTCCCTGTTCTTATCAAGTGACTTGTCTTCTTTCATTTCAGCAGAAATTGATGTTTGTTTGTTTTTTTGTGTTAGTCTATAAAAATCGGAAACTACCTTGTGTTTGGCATTTGTCTGTATGTTTGACATTTTACAGATTGACAAAGGAATATTGTGAATATTCACTTGTTGTAAATATAACAACCTAAAGAACTATTTATCTGGTTGCAGCCAGAGAACCTGCTGCTGGCCAGTAAGATGAAGGGAGCAGCGGTTAAGCTGGCAGACTTTGGTCTTGCTATCGAAGTGCAGGGAGACCAACAAGCATGGTTTGGTAAGACGAACACTTTACTTCAAACTTGAATCTTTAACCTTCTCTGTGTTTATTCCAAGTGGTTCACTCTCAGCAGCAACGTTTGCCTCAGGAAGAAAATCCACCATCACTGCTTGAGAAAATATGAGAGTTTTGAATTAGTAGCAAGCTAGAGTTTATATTTCATATTTTACGTAATGATAGTAATGTGTTGTATTTTTGTTAGTGTAATCCGTTTGAAAGCTTCAGCATGGGCAACTGTACTCACTTTAGGTTTTTGAAGACGTTTGGCCTCTCATCCAAGTGTCAGAAGTCGAGTTCAGAAGTAAACTGAAGCTTCTTGGTTGAAAGAAGTCCAGTTGCCTATCATAGAAGCTTTCAAAGATGACCATGACCTTGACGACTTATAACCTTCACAGATATGTTACTGTAACATAGAAAGAAATACAGCAAACATATAAGGGAAAGTCTAAATAATCTGATGAAGAATGCTGAGATAATGTTATTTGTCTCTCCAAACATACGTACACCAATATTTTAGCTTTTTGTAATTATTGATACAAAGATCAGAAAGGCTTGTGTCTTGTCTAATCTTGTACAAATCCTACTGTTATCAGGAAGAATACTGTACATTATTATTGTGTTGCATTTTCATCTTGCAGGTTTTGCAGGAACTCCGGGTTATCTGTCCCCGGAGGTGTTGAGAAAGGACCCGTACGGCAAACCAGTGGACATATGGGCATGTGGTCAGTTTCTGCCTGCTGCATTCACTTGCTCACTAATATTCATCAGGGTGATGATGCCTCTGAAACTCCATTAGGCATGTTTTTGTATGTATGATTATTTAGATTTTGGGTGTGTGTGTGTGTGTGTTTCAGGTGTGATCCTGTACATCCTGTTGGTGGGCTACCCTCCCTTCTGGGACGAGGACCAACACAAACTGTACCAACAGATCAAGGCCGGGGCATATGACGTGAGCACTTCTCCCTCATGTCCTAATAACTTCCTTCCTCTACGTCGGGACGCGGGGAGCTGCATGTGTGTTGTACTTTCCCTGGAAACCGTTTAACATGAAAATGACCGTGATGTAGGAAGTTACAAGGGGAATTAAGAAGAGGGCATGGTTTCCTCTGACGCTGAGGTAAAGCTTTCATGAATGCTCTTTTATGGAGCTCATATTATTTGCGGGCGCATCCCAGGTTGGTTCCACGAAGATGAGAGTGAAGGTTTGTTGAGTCTGTTTTAGAGCTCATCTGTGTCCATAAAACTTGGAAATGTAATTCATAATCTAGGCGAATGGGGTTGAAAAAGTACAGAGCCTTAAAATGCGACCTACAGGACACCTTCAGTTCAAATCTAGAACAATTATTTGTGTAATGATATCATTGCCTCCTTTTCCTTTAATCTTTGGTATATTTCATCATGAAGGAAGGGGACAGGTTGACACATGCACTGTAGCGCACTGAAAAGAGTAAGTCCACTGAGAACAGTCGGAGTGCATACTAACTTCCACGCCAAGTGCTCAAGCTACAAAGACTTACAGTTGCACCCTAGTGTGGATGAGAATTCCACACCTTTACTTGAAAAGTGAACCAACTTTTTTTTGCATATAAAGTGTCACACCTCTTTGAAATAACACACATTTACATTTTAGTTTTTAATTGCTTGCTACTTGTTATTGCAGGATTTTCATCAAGCTTTAGAAGGAACAAAAAGTGATACACTATGGGAGAGCAATGGGCTTATTTATCAGATCGTCTCGTAGTCCTCTGGGAGATAGGAATTTATTACCCGTATTAATTTCCATAATTGGAAGCAACCACATCTAATGAATGTGCATATGAGCACACTGATATGAAGAGACTGTGACAAGCACTTGTAATAATAGGCTTGTTCGAGATGAGCCAGGCCTGCGCAGAATCGATCACCAGCGATCGCCGCACAATGCATGCCGGTTAGTTTTGTGTCCGACTTGATCCCGGCTTGCTCCGACCGACGTCACGCACACGTGGGCAACGGGGTCAAGGTGGCCGCAGTTTTTGGAGCCAGGCGCTGCAGTTGCTTTCAACTGACTGCAAGCCCCGGGGCATGATGGGAAACACCTGGCTCTATATTCTGATTTCCACAGATATTTACGAACAAATATAAATAAATGCGAATGTGATCCAAAACTACAGATAGCCTTCAGATCGCATCTAACAGGATGTTTTCTATGACTTCCTGTCAAATCTTGGAAGGCCGATAGAAACTGTCCGACTGGAGCGCAGCTTTTAGGCTCCGCCTCTTGCTGCCCGGCCTGCTCTCGTCTACTTTCCAGGCGAGGCGCAGTTCATCTCGAACAAGCCTAATGTGCACTTCTTGAGTATGACAACGGACACATTAATGTTTGCTTACACTTTATGCTACTTGAATGGAGAGATGAGGGTGGCAGGTGTAGGTGACTCCAATGAAAGGCTTTGAAAACTCCAGCCGGGGCAGTGGAGCCGTCCCCCATTCCTACCCCCCCATTCTTTCAGCACCCTTGCTCTGATCCATCATCCAACTCAGTCAATCATGGCCCCTTGCCCCCGTGCTCAGACTACGGCCATCTTTGAACCCTCTTTTGATCTCTTTTAAATTTATCAGTCAAGACTGTCAGAGTATTTTACTAAATATCCTCTTGCTCAACTCTCTTGCTAAAGGACTATATGAAAATAAGTGTATTTCATAGTCTATTTCTTTTCACCCACATAACTGACAGAGCCTACTCTGGTCATAAACATAACATCCAGTCTCCAGATGTGTTGATAATAAAATATGACTCCTGTTCACACATGCTCCTCTGATGTCTGCCTTAGTATCTGGTGTTTTAGCACATTTCGCAGAAGCGACGCTCTTAAATATGTCTTTGACTATCCTAAGATGACAATGAGTGTGAAGGCAGTTGTTCCATCATACAATATTCATTGAAAGTGTAAGAATAGTGATAAACATTCTTGACATGCATTACTCTTTTATTGCCCTCTCGTTCAGTTTCCTTCTCCAGAGTGGGACACAGTGACCCCCGAGGCCAAGAATCTGATCAACCAGATGTTAACGATTAACCCCGCCAAGCGCATCACCGCCGACCAGGCCATCAAGCATCCCTGGGTCTGCGTAAGTCACACTCATCCTCTCCAAAAGAAATCTTTTCCAGCATGCAAAATATTGGTGTTGATATTCATGCTAGTCTTAAAAACATGGACTACTTATTAACGCAGAGGCCTGCATTCTGTATTCAAGCAGAATTGGTAGTCACTCACATTTGCTCAAAACTACATTTAAGAACTTTAAACATTTGGATGAATGTATAATGTAATGCTACAACCACATAAGTATGTGGTTCTGATTGGCTGGCAGGTCTCCATTTAACTCACTAAACAAGTTAAATAGAGTTGTAAACTGTGACAAGCTGCACCCTCTGGATGGACATCTTCACGCTCGTAATTCCCTTTTAAATATGTGGTTTTAACAATCATAGATAATTGTTCTATAGGTTTATTTTATTGGCCATCCGTTTTAATTGTCTCAACTAGTTTTCTGTGTTTTTCCGTCGTGGCTTTAAATACTGCAATACCCATGAGCCTCGGCCGCCTATTGAAAGGAGAGCTGGAGCAAATTCAATACGCCTCATTGTCGCAGTTGTAAACAAAACATGGTGCCACAGTTATCGAAGGCATTGTGATTAGATGTTTCTCAGTGAAAATGCAACTTAACTTCTCACCTCTTGCTTACCAGTTTATGTTTACAGGCTTGTTCATTTTGGGCTTTTTTTTTTAAATCAAAGAACATGATATTTTTAAGCAGTTGTTCATCTTTTGTATTGGTGATTTAACTGGGAGAGTTTCGTGCCTTTCCAAAGCTATAGATGTGCTCAAACTGTGGGTCAGGTATCCAGAGCAGCAGCACCAGCTACTGTTTCACAGCACAATAATATATTCATATTTTGAAGTCAATGCATAATGCTGTTTCCTCTCCTCGGCATACAGCAACGCTCAACTGTGGCCTCCATGATGCACCGTCAAGAGACTGTGGAGTGTCTGCGCAAGTTCAACGCCAGGCGGAAACTTAAAGTGAGTGTGGAGATGCGTGCACACACACACACACACACACACACACACACACACACACACACACACACACACATACACACACAAGTCCTCATAATGTTTATTCTTGTGTCTTTCTAGGGAGCGATCCTCACAACAATGCTGGTGTCCAGGAACTTTTCAGGTGAGCGTTGGCAGTGATACCGGTCGTACATCAAGAGAACACAATCTGATTTGGCCCCTAGTGCTGCAGTTTTGATTTCACACTTCAGGGGTTTGGCTCGGATGTTCTCCTCATAAGTAGATTGACCACCAAAACCCCGTTCACTTTGTGATTGAACGTTCAATTTGTGGGCAAGCCGTTGTTTTATCAAGCTAACGCATTAATGCTATTGACCTTGTGTTTATATGCTGTCATGTCAAGCAGCCCCTTTGGATTACAGCCAACTACTTTATACTGGTCAAGATGGTTCTAGATTGAACAGACAAGCCGGATCTCTGAATTCCTTTATACACAACTGCAGACATGTTTATTTAATGATTTTCCATCTGATGCCTATAAAAAGGAGTTGGGTATCAGAAAACATCTCGTCTTCAATACGACCGCTTGATCCGAACACTTTCTGCAAACCCATGTCATTCTTCTCTAATCCACACTTTAAGCAAATAATAATTAAAAAAAAGGCTTTCAGGCTTTAGTGAAGCTCTTGTCCCACCCGGGCCTCCACATTGAATCCCTCTCTGTCCAATAGTGGGACGGCAGCATACCAGCCCTGCCGCTACCACCAGCACGGCCGCAATGGCACAGGAAGGTACGTCTGCTTGAGGGGGTGTTGGAGTCGGGCACTGCCAACTTTGTTGTTCAGGCTGTTGGCATGTGGCCTGGGCTGCTTAAACCTCTCCACCTGCTGCCTGCTGCCTGCACACTGATGAGACACTTTTGAATGGGAGTTATTGCATTGGGGGCATCTTACATACAACATACAAGGAAACCACAAAGCGGAGCTCAGCTATTGACCTTCCAGTCCCGCTCCATGTCCTGATGCTCTAATGAATAGAGCTCCTCTCCACGACTGGCTGTTTAATTTCCTGTCTTGAACACAAGAGCCATTTCAGTGACACCCAGCGTGACCTGCTGCCATCCCTCCAACTACTGCAGCTGCCACCTAGCAAAGCTCTGTTTACACATCTCAGCATTGACACAACTCATGCAGGCTGCATATTTTCCTCTGCGGCATGAACATTTTAGGCATTCTTATTAATAAAAATCAATCGATAGACCCGCCAGCCTGCAAAACTTCCGGTTTTACCTCCTTGGAGTTGGTTTGTATCCTTGGTGATGCCCAGCTGATGCCTGCCTGTGCTCGCTGCAACCTTCCCTCCGCATGGCTCAGGCACCAACAGCCAGCCGAGCATGTGTATGAGCGTACAGTTTCACTACAGTATGCAAACCTGCATGGGAAGCTGTATAAACAGAATGCACAGTGTTCTTCGTTATCTATTTCCCTTTGCCTCCCCTCTCCTGCCTGCTCCGGTGTATTTGTGTGAACAGACAAAACCACAAACAGCCTAAAGGCATCAGTATGCTTCAAAGAAAGAGTTTGTAGATCATCAAACAGCATCTGAAACCACCTGCCATCAAACGATGCATTTACGGGTCTATGTGCAAGTTTTCTGTCACTTTTCGTAGCCAACAATACGAAGACGTCCCCGTTTGTATGATTTATCATGTGTTGTCGCCCTCTAGGGGCGGCTTTTAACAGCAGTCATACTGAACTCTTTATAGGTGGAATACTAGCCACGTGAAAGGGCAAACTGCTTTCGTAAAGTGTATGCTTCGCCGTCAAGCTGTTAATAAAGGATTTACCTTGATGGATTAAATTCCCTCACTCACTGAGCTACATACAGTGTCAAAGTGAAAGATCTGTTTGAATTTGCGGAGTTTGAAGTGGATGCTGCATGTTTATAAGCCACCGCCATCGCATGAACCCACTCTGTGAAAATGATCCAAAGAATGCCGTGTAAACTCACAGTAACAGCCTGACAGGTGTTCCAGCCTGCCGTTGTCATCTTCACGTCTGTTTTCCATTCAGATTTTAAGCTGCAGATATTAAATTCTATTACTGTTTTCTTGCCTTCTTCATCACCCTCCTTCCTACTTTATAAATGGAAGGTAAGGGACTAACACACACACACTTTTTTCTGTGTGCGTGTGCATGCATGTGGACATTTCTACTGTGTGTCGGTGTCATGTTATAAACGTGTGGTCAGACTGAATGTAGGCTCACAGACAGGTTAATTTAACATGAGCTGGTTAGAATACAGTAAGTGGTGTTTGACCTGCAGAGTATACGCCAAAGACTATTTGTCTTCTCTTCCTGACATTTTTCACAAAGTTGTTCAGTGTTTCTCATGGCGAGGGTTATTTAGCACCTCATGGTTTCAGAGAGGAACTTATTCAAACATTGAATTCATTCCTCAGTTGATTCATTCATGATGCTGTGCTGAAATTTATGTTTGTGTTTTGGAGGGCAAAGATGTTGTGTTGTTTTTTTAACTGCTTTTAATGTTGTAATTGCTCCCAAAAATGTGTATAGTAATAATTATAAGATGCCCTTAATTGGACTGAACCAGAAGCAATACTTTTGGATTGGATACTTTCTCAGACTGTGTCTCTCTTCCTTTCAGCGTGCAAAACCTTACTAAACAAAAAGTCGGACGGTGTGAAGGTAAGTTCTCTGACCCACGAGGCTTTTATTGATTTAACTGCTTCTGTCTTACTCTTCCTATCTTTTGTTGTCTCCCTTTTGGACTGTCACCCTAACTACTCTCTAAGAACATGTATTTTTGTTTAATATTAAGGGCATATGGAAAAGCATTTTTGTTATTTATGTTGGCTTTGTGCTGTGGTGCAACTTTGTTTAAGATTTTTGTGGCTTAGAGAAAATGATTGATCTTAAAAATGAAGTAGCCGCTTGATCATGTTTGAGTGAGCAGTTAACGGCGGGGTACAGGTAAGAGCAGATGTGAGCTAAGTGAAAGTAAGGAACCTAACAACTCCAATAGGCTTTTAAAATGCTATTTGTTTTGTTCATCACCAGCTTTTCCTTTGATTCACAGCGATTTGAGCCGCCATCACGTCTCAGTGCTCACTTTGCTTCGATCGACAGTCAGCGTCAATGCATGCAGTGAAGTGCCTTGATCGATAAGGGCCAAAATAAAATTCCCATTATATACAGTGAATTAAAAAATAACTAAAAGACATTTTAAAAATAAACTGCACGACCAAAATTTAATTCCTTCAGATCTCCATTAAAAAGTAACTCCCTATATTGTTTTTGCAGCTGATTTATTTATTTTTGTTCTGCTGAAGCCCTGTTATTATCCCCTTCTCATCTTTGTTCCTGTGTAAGCTTGTGCAGCCGTTTTGTTTTTCTCTCTGGGATCAGTCTGGCAGCTTCAGTTTTTACTCTTTTAATTAGTTCCTTGTTTCCCGATGACCCCTTATTCTTTTCCTCCTCCTCTCCATTGCTGTCTGTCAGAAAAGGAAGTCCAGCTCAAGTGTTTGTTTGATGGTGAGATCGGCTATGTCGTTTGTTTTTATTCTTTAATATCTCTTCGTCTTTTCGAGTCTTTCCCCCTCCGGTCCTCCCCTCCTCCTCTCTGTTTCATTTGCTTTGTTTTTTGTTCTTTTGGGCAGAGACGCTTGAGGCATTGTCTATGACAGTTTTCGTCTTGTCTGATTTCTGTTGGATTTCCCAACTCCATCCGACATCCCTGCATCCCCTTCTGCAAAAGCGCCACCAAAACCATTGCATTTCCTGACAAAACACACAGAAGCACACACACACTTCCAATTTTCCTCTTATGATGTCTACAATCAGACATATTGACTTACATCCCAGACCATCACATGAGTGAGGGACATTTTAATCACTCAAAACATCAGTATACAATCCATAATCATTTTTTAATTATAGCGTATTGTACTCTCCTTATTTTTCATTTGATTGAACTTTTTCCCCCTCCCTCTACCTTTAAATAAAATTGCTGTCTTGGTCACCTGCAGGTGATTTAGGCTATATATTTATTTGATTAGTCAAACTTACTTGCTTTTTGAATGGTAATTCAATTGAATGATAAATGTATATTTATATTGCTTGAAACAATGGAAAACAGTAGGGTTTGGTGTGAGGGTTTCAGTACTGATACCAAAACAATATTTATTTAGATGAAATATGAACATGTTTTTGTTTCTACAAATGTCCTAAAACAAGTAGTCACACTGGAAATACCAAGAGAAATTATTATAAATAAATAGAAGTTTGAATTAATTTTAAAAACTTGCTATAAACACATTTCAGCTGTTTCTAAAAAAAATATCAGGGTTTGTAACTGTTTTCCTGCTTGGAACATATGATTTCTTTACGGAACACAATATTTGTAGCTGTAAACAAAATATAACTTTTAATACAAAGTCTGGATCCCATGATTCTGTGAAAAGGAAAATGTATTATCCCCTTTTCCAAAAGAAATGTTCCTTGAAGACTTTGCTCCAATCATGTTTTCTCAGTTAACGCTTTTCTGAGTCAATATATTTTATAAAGGAGGAGAACAATATTGCATGTGAAGTAAATGGACATCTAGAGGAGTTGACCAGGGAGACCACCAAAATACTTTTAAAGTCACACTGGGGCATCAGCTCATCTCAGAGTGTAAGAAAAGCAGATGAAAAACCTCCCAGCACTTTGCTCTTAACCTTTCCTTTACCCTTCATCCACACCTCTTACATTTATTGTGGAAATGCTGATTTGCATTCAGGAAGCCTTCTTTCTCCTTCCACTCCAGTTAGCCCGAGGTCAAAGGGAGAGTTCAACGCTTACTGTGTTTTCTTCTTCTGTGTCGTACCCCCCATTTTTAATCTGTAGATAAACTCCACACCTTTCTGTGCAGCCGAACTGTTATTCTGCTTTAGGACAAAATAACTGTGTGAGTGAGCAAGAAATAAAAGAATACAGGTATACCTCACAAATGAGTTATTACATACAGTTGGGATACTCATAAAAACGTAGTATGGGTCAAACTCCTCAAACACAGCAGGTCCTACGTTTCCCATAACGCAACTGATTGCATCTTTCGGCTCATTACTCCCTGCTGGTTTTTCAAACTCTACACTGCTATTTTGGAACAAATTATTTCGGTTTAAAACCCCAAATAACAAACAATTTATTAATTGTTAATTATTAATTATTGTGCATAATAGGCCATTTTTTTCCCTGAAAGTATTGAATGGGTTAAAGAAATCACCACAATAAATTAATTTGTATGAACTTAAAACACATCATAATACCTTTAAAATATACTTAAAAGTCCTGGCTTTCATTATATGCATTGATTTCCCAGGAGTACAGCCAATGGATGTGACAGTGAAGTCATTTTGTAGTTTAATTAAGACGTACGCTGTATATAGTCTGCTCAGCAGCACTGCACTTGCAGAGAGAAATGTTTATTCAGTGAAGCCAGATTGCAATAGACTGTGCAGGGAATTAAGAAGTGAAAGTAATGCTGAAGTAGTTTTGTGGGTCAAATATTCTTTAATATTTTCTTCAAGCTGACTTTACTGGAGGGAAATAACAACATGCAGTTCATCCCTTCAGGCTTGCACACATTATTCTCCACAATTAGAGGGGGAAAACAACCTGTCATCAAGGCCTTTCACTGCATGCACAGACCTGGACTGGTAAACATCATTACAAACTTCTTCTTTTTCTTTCAATTTTCGGACTCGGTTACACATATTTTGGCTTGTGATTTCTCTTTGTAATCCTGGCAGATGTTGATTTATTTGTTTGTAAAAGTGCTGGTACAAAATAATTAGAATCCAATCTGAAAATATATTCATTGTTTTAAAATGCATGTGCTGAATTAGTGATCCGTACTTTTTTTGTTTGTTTATAATGTTGACAGTAAATGAAGGCATACACCAGGACACTAGACTCAAAGAGCCCTTCAATCACTCCCAACACAGTTTAATAATAGAATAACAAAGGACTCAAACAAGTCAGGAAGTCAGTACACTCGCATCATTGTAAGAGACGGACACTAATGTGATTCTATTAATGCCTGATGATGGAAAGAAGATATTAATTTGAATCTACATGCGGAAAAGTCATAGGGGAATATAGCAACAACTGCCCTTTTTAAAGTGCACAACGTAGCAAGGTGATGTTTGATACAGATATTCCGATTCAACTTTTTACAATGAACCCCACTCCTAGATTATGCCGTTTAAAATCCTACTCCATATTTTTTTATTGGCCGTGAAACGGCTATATTCCTGTCTTCCACCTGAGGTTCCCATGGGCTGCTTTGTGGTTTGGGCCCAGCGGGAGTCATTCTGTGTTGTGTTTCTTTGCCCCAGTCGCAGGGAAACAACAGTAAAAACAGTGTAGTAAGCAGCAGCAGCACCAAAGACAGCAGCATGTCATCTACAGCACCAATGGTACCTCATCTCTATTTGGTTTCTCTCACATTGCTTTTTGTTTTCTTATGGCATCATTTCATTGTTTCCATCTTTTCATGCTTTTAGTTCTGTCTCCTCGTCGTTTTGTGTCACACTCCACGTTAGGTGAAGACTTTGCTGTACTTGGTCCTCTCTCTCTCTCTCTCTCTCTCTCCCTTCATCCTTTGCCTCTTTGCTTCTGTTTTTGACACAACCTGTGATGTTGGAAGTGGATTTGATGACTTTAAAAGTGAATGACTGGCTTGGCCTTCAAGTGTCTCTCCTGGCTCCTGTGTTACCCAGACCTCCTGTGGCCACTCTGCTATATATGTTTACACAGCGCACCGCGCTGACAGGCAGACGAACGACTTTCATTTTGCGGCACAACAGCAGGCGCTTCAATCACGTGCTCGGCCACATCCTGGCCACTTCTTGTTGATGGTTTGCCTTAAAGATAAACAGGTTTATGGAAATGGATTTCTTGGAAAGCAGAGCTCAAAAATTGTCGAGCCTCTACGACATCAAAAGATGGTCTTTTACAATTTGCTCTTCAATGTGTGAATTGTAAAAGGAGGACGTCTGGGTAAAACAGGAGCTGATGTGGAGGGATAACAGAGGGATGATAATTGTATGAGGATGCAGCCACTGTGTTCATAGACATAATGGGATTGAGACTTACATACTGTACCACATACAAAAGGTTCATTATATGGCAAGAAAGATGTCTAGAAAGTCTCAACTTAAGGAAAGACAAATCTCTCGTCTCAGAACTCAGTAGTTAAAAGAAATATTAGCTTGAGAACGCTAACATGAGAAGATCACTCTAATGTCAAACATTAGCTATTAAGCAAGAGCCAGAAATTGATTAGCTTAGCTCAGCATTCAGACTGGAAGCAGAAAACAGCGAGCATGACTCAAGTAGTTCTAGCACATAACTGCATTATACTGTATTTCTATCAACTCTCCAAAGGTGAGAAAATCCACCTGTAAGGACTTGAAATACCCTGGAAAATAATAATGTTCTGTAAAACCACACATAAATCAAACAAACATGAGTGAGCTTTGGAGGTGCTGATAGGTGGATATTGTAACCTTTAGATCAGAGATCTTCCAACAGGGGGTCTGGGACACCTAGGGGGTCTGCACAGTTACTGCAGGGGGTCCCCGAAATTATTTGATGAACTGTTTTTCTTCCAAAAATACACCTTAACATGAATACAACCAATATTAAGCAAATATATATCTTCCTTTTTGTTTAATATTATGTTAAGAAATTGTGATGTAGAAATGACGAAATAGAATTAAAATATGAATCTGTCAACAATTATTATTTTAATGGTTTAGCATTGTATCATCATTACAGCATCATTACAACTGTTCCCTAAGTCTTCAGTCTGTGTGCTAAGATGAGCTAACTGGCTGCTTCTAATGTACCGTACACACACATGAGAGAGAGATATTCTCATTTCAATTTTTGTGATAAATCAGACGCATAGATACTCATAAGTGCTCGTAATACAGATGTCAAACGAGCAGAATTGAACACTGAGGTAATCCCCATATGTTATTGAAGGGGCTTGATGTTGAGGTCCAGTCAGTGTTGATCATGTAACCGACTGACTAATCCAGAATACTGTGGGTTTGGTTTATCAAACAACGAATGCACTGAATGTTTCTGCGACAGGGTCAAGGTTGAGGATGAGGAGCGGTTTAACAAACGTACAGCCACATAGAAAGATTCACATGATCATGAATCTTTTCTTTTTTAACTCAGCATTAAAGCCACTGTGTAGATGTTTAATGTGATTATAGCATCTTTCAAATTATTCTGCAAAAGTGAGAAGAATAGTTAATAAACTGGGATAGTGACACTCTAAAAAACACACAATGTTAATACTGTGGCCTCAGTTCCCAGTTTGGTCGCTTATGCTGACATGTTTTGGTAAACAGGCTTTCATCAGATGATGACGGTTGTCATTAAGAGCAGGAAGATATGAGAGTGGTGGAAGAAGTGTTTGAATCTTGTACTTCAGTAAAAGTACTAATACTACACTGTGAAAATACTCCACTACAAATGTTAAAGTCCAAAACCTTACTGAGTAAAAGAACATAGTAGAAGTATTATCAGCAAAATGTAGTTTGAGGTATGATATGTAAAAGTAGTCATTGTGCAATTAAATGTTTTACTATCATATTTTTGGATTCATTTGACTTACTTTGTGATGGTACTTTTTCCAGCTGATCCAAGGGGATTTTTGAATTATTATTTAGCTCAAGAAGTAGGCATAAAGGTACACTGTTTATCACACACATTTGGAGATGCATGGTTTTCACTGGAAAGGAAAACTGTAATCTTTAAAGATGTCAGAAAAGTGTAGTGGAATAAAAAGTCAAATATTTACCTCTGAGATGTTGTAGAGTAGAAGTATGAAGTAGTATAAAATGGAAATACTCGAGTTGAGTGAAATTCCACCACTGAAGAGATCACACTTGTGGTGCTCTTACAGTTTCAAGGCCTGTTTGCTGAAGCACACGTAGTACAATTGTAAAACCTTTTTGTGTTTTTGGAGTGCCAGCTACCTTAGTACATTGTTGCATTAGTATTTGATTGATTTGAAGATACTTCTCTAATTATTTAGCACTCCTTTGCATATATCAGAGCTTCCTCGTTGAAACTTCCACATGAATGTTGAAGCAAACTGCATTTCCACACTGTATGTGCACAATGTTCAGTCACCTGGAGGTTATTTAACAGTCTCTCACAGAAAGCCTCCTCCTCAGCCGCGGCCTTGCCTGGTGAATATATGTGCAGCTATTCACGGCTTCTTTCATGCATTTTGGAGCCTTAAAGGGATCCTGTAGACCACATTGCCAGGGACAGACTGACACTGAGCACTTTGGCATCTCCTGTGCTTTGTTTCGGTGTGCGCACATGCTTCTGTCTTGTGTGTTTGTTGTCATTGAATGTGTTCCCTGCACCCCTTTCCATCACCTCCCTGCATGGTAAAGTGTCTCCTGCCTCCCCCCAGGAAGCCCAGACAACTGTTGTTCACAACCCAGCTGACGGCACCAAGGTAAGCCTCCCTTCTCCCACCGCGAGCCACCGGCCACCACAGCTAACAAGTGGAGGATTTTCTTTGAATGTACGTCACTGTCCACTATACGTGACATAACCGACTGACTGACATTGTGCACCTCATTTCGCTTCCTGTTTACCAGAATTGTATCAGGGTTGAATCCTGTGAGCTCCCCAAATCCGAATCAGAAAAAATATATATATTTTTTTTTATTTTTTTTTTTATTTTAAAATCGTTTAAATGGCATTTAACTCAACCGTTTAAATGAAAAATCCCACACGACCCGTCCCTACCAGCAGCACATGCACACTGACGAGTGTGTGATCATATACTTACATCAGACGTTTGACTTGAATGGGAACCAACTACTGCGTTGCTAGCGCTGTTGTATTGGTGAGCAAGTTTGCCAAAAACTAGAGTCACTCGATATTCAAATGCCAGTGATAACACAGTTATCTTTCCATCGACACTTTACTCACATAAACTTGCTTCCTATCACACACACACACACACACACACACACACACACGTGTGCATGTTAACATACTAACATGCACTCGTACACTCCTTCCTGTTACAATCAGCCACACGATGACTGTGCTGCTCATATATATGTGGCCCTTTTCGCCTCCTCGCTGCTGTCCTGGCTGGTTGGTGCTCCTGGGAGAGTGTTGTCCATCTGTCCAACACGTTGTCTATGTCCATGTGGGAAAGTGTCCAATGCTCCCCAACCCCGTCTCACTTGCAAATTAAAACGATTATTCGTCTTGCTACCCCCCTTCTGGCCTCTTTTCTCTCTCCGCAGGGCTCCACGGAGAGCTGTAATAACACCGAAGAGGAGGAGATGAAAGGTAGGAAAGGTACTTGTCCAACTTTCACCTACTCTGCATGCCTACTCTCGTTCACGATATTATGTCAATATTGTGTCCGTGTGTTCAACTCCAGATTGGAGAGACACAGATGGCAATATAATTCTTCACTCTAGAGGTGTCATGCAAAGTCAGCTTGGCTTCAGTCCAGGTAGCGGAGCCTTGGAGATCCATAGCAGGGCTGCTATCTCAAACCTCTTTGCCTCATTTTTATTCTTGTTGTGAGTGAGTGAGTGAGTGAGTGAGTGAGTGATGAGTGAGTGAGTGCATGTCAGCATAATACACCACTCAAGCCTTTAATTAGTCATCTTCAGGGGACAACTAATTGGGGGTTGACCCTTTCGTGTTTTCAGGTGAATGAAGTAGGACAGAGCTTCCTCCAGAAAACCAGTTAATCCAGTTACTAAAGGCAGCTTTCTGTTGGTTTACCAGCACTTAATCTTATAGTGGATAATCACTGACATGCAATCAAGAGGCTGTTGTTTCCTGGACGTTAAATGCACGCTTTCATACAAGTAACAGTGGATGCATAGGTTAAGAGTGCGTGGTCTGAAATACCAACTCCAACACAACAAGGATGCCTCAGCTTCTCCACGTCTAGAGCCCGGGAAGGAAAGCTCTCTAATATGAAGCACAGGAGATAGTGATTTGTGACTGCTTATCAACAGTGCTGCAGCTCACAGGTTTTCTTTGGCCTGTGCTCCTCACTTCAGTCAGTTGCACTCTCTTTACTCTTATTTTTCTGTAAATTAATATGAATACTTTTGGATTTTGCTCAGACCAAACAAGCCATTTGAAGATGCCTCGTTGAGCTGTGGGACTTTGTGATTAGGGCTTGTAGAAGAAAATGTGTTACCTTCCAATTTGTTTGTTTAAATATTACTTCCTCTCGGGAACCTCAAATGTCTTGCTGAGCTGCATTCGTTGTATGTAAGCCTTGTCATGTTAATGATGAGACCCTCTGATCTGTCCCCCTTCCTGGACCATCTCCGAAACACCTTCATCCCACATACTTGATCAAGGCCTTCATGAATGGCCCCTGTTGTGACACTATCTAGCAAGAACCCAGCTGTTCCGAGGAAGTCACACCTTTATGTTGTCTCAGGACGTCTCTTACCCAGGGTGAAACGCGTATTGAATCTATGTAAATCCACTGTTTAGACCTGCCCCTTTGGTTCTGTATAAGTTGTCTCTTGTCTCACATCAGGGCAGATTGGGCTGTGTGGCAACCGCGACATTGTCTTTTCTCCACTGTCAGTGATTAAACCTCATTTGAACCAGCTACAGAATTGGACCTGAAGAGTTTTCTTCAACAGGCTGCAATTAAGTTATTTTCATTATCAATTATTCATCATTTTGTCAGTAAAATGTCAGAATGAAACGTCTGTTAGAATCTACTACAAGCTGAGACGATGTATTTAAATGTCTTGTTGTACTGTCCAAAATCAAAAGATACTCAGTTTACTAATATAACTCACAGAAAAGCTACAAATCTTCTGCATTTTTAATAAATTATAGTGAAAATAGTTGCAGCTCTGGTATTTTTGTACTATTTCTTTGGCATTTTACAAACTAAATAATAGATGAAATGAAAGCCAGCATCACTTATAAAGAGGTAGTACTGCATCTGTTTGTATTTGTGTGTTTGTGATGGGGGCAGTGGCTGCCTGTGAATCTACCGGTACAGTGCAGTGGTTAACCAGAGCGGCACTACAGAGAAACTGATCCACACCCCGTCTCCTCACAGCCCACCACTAAGCTGTAAGTGGGCAGCAGTTTGCCAGATACGACCCCCGGCCCTGATCTTTGTGTCCTGACCTTTCCTCTTCCAACCAACAACAGTCCTACAGCAACAAACCTGCCTACACACTCCTCCCACCACCTTACTGCACTAGTTGCCTCCTGTGCTGCCATCTACTGCCGCCCAGGCCTGACTACAAGCTACTTTCCCACCGTGTCTGGAGTCTTCATTTCCTACAAGAACAGCTTCATATACTTTGTGCAGAATAAACAATGTTAAATGCCATGCAGTTAAATACATGGCACCTCAGCATTGCTAAATCTAACTTTATTTTACTGGGTTAAATGCGCCCGCCTGCTGCAGCTGGTCCCCTGCAGGAGGCTGCCAGCAACCCCAGTGTCCCTCAGATCAATCCAGCTCAGAGCTCTCATCCTGGTCTTGAACTAGAGTCTGCTCTGCCCCCCCCCCCCCCCCCCCCCCCCCCCCCACAGGCGTCAGTCGCAACCTGCAGCAGAGTATGTGCCCGGCAGGTTGTGCAGTGCCTGTGCAAAGGCTGAAGTGGTGTTCATGATGTCTGCTCTGTGGACGTATGAACACTGAGTTACATGCAGGTGTGGAGGATTTGCTAGCTGGCTTTTGTGGCTCGGCAGCTGCATGTTCAGTGTGCATGCATGCAGTTTTTAATTTGTGGTGTGATGATTGGAGTGGATTTTATTGATGTGTGTGTGTTTTTTATATTTTAATGGCCTTCTCCACTATACAGTTGTGCATATTTTGAGCTGTGATATCTCAAATGTGTTGTTGCATTTAACTCAACCTGATTGGATCATTTCTTAAAGAATGTTACAGGTGGTTTACTAGTTAGTGGCAGTTTTCATGAATAATTACTTTAGTGTTAGTGGCCAAAGGAACTAAGAAATATGAAAACAAGCCATTGTTTGTTTCTGGGTGAGACCATTAAAGGGTTAACATTCAGCATCACATACTCTTCATGAGACATAGTGTGACTTCAAATTTAACTGTCAATGTCCTCCCTGTCTCCGCCTTCAGCTCGTAAACAGGAGATAATAAAAATGACGGAGCAGTTGATTGAAGCCATCAACAACGGGGATTTCGAGGCTTACACGTAAGTTTGCGTGTGCAAAGCAAACAAAACAAGTGGCCGTCTTAAGTGCCTTGTTGATTGCATTTTGTCACCAACTAAAATCAAAGTCATCATGTATTTCCCTGTCAAATACATACATTACTGTGAAAGTTTTAGGTTGAAAACCAAAGCTGTAAAAGTCATGCACTCTGTTCTGTGACATTTAGTTATTTTTGTTTTATGGTTGTGTTTGTCCTCTGACAGGAGAATCTGTGACCCTGGACTGACTTCTTTTGAGCCAGAGGCTCTTGGAAACCTGGTGGAGGGCATGGACTTTCACAAGTTCTACTTTGAGAACTGTAAGTTGCTCAGTGTTGTGCATTTTTTTTTATTTCTAAATTCTGCATTAAACTAGATTATTATGGGGAAATACAGATTGAGAGTGCAGCCGGTCACCCGCTGCATACTCTATGTATGTCGCCCTCCACAATGCAAATGGCCAGACGTTGCTTGGAAATAGGTCTGCTCATTGCAGTTCTCACATGACACAAAATATGGGGTCAGTTCAGTCTCATTAATAATGAATGCACAGAGAAGGATTCACAAATGTATTTTGTAATTTATATATAAATGACTCTCTTCTCACAAATACATTTCGTTTTAAATAAATGTCCTATAAATCCATAAATATATGAATTAAAAAATATTTGCAATTTTCATCAAAAATGTATTGTTGTTACATTTATATACAAACTGTTAAACTTGAATTTAAAAGACGCTTTTCATTTGTGAACTTGTTTGCATTTGTTCGTGAACTGGTCTGTATTTGTTTGTGGATTTTTGAGACTCTCCTGACATGGCTGGATTCACAAATGCATTTTTTTCAACAAGGAACTCTCTGTAGCCAATCACATGCCTCCCTCATTTTCAGCCAATCACATGATCTCTCTCAGCCAATCTCTCTAGCCAACGTTAGCTTGTTTGTAGCTAGCTAAATCCATTAGCTGGCTAACGTTAGCGAGCTTTTATAGTCAGCACTTTGAAACCAATGTAGTAAGCAATTTACCTATTAGTTATTATGGTTTGCTTGTAACTTATTTTTGCAGCCATTAACAACAGGTAAGCTTTAGCAAGCAAATGACCGATATGGTTATGTTTTCTGATGTTAGTAGGATCATATTATGCTAGCTAAGTTAGCTTATGATCCGTTGTCTAAAAGCATTATGGCTAACTAGTTAGCTAACGAAAATGCGCAGAGAAAAATGGTGAATGGGCCATGGTGAAGTACCCCTCGTGGGAATGCAGTCATGTGATTGGTTGAAAACGAGGGAGGCATCTGATTGGCTACAGAGAGTTCCTTGTTGGAAAAAAAAATGCATTTGTGAATCCAGCCGAGTCAGGAGAGTCTCAAAAATCCACAAACAAATGCAAACAAGTTCACAAATGAAAAGCGTCTTTTAAATTCAAGTTAGTTTGTATATAAATGTAACAACATACAAATACATTTTTGATGAAAATTGCAAATATTTTTTTTAATTCATATATTTATGGATATATATTACATTTATTTAAAACGAAATGTATTTGTGAGAAGAGAGTCCTTTATATATAAATCAGCTCTGTGCATTCATTATTAATGAGATTGAACTGACCCCATACAAAACGCCTGTCTGAAGTGAGGGAAAATGTGTGTACAATGATGAGCTAGGCATGATAAAACATAAAATAATTCATTTATTCATATGCATTTATAAATTCACTTTCCCCTCAGTTAGTGAGAAGCTCCGACATTTGAAGCCGCCAACATGTATTGCAAATAACCTGCGAAATGCTCTCAAGCGTGGTAGCCTCACGTCGACACCTGGCGAGTGTGTTTACAAACACTGCACTTGTGCATCCCCACAGTGCTAAGCAAAAACAGCAAGCCGGTGCACACCACCATCCTCAACCCCCACGTCCATCTGATCGGTGAGGACGCCGCCTGCATCGCCTACATCCGCCTGACGCAGTACATGGACGGCCAGGGCCGGCCACGCTCCTGCCAGTCAGAGGAGACGCGTGTGTGGCATCGCCGGGATGCCAAATGGCTCAATGTGCACTTCCACTGCTCAGGAGCACCAGCTGCACCGCTGCAGTGAACTGGGAATCCAGGCCCAGGTGAGCCGATAAAACCTTTAAAGAAAAGTGCACACATGAAAGAAAATATATTTTCCATGCGACATACGTTTTTATATATATATATATATCATACTATATTACAACATATTTATGGTGGTGACTTTTTTAAGACTTCACTTCTTTTATGGTTTATTTTACTATTACATTTTATTCAGCATTTCTACTTTTTTATGACTATGACGAATCAAATACATGTGTTATGCTGTTGCATACAGTACACCGCTTTACATTTTTTCCATATCATTTCTTAGCTTTGAATAGCAATACAAAATTGCAGTCACCTCGATGTAACTTGAATGAAGGAGGAGACGGATAACAGATCGGCATGGCCAGATGCTTTCAGGGCTGAGCAACCGTTTTCATACTAACTGTTGCATTCTTCCTTCTCCAGCTTTGCCTGAACTCCAAAGCTGTTGGGAGCATTTATTCTCCGTGGTCAGATCGGTGCCTGGATTGTGGCTGGGACGAGGCTGCTTGGAAACTTGTAAAATCACTAAAAAAGTGGGGAAAATATATTATAAATTAAAAACAATTAGCAAACAACAAAAAAGATTATATTTCAAAAGTTTGACTGAATGATCGAGCACACCAATCCAGTCCAACCCTAGCTAGGTGATGTTGGGGCTCAGCAGACGTCAGCCCCTTCTTACAGATGGTGCATGCTTCTGGTGGCGACACAGGGGTGATGCTGTCCTGATCCTCGTCTCCCATGGCCTTTATTTCCCCTTCTTTGTTTTGTCTGATATCTGGAAAAGTATTAAACCTGTTAAATACAGAAAAACAAGTACACTTCACACACGTAGTGAATAGAACCGGGGCAGACAGTATAATATCTGGAAAAATGTGATTTCTTTTTCTTTTTTGTCATGAGAAAGCACCAGAGCGTCTATTACGACAAGTATTGTTTGTTTTACAGCTCGTGGGTATATATTGGTTGGGTTTATGGGAACAGGAGCGACTTATCGCCGCTTAACAGAATTTAAAAAAGATTTTAACTATCCGTACACAATGTTTTAAAGGGGTTTCAGCATTGTGATTTGTTAAGGGAAGGGACCTTTATTTTTATTTTGTGTTTTTTGTATTATGTGTTATCAAACTGTTTTTACCTGAATGATGTATTTTAAAGTATTTTGTGTTGAAAAGGATCATTTTTAATCAAAAAAGGGTGACTTATTTAATATAATTGTGCATAAATAGATATTTATATGGGAGAAAAGGGGAAACATGATTTACTTTCATGGTGTATGGAGAGGGAGTTAAGCATGAGTGTTGTATTCTCTTTTTTTTTTTTTTTACTTTGAGGTCCTGAAGTGTAAATACAAACTCACAGAAACTCAAACAGCATGCATGCGTGCACACATGAACACACACGGTCCCTGTGCTCCAGCCTTTAGGCTTAAGGCTCTCTGAAGCCTTAGACACAACACATGTCCAGGCCAGCTCATCCTGAAGTTGCAGAAGGCTTCCATTTATCAGCCCTGCAGCGTTGGGAGTCTTAACCCTGAGAGGCGACGTCGGTCAAAGTTTAAAGCTACTCACATCTCTGGACTGCCGTATCTGAAAGCATGGGTGCATTCTTACGCCAACGTTTTACTTTTCTTTTATCCAGTTGTGTATTTTTCACACAAATCTTGAAGTATTTGAACTATCTAATGGCCTGTACTGTTTTTGCACGGACACTTATGACTTGATGCTGTTCGCTCTTCTGAGGGAGTGAGCCTTTCTGCAACTTCAGGTTAAAGCTCGTCAAAATCCTTCCCGTCCACCCTGCCCCTCTACTTCCATCATTCCTGCCTCTTCTAGTCTCAACATCCTTCACTAAAAGCCCCGTTACCATCCTAGTAGCGCCGCGCCATGTATTGATGATATTGTCACCCTTATGCCTGTCTCTTGTTCTGATTGTGTTCTTAAAATTGATCTGTTGTCCGTCTTGGCTTGCTGTACTTCTGTGTGAAGTCCTGGAATTATTTTTTAAAAAGCATGTTAAAAAGGGAATGCAGCTGAAGGACTGGACAAAAAAAGGGCATGATGGGAAGAGGGCTATGGGGGCTGGAGGGCTATGGGACCTTCGCTGATGGCAATCAATGGATTTGGTCCCTTTTGTCACAGATTCTGTTGTAAATGTTGTGAGTTGTGCTTTTGATGTTGATATTTTTATCAGTTGTTTTAGCCAGAACTTAAAAAAAAAAAAAAAAAAATGAAATGAATGGAGGCGGAGACTGCCACACGCCTTTTTTTTAACTGTTTCCCATCGCACACATTTACACAATGAATGCTGAAATCTGAAGATGAAAAAACACTTGTTACACCCTTGTGGCTAAATACATCAGAACTCAAATCATAAGCACATGAAATGTTCCCTTTAAAGAGGATAAAACATATCTCCGTGTCAGTGGTTCAACTTCACAGCACCGTTTTTTTTCACTGTCGTAGAAACTTAGTGTGTGTGGCTTTGTACCAGCGGAGGGCCGTCCTGTCTCCTGTCTCTGTGCTACGCCACTCCATAGTAACTCATGCTCTACTTCGGTTGTCGCTGGTGGCCAAGATGATGCTTCAAAGCATCACATGCCGGGTCTATGTTTGCACACCGACAGTGGAGCAGAAAAGAATTACCTGAATCATATGTGAGACCCTCCCAACTGTATTAAACAGCTGTGCTTGTTTCTGAGTGCTGTGACATATCTGACATGCTATGAAAACTGTGCAACCCCCACACACACACTTTAACACCACGATAAAACCATTACCGAAACGGTGATCTTTTTTTTCATGGCTCTGCGTAGATCCGTTTGTGCTGTGGGCACCAGCCCTGTTGTGTGTTGATGCCACCGATCTGACAGGATGCTTTTCTTTCTTTACAGTCATGGGGGATGTTCAAATGGAAAGTAAAGTTTGATCAATCACAATGAAGACAAAATAAACTTTCACAGCAGATATTTTGTAGAACAAAAATAATACCACTTTTTTACATCTAGATATCTAATGCCCTAATTCCACTGATCAAATTTTAACTAGATTTTTTTAGAAAAAAACATTTTTATTTGTACTTGAAATTTGGAAATTTCAAAAGGGTAAATTAACACCGACCATTTTAACATGACAGGGTATCGACTTTTGAGTCTCACCGATGTAAATAGGTTAAGTGACCAATTATAAGCTTTGCCTTCCCACAGTGACTTTGGATTGGTCGCCGCTACGACCTACAAATGGAAGATAGTTCACAGTAGGTCAAGTAACTTCCTGTCTGTTGTTTTGCTTCATATAGGATTGTGAACTCCCATCGTCAAAATACGTTCGTGTCTAATATGTTGAATAAAAACAGAACCTGACTGAACTGAGGGGAAGAAAAGATCCTTAAATGTTAAGAAGGGATAATTAAAAACCACAATCTTAAACAGCAACACTATATATGCAGTTTTACAAATGGAGGAAATATGCATGTCTACTTTCTGATTCTTTTTCACTGTTTACTTGACAAATGGAAATCTATGTTACTTGCATCCTCAAGGTAATGAAATGGCTCCGTCTGCGATCTCAAAATCAAGTGACGGTCCCTCACATTAAAAGGCATAAATGATTAGCTAAAGCCTTAGCTTGTATGTAAGTACGTTTATTGCATTGTAACCTTATACTAAAGGGGCTACATGTGTCTATACTCTGAGTTTTAATTGGATGCTGGATTTTTTGCATGACCATACAGTTAATAAACATAATTTAAAAAAAACTAGCAGGCATGTGTTTGGATGGTTGTTATTCATAGCTTTGTTATTAGAAAATGAATTAAATAAAACCCATACCATGAAATGTGTGATGCCGTCATTCATCAACTTTCAAAATGCATAATGATCTTTTAAAAAATTATAAATATGTGGTATGTACAACACTGGTTATTAATGTATTCAACATTATTTTGAGATATTAAAACTTGTCATATTTGTATATTTCAATCAGTTCTAACTGTAGTACTGATAGTCACCTCTAGAGAGCACCAAAGACCAAACAAAACAGTCAGTTGTACATATGTGCACTGAAGACGTTTCTGCTTGCTGTACACATTCCCCCTCTTCATGCTGGCCATTCAAAGCTCCCTTCCAATTAAAAGTGATGAAGGCCGAAATCTAGTCCTCACTCTGCTCAAAAATGTATTCAAAAGTTAGACGAATCAATCTTCTAACCTAAAGTGTTTTTAGTGTCAAGTTACTCTGTGATTGGTTTCACTTTACAATGTTTACTACAACTATTTTAGCATTTAAGTGGAAAGAGATGAGACTAAAAATTAATGTTTGAGTAGACCTGTCCCAAACGATTAGGCTATTTTTTTAATCTAGTGATTGTTTTTTTTCGATGAATCTAACAATTTATTTGTCAGTTATCAATTATTTCACATTACTTCATCAATGTAACTATTCAAACAATATGGATATCAACGCATTTCTTGTTATCATTTGAATATTTAAACGGATATGAAAGCATTTCTTGTTATCATTTCAATATTTAAACATTTCTTCAACATGCACTTGGCACAAACTAATGAGACCAAAAACAGCTAAGTGCAATGTACCTTTATGAACCTCAAATTAAATGAGGACCATGAACAGGTACATATTTATGACGGCGTATTAGGGCCAATTTAAAAAAAAGAAATTACGGACCCGGGGGAGGGGGGTGATATTTCGAGAATGTTGTAGATTTATGAGATTAAAGTGACAAATTTAGCTATCTTAGCCTCGTAAATTTGTCACTTCTTAAACTCGTAAATCTGCAAGTTTTTTCTCATAAATTTGCCACTTTGTTTAATTAAGGCATTAAGATCAATTCTCAAAAGACTATTTTTTATGTCAGTCAAAATGAACTATACTTATGGATGCGGAATAGTCATTCCCAATAAAACTAATAGTCTTCATTTCATTGCTTGAGTCATCATTACATACAAAATTGATCAAATTTTCCATCCATCCATTGTCTATTGCTTATCCTATATTCAGGGTTGCGGCGGAGCTGGAGCCGATCCCATTGGGCGAAGGCAGGGTAGCCTACACCCTGGACAGGTCGCCAGTCTTGATCAAATTTTATATCTTTCTTTATCATTTTTCCTGGAAATGTCTCCCAAATTGAACAATTGCTCTCAGGTGAAATTCAGCTTTCACTCACAAGGAGGTGTGTGAAGTATTAGTTGTAATCAATGACGAGCCACTTGTTCACAGTCACTCAGGGATGAATCCCATGAACCCTCACTTGGCAAGCGTATGAACCGAGTAGGACATAGTGTGTACCATTTCTACAATTCTGTGACACAGAAATGGAAGGTCAGCATCATGGAAGAGAGTTGATGATTCGGGGAGGAAGGGGACAAAACAGGAAGAGGGAGAAGAGGCCAAATACATAGGCAGATTCCTAATGAAATTAGGGCTACAGTTGTGGACCATGTTGTCAATCACGGCCTCACAATGGCTGAGGCTGGTTGGAGGGTGCAACCAAATGTTGGAAGAACCACTGTGAATTGAAACTTTACCAAAACGGTGTTTATGTTTGTTCTAAATAAGTGACTGTAGTGTATTTTTCTTTTGCACAATGCTGTAGAATTGCAAAGAGCATATACAGTAAACATGTGAAACGTTTAGCTTGTACAAATCACGTGCACGTCTTTAAAATAATGTAGTAAATGTGGGTTTGTCCTTCAGCAGAAAAATACTGCCAGTGTCAGAGCCTTTAAATAATCACATAACAGTATAGAAAAAGGGCAATCTTTATTAAATCATCACATGTTATATATAAATTCTAATTCATGGAGGTGAAGAGGGCCACAAGGGTAATCGGTCATACAGGACAGCCAACACACGCTTCATTTAAGTGAAGAACCACTACACACAGGGCTAGACTCTAGGTTAAGACACACCGTCTTAACCACGGCACGCTAACACCCTCAACGCAGGAGGCACTGATCAACCACAGCAACCTGAGAAATCACGCAGTCCACAACACACCATTAAAGTGAAGCCATGAGAGAGTCCCGCTCATGCCTGAGTTACCCCTCCCGCACCTGTAACCTACTCCCCCCGCACTATGTAGAACACACAATAGGCCTACTATCAAAGATGAAATTTTGATTTCAGAGGTGGGGGGGGGACACACGTATTTCTAATAAAACTAACTCTTTCAGTTCACTGTCTTTTCTAGTAGTTCTTCTAGTTTTCTCTTGCTACTTTTAAGTTTACTTTTCCTTTTTTTGGTTTGACTGGTTGTAAAGGATGTAGCAAAACATCATCACCCAATTCTAATTCAATAGTAATAATAACAACAACAATAATAATACATTTTATTCATCAGATTATTGAGAGCTTTGTAAATGATGAGGAGGATCTTGAAGTGGATATGCTGCTTTGGAGCCAGTGAAGGTGTTGCAGGATGGGTGTAACGCATTTCTTTGAGTAACTTAGACTTTGACTTCTAAAGAAGTCTCTTATGTCCACTGTTCTTTTTTGGACATCCTGGATGCATCTAATGCTACCAAACACACACACACACACACACACACACACACACACACACACAAATTACGTACGTGATGACGTAGATAATGAAAATCCAGATTCCCTGAGCACCGCGGTCGACTTTTCCTAAATCCTTTTGAGTTCTCCTATCGCCTTTCCTTAACCCCGTGACGTTTTCTAAGTCAAGGAATATGAGACAGCAGCAGGAGTTAGTAATAGGAGATAGGAATAGGAGTTAGGAATAGGAGTTAGGAATAGGAGATAGGAATAGGAGGGGGGGTGTATGAAAACGAAAAAGCAAGCCCTCTTTGTTTCCTTTTTATTTGTGTCATTATATGAGCAGTCTTGAAGAAGTAAATGAAAATGCATTTTGGATTATTTATTACTAATTTGATGTATGAGTCACATAACACAGCTTTGACATAGAAATGAAAACGACTTTCTGCTAATGCATTTTCATTTTCAAATTGGATATTTCAAATTGAATTATGATAACTATTTGCTGGGGCATCTTATGAAAATTAAATCTAAATACGATGTTATTGTCCTTTTCATTTGAATTAAGTTACAAAATGAGCAGTCTTGAAGAAGAAAAAGAAAATGCAGTTTGTATGATTTATTATTAATTTTATTTATGAGTCAAACAATGCAGCTATAAGCATTTCTGTGAATCTATTTTAATTTAATATGGTACAGATTTGCTTCTATATGGAGCATGACGCCAATGAGTGAATCTGCATTAGTGGAAGATGGTTTGATGTCCTGTCAAAGTGTCGTGACGACAACAATACAAGAACATGAAAATACATTATGAGAATAAATTAAATGTGCCTCGGAATGCTGAAGCACCAGGACGCACGCACACACGCATTAACGCACGCGCGTCATTAATTGCCATGGAAACAGAACTAAACGACCCCAGAGCATGTTTAAAAAGGCTGTCGTCCAATTTGTGTTCTCTTTCGCGTTTGGACTTGACACAACTCGGTAAAACTGGAGAGTTGACCCAAACAGTAGAGTTTCAAACCTGGCGAAAAAGGACCTTGAACGCATCTTTGCTAGGAAGCCGCATGAGAGGATCGTCAACGAGCTACTGCGGGAATTAAGAGGCCGAGGAAGCCCCTCCGGGCTGCCGATCCAGGAGCAGCCCAGCAGAGTCCGGATCTGAACCACGGCATCGGGGTAAGACAACTTTGTTGGTTTGGTTTTTGCGTTTTACTTGTTGATTTATCCCTTAAATACGCTAAAAGCGCCCAAAGTCCAGAAATCAGTGTCACTTCGGGAGTTTGACAGTGAAGAGTTCATATCAGTTCATGAGTAGGCTACTGGTGGGAAAACCCACATTTGGTGAAAACAGACACTCGCTCTACGATGTCTTCGTGTAAATTAAATATCCGTGGGTCAGAATGTGTTAAATATAGCAGGAGAACCGCTGAGTGTCGTAATATAAAGTGTGGTGGTAGGGAAGTTGTGTTGTTTTGGTTTGAACTGAAGGCGCTAAATCTTCCACATCTGACATGGAGATTTATTTAAAAAAAGGTGCCGGGGCCATATTTCATAAAATGCCAAACAGGTGTTTTAGTTGTTCACCATGGCAACGTTCTGGCCGATCGTCAGGGCGGGCGTCAAGCCCTTATTATGCTTCCGCGTAGTGATCACGCAACGGCCACGCAGTTGCTTGGAGACCGGTGGTTCTGCGTTGGGTTTACGTGTCGAAATGCAATTCAACGCCACACCGGTAAAGGGCGCTATGTTTTTTGTGAAGAATGTCCGACCGACTCTTGACGTATATCGTCGTTAGCCTCGTTACAGCCTATTTGTTTACTTTCCGGCTTTAAACGTCCACAATTTTTCAGAACGTGGTGTTTTCATTCTTTGTACAAAAGCGACAAGGTGCAAACAATAAAACGAGGTGAAAACAATAAAAGTAGCCTATTAAAAGTTTAAATGGCGGTGTTTATGAGTGGAAACCGGATAGAGGTCTCCAGCGGATGTATTTAGCGGTCCAATCACAGCCAATGCCGACGCGCGTCGGATTTTTGGGAGGTGCACGTCAGGCCCTTGCGTTGGACGGGCTCGGAGAAGCCGGGCTCGATGCGACCCTGAACTGCGGTCGAGTGAGCCGTCATTCGTTTTTCCGAAGTCAAACCAGCCGCCGGGAAATTTATAGTGCGCCCGTATTGTAATAGTATAATATATAATATAATAGTAGTAGTAATAAGATTTCAGGATAAAGTGTTGCACAACCAGGCTCATATACAGGATAAATACGGAAATAAGATTAATTGCATAATATTCACATAAATCTTCACTGTCGACTATCAGAATAAGATGCATTTTAGATATTTCCTGTGCAGTAAAATATTACATTATCTTAAAAAAATAATTCAAATTAAGCTGCCTGTTACCAATGACTAATTTGACTTCAGGTGCAATCTACAAGTCTTCAGGTATCTTCTCACAAACTTACAGATTTCTTCACTGTGGGATTTCTTAATAAAACACCTTTGGATAAATACTGTGCAGTAAAATATTGGTCATTCCGTGTCAAAATATCAAATGCCTCCCACCTGACCATCTCAGAATGTCCTGTAAAAATTATTGTACAAAGACACACGTGTTAATAGGAAAAATCCAAAATAGTAGGTCTCTACTGTCAACAGTCTTCTCATGAAATATCATTGAATGAAGGGTAGTTTAGACGGTTTCTGGCATCATACTCTGAAAAGCCAGCCTATGGCCTTCACAATTTCTACAGTGTATATCTGTTACTAATAGCCTCCAGACATGGAATATCAGGGGTGTAGCTCAATGATAACCTAGTATGGTAGGTACTTAAATGTTGCTTGTCGAAATGAAGTAGCAAATTTGAATAGTTGTTGAGCTCCCATTTTTACATAGAAGGCTTAGAATAGCATAATATTGAAGACTGTTCATTTTGCAATATTTTAAGAACATACATTACACAACCATATCAAATAATAATATTAATTTGAGCACAAAGATTTTACACTACAGTAAAAAAGTCTCCAAAGTTTGATATTGAATAACAGTTTGTCTCTAGGCTCACTATGAGGGATCACACATTTTTTCATCTTTTAGATCCAATTCCTGAGTCACATTCATTGATTTGGCAGTCACTTTACAAATTGTCTGATGTACATCTCTGCTCTGTTGTGCTCATCTTTTTTGATGGCATGCATGCACCCAGTTTCTGTAGAGGGAACATCAATCCTTGCAATTATATGCTGCAGTGAGACATTGCACATGTCTTCTCTTCTTGGCCAGTAGAAACTCTTGGCAGGGCCATGTGGGTGCATGAGCTGAACCAGTACATCTTCATTTTGATCTGAAACATCTCTGATACTTCCTATCCACAATTTCTGATCATACACACAACTCACATATTGTCTCATAGTGAGCATAGAGACAAACTGTTATTCAAAATCAAACTTTGGAGACTTTTGTACTGTAATGTAAAATCTTAATCAAATTAAGGTTATTATTTGATTTGGTGGTGTAATTTATGTACTTAAAGTATGACAAAATGTACAGTCTTCAATATTATGCTATGTTTGTTCAAGGTTTAAGACATTGAAAGCTGCTTTCAGCATGTTCAACTCACATTCAAGGACTTATTGCCTCTGTAACTACAACTGTTCTACATTTTAATGTTTTAGAAAGACTACATTTATCAGTAGCATTAAGTCACATGTAAGTCTTTTGGTAAATGGTAAAAGACACAATTGAATTGCCCTGCTGTGATGTTTACTAGTAGACTATTTGGACATGCAGTACCAAAAACGGCCACAAAACCCCCACCAATATCAGGATTTTAAAAAAATCAATGCGATAAATTGAGGCAAAACACCCTCCCGTTTTATTTAATATGATTTTTATCAAGAATATGATCTTTTTTAAAAAAGTAAGTTTGGACCTGATACCTGTTGTCAGTTTTTTGGAATATGGCTCTGAATTTTTTGGAATATGGCTCTGAATTTTAATCTTCACATCAACGACACCAACTGCAAACCTGCCATTGAATTCCTGGAACTGTTACACTCCTTCAACTTCGCACAGCACATCAACTTCCCCACCCACTCCCATGGTCACATCCTCGACCTGGTCTGCTCCACTGAACTCACACTAAATCATCTCTCCAGCATCAACCTCCACATCTCCGACCATCTCGCCATCATCATCGACCTCAACATCCCCATCCCTATCCCAAAAGATAAATGCAAAATCTCATTCAGAAATATTAAGTCCATCAACCCCTCAGCCCTCTCAGCCTCTCTCACCGGTGCAATATCCATCTCTCCTCCCCCCCTGTCTGATAAACCCAACAACCTTGTGGACTACTACAACAACACTCTTTCCTCCTGTCTCAATCTACTGGCTCCCACTAAAACCAGAACAGTCACCTTCACCCACTCAGCTCCCTGGTACACCCCTGAACTCCATCAAATGAAATCCCGCAAACGACAACTGGAAAGACTCTACAATAAAACTGGCCTAACACTTCACCTCCATGCTTACACAGACTTTCTCCATATATACAAAACTGCTCTCAACACAGCCCGGTCCACTTACCACTCACACCTCATACACTCCGGCTCCAACAACCCCAAGACTCTTTTATCCACGATCAACAAACTTCTCAACCCCCCCGATAACATCTCTACAGCTTTCACAGTGGAAACATGTAACTCCTTTCTGTCATTTTTCCAAAATAAAATCAACAACATCTACAGCACCCTGACCACCTCCCCGGTTCCCTCAACCCCACCACTGGATCCCACCCCTCCACACTCTCAGTGCCTGTCACAGTTCTCCCTGCTGTCTCCCATGGACCTACCTCAACTCACCAACGGCATGAAAACCTCCACCTGCACCCTAGATCCCATCCCATCAGCTCTCATCAAAACCTGTCTTCCATCCATCACCCCACTCCTCGTCATAAATTCCTCTCTCTTCTCTGGCTATGTCCCCACTCCACTCAAACTTGCTGCTGTCACCCCTATCCTCAAGAAACCAGATCTCAGCCCCGACATCATGTCCAACTTCCGGCCCATCTCCAATCTTCCCTTTCTGTCAAAAATTCTGGAACGTGTAGTCGCTGCTCCACTCAAAACCCACCTCTCCTCTAATCACCTGTATGAACCATTTCAATCTGGATTCCGCCCACAATACAGCACTGAAACAGCCCTCCTAAAAGTCACCAACGACCTCCTCCTCTCCTCCGACTCCGGCCACTTCACCATCCTCATCATGCTTGACCTCACTGCAGCCTTCGACACCATCAACCACTCCATTCTCCTCTCCCGTCTGGAAAACTACTACAACATCACTGGCACTGCACTCTCCTGGCTCTGCCTACCTCACCAACAGACAGCAATTCATCAGCATTAATAACTGCACTTCCTCCACTGTTCCTCTGTCCCAAGACGTCCCCCAAGGTTCGGTGCTTGGCCCTCTTCTCTTCATCCTCTACATCCTCCCCCTCTGCAACATTATTCGCAAACATGGTCTCCACAACCACTGCTACGCTGATGACGTCCAGATCTACATCTCCACCAAATCCATCTCCACAGCCACCTGCTCCACTCTGACCACCTGCCTCACTGAATTAAAAACCTGGATGCAAAACAACTTCCTTCAACTCAACTGTGACAAAACAGACATGATGATCATTGGCCCCAAATCCCTCATCAAAAACACCCACAATTTCACTCTCTCCGTCGACAACTCCACTCTGTCCCCGTCTCTACACATGCGCAACCTTGGAGTCATTCTCGACAGCAACCTCACATTTCAACAACACATCAATCACACCACCAGGACTGCCTTTTTACACCTCAAGAACATTGCCCGTCTCCGCCCATCACTCTCCTTCTCTGCTGCCGAAACTTTGATTCATGCATTCATCACATCCAGAATAGACTACTGCAATAGCATCCTCTACGGTTCACCTGCCAACATCCTCGACAAACTGCAATACATACAAAACTCTGCTGCCCGCCTCCTCACCCACACCCGCTCCCGTGACCACATCACCCCTCTTCTGCAAAAACTCCACTGGCTCCCTGTTCCCCAACGCATTGAATACAAAGTACTCCTCCTCACCCACAAAGCCCTTCACAACCAGGCCCCTTCCTACCTCACCGACCTGCTCCACCACCACTCTCCCCCCTGTAACCTTCGCTCCTCCGACACAAACCTCCTCTCCCCACCTGTCAGGACCAAGCATCGTACCTGGGGCGACAGAGCCTTCTCAATTGCTGCCCCCACCCTCTGGAACTCACTACCCCCACACATCCGAGCCTGCGCCAACCAGACCACCTTCAAATCACTCATCAAAACCCACCTCTTCAGAACTGCCTTCAACCCCCCTTAATCCACTACCTCATCTGTATTGCATCACAATCTTGTTCTTAAATGTGCCTGCTTTTAAACCGCTTTATAACTTTATATTACTTGTTTTTAACTGTTTTAGAACTTCACAGTACATCTTTTTAACTTATCTCTTAAGAATAGCCTGCTTGTTTTAATGCACTCACTTGTAGCCTCCCTGTGTTTAATTAGTACTTGTTTTAAATGTATTGATTTCTAACCGCATATGTAAAGTGTCTTTGAGATCCTTCGAAAAGCGCTATACAAATAAAATGTATTATTATTTATTTATTTGGGCAAAGATGTGTTTACTTCCATTTTTGAGCCTTAATATCTGTGAAACTAATCACCTAAGAGAGACCATATTTTGTAGAATGTTAAAGCTAACACCAGAGATGGAGGCAGAAGTGATAGAAGTCTTTTATCTGCAAAAATGGGAGCTCAGCCACTCTTCAAATTTGCTACTTCATTTCGACAAGCCACATTTTAGGTACCTACCATACTCGGTTATCATTGAGCTACACCCCTGATATTCCATGTCTGGAGGCTATTACTAAAAGGTATACACTGTAGCAAATTTTAAGGCCACAGGTGAGATAGTTTTCCAGATATTGCTGTTTAAAAATTGCTTTTCAGAGTATGATGCCAAAAACCATCTAAACTACCCTTCATTCAATGATGTTTCATGAGAAAACTGCTGACAGTGGAGAGCTAATATTTTGGATTTTTCCGAATAACAAGTGTGTCTTTGTACTAGCATTTTTACAGGACATTCTGAGATGGTCAGGTGGGAGGCATTTAATGAAATGACACGGAATGACCCCACTGTCTTGAAGCATGGTTGCTAATTGTACTGATGTTTACTGGTGTCTTGAAGCCTAGTTGCCAACTGCACTGTTGTTGACCGGTGTGTTGAAGCCTGGTTGCTAACTGTACTGATGTTGACCGGTGTGTTGAAGCCTGCTTGCTAACTGTACTGATGTTGACCGGTGGGTCATTCCGTGTCATTTCCTCAAATTTCTGAAAATCTTCCCACCTGACCATCTCAGAACGTCCTGAAAAAAATTCTGAAAAAAAGTATTGTTAATAGGACAAATCCAAAATATTGGGTCTCTACTGTCAATAGTTTTCTCATGAAACATCATTGAATGAAGGGTAGTTTAGATGGTTTTTGGCATCATACTCTGAAAAGCCATTTTTTAACAGCAATATCTGGAAAACTATCTCACCTATGGCCTTCAAAATTTCTACAGTGTATATCTGTTACTAATAGCCCCCAGACATGGACTATCAGGGGTGTAGCTCAATGATAACCTAGTATGGTAGGTACTTAAAATGTGGCTTGTCGAAATGAAGTAACACATTTGAAGAGTTGTTGAGCTCCCATTTTTACAGATAAGGCTCAAAAATGGAAGTAAACACATCATTGCCCAACTTCAGAGCCATATTCCAAAAAACTGAGAAGTATCAGGTCCAAACTTAATTTTTTTTTTGAAGATCATAGTCTTGTCAAAATCATATTAAAAAAAAACAGTAGGGTGTTTTGCCTCAATTTGTCACAGTGATTTTATAAAATCCTGATATTGGTGGGGTTTTTGTGTGCGTTTTTGTGTACTGCATGTCCTAATAGTCTACTAGTGAAAATCACAGCAGGGAAATTCAATTGTGTTTTTTAACAATTTACCAAAGACTTACATACTGATGAATTTAGCCTTACGAAAACATTAAAATGTAGAACAGTTGTAGTTACAGAGGCAATAAGTCCTTGAATGTGAGTTGAACATGCTGAAAGCTGCGTTTAATGTCTTAAACCATGAACAAACATATGATAGCATAATATTGAAGACTGTTCATTTTGCCCTACTTTAAGTACATACATTACACAACCATATCAAATAATAATATTAATTTGAGCATAAAGATTTTACATTACAGTACAAAAGTCTCCAAAGTTTGATATTGAATAACAGTTCGTCTCTAGGCTCACTATGAGGGATCACACATTTTTCATCTTTTAGATCCAATTCCTAAGTCACATTCATTAATTTGGCAGTCACTTTACAAATTGTCTAATGTGCATCTCTGCTCTGTTGTGCTCATCTCAAGTTTCTGTAGAGGGAACATCAATCCTTGCAATTCTATGCTGCAGTGGGACATTGCACATGTCTTCTCTTCTTGGCCAGTAGAAACTGAACCAGTACATCTTCATTTTGATCTGAAACATCTCTGATACTTCCTATCCACCATTTCTGATCATACACACAACTCACATATTGTCTCATAGTGAGCATAGAGACAAACTGTTATTCAATATCAAACTTTGGAGACTTTTGTACTGTAATGTAAAATCTGTATGCTCACATTAAGATTATTATTTGATTTGGTTGTGTAATTTATGTACTTAAAGTATGACAAAATGTACAGTCTTCAATATTATGCTATGTTTGTTCATGGTTTAAGACATTAAAAGCTGCTTTGCCCCTGTAGCACAACTAAAACTGTGCTCGATTTTAATGTTTTAGTAAGACTAAATGTATCAGTAGCATTTTGTCACATGTAAGTCTTTTGGTAAATGGTAAAAGACACAATTGAATTGCCCTCCTGCATCTTATGGAAATTAAATCTAAATACGATGTTAATGTCCTTTTCATTTGAATTAAGTTACAAAATGAGCAGTCTTGAAGAAGAAAAAGAAAATGCAGTTTGTATGATTTATTATTAATTCAAACAATGCAGCTATATTCTGAAAATGAAAAAGCATTTCTGTAAATCTATTTTAATTTACTTATGGTACAGATTTGCTTCTATATATGCGGAGCATGACGTCAATGAGTGAATCTGCATTAGTGGAAGATGGTTTGATGTCCTGTCAAAGTGTCGTGACGACAACAATACAAGAACAGAACAGAAAATACATTATGAGAATAAAAAATCATGAAATGTGTCTCGGAATGCTGATGCACACGCATGCACGCAATTACGCACGCGCGTCATTAATTGTCGTGGAAACAGAAGTAAACAGAACGATGATCAGAAGCAGGTATAAACGGGCTGTCGACCATTTGTGTTCTCTTTTCGCGTTTGGACTTGACACGACTTGGTAAAACTGGAGAGTTGACCCAAACAGTAGAGTTTCAAACCGCTGGAGAAAAAGGACCCCGAGCGCATCTTTGCTAGGAAGCCGCATGAGAGGATCGTCAACGAGCTACTGCAGGAATTAAGAGGCCGAGGAAGCCCCTCCGGGCTGCCGATCCAGGAGCAGCCCCAGCAGGGCCCGGATCTGAACCACGGCATTGGGGTAAGACAACTTCTTTGGTTTGGTTTTTGCATTTTACTTGTTGAGTTATCCCTTAAATACGCTAAAAGCGCCCAAAGTCCAGAAATCTCCGTGACATGAATCTACTTGGTGTGGTTGCATGAATCGGCCCACGTCGGTGTTCATTTCAGCCGACTCAAATGTATAATCCGCCATTGGAGTCGGTCATTCTTTTACCATTCTGATTGGTGGAGGCTAGCAGCTGGACTAGCGAATCAGTGAAGCCAGGAAGTGACGATGGTAAACATACCAGATAACCAGTGGAATCGAAGAAGGTGTCGACACTCCGGCTATTTCCGGTTTTCGCGTTTTTTGGCCCACAATACAGATTATCGCCGCCTGTTGTTTTGGAGACATTACATCTCACGCAAGCGTGGGACGTATGGCGTCGGCTGTAATTCCGTAGGTGTGAACCGACCATGTCGTTGTTCGAGTCGGCCATATTAAGTAGCCCGACTTCATTTACAGACGCTAGTCGGGCAGTTCTTCCGGTGTGGATTCGCCTTAAGATATTAAAAGCTGTTTTAAGCATGTTTAACTCACATTCAAGGACTTTGGTCTTTGGTAAATGGTAAAAAACACAATTGAATTGCTCTCCTGTAATGGTTACTAGTAGGGTTGGGCATCGTTTGGATTTTACAGATTCCGATCCCGATCCTCTGTTTCGATTCCTGTTCTAAACGACTCTCGATTCCGATTCTTTGAGGTGCAGGTCAACAGGTCCAGTGTTGCCAGTTAAAAATTAAAATTAAGCCAGACTTTCGAGCGGCGTCTTCTTCTGCCATCCATGTTGAGTAAGTGACGTTCTTTGTTCTATCGCGGAGTCCCGCATGCCGGGCGGAGTAATACAAACAAACTAGTGCGAGCGGAGTAAAACAAACAAACTAGTGCAGACGTTTAAGAACCGAAAAAAAAGGATCGCAATTCCAACAGCTTCTTAACGGTTCCGGAACCGGAGGTTAGGAACCAGTTCCTATTTGGAACCGGATCTCGATGCCCAACCCTAGTTACTAGGCTGTTAGGACATGCAGTACCAAAACCGGCCAAAAAACCCCCACCAATATCAGGATTTAAAAATATCACTGCGACAAATTGAGGCAAAACACCCTCATGTTTTTTTTAATACGATTTGAACAAGAATATGATCTTAAAAAAAGTAAGTTTGGACCTGATACTTGTCAGTTTTTTGGAATATGACTCTGAAGTTGAGCAAAGATGTGTTTACTTCCATTTTTGAGACTCAATATTATACGCAGTATCTTCTCACAAACTAATAGAATTTTTCACTTTGGGATTTTTAAATAAAACGGTCAATTGGAGTTCAGTGTGCGGGGCGCGGCCAAAGATGTGTTATGTGGCGCTAGAGAGACTTTTTTGTGGCTGATTATGAGACCTCTAAAATGTCACGATTTTCACCAGTCCCCATGTGCATGAAATCTTTTTTTCAACTTCTGAATATGATAACGCCTCCGAATAGCACCAGAACTAAGTGGCAGTAGTCCTCTGCTTCCCATCTGCTCTGCTCCTCCTCTGCTTCTCTACAGAAAAAAGAAGCATAATACAATACATATGTTAAAAAAAATCTACTGAAAAATACATACAAAAAAATGCATTAACATGTATATTGTATTAAGTATTTTTTTTATGCATCTTTTTTTCAGCAGAGAAGCAGAGCAAAGAGCAGCAGAGCAGAGGAGAATAGCAGAGAAACAGAAGAGAATCATTTTTAAGGTAGGTTTTTTTGTACTAATGTATTGTATTATGTTTTGTGATCCAATTTTTCCATGCACTCTTGTGGTTCTTTTTTTTAACCTTTTTTCATTTTGCATTTTATTATTTTTTTTCCATGTATTTTGTAGGTTTTTTAAACCTATGTCTTGTATTATGTTGTTATGCATTGTTTTCTTCATTTTTAAAAAACATACTTAAAAATGCATACAAGCATGCATTAATAAAGAAGAAATCATTGCATAAAAACATAATGTGATACATAGGTAAAAAAAACTATGTAATAACCCGACAAAAATGCATGAACAAAAAGAAAAGAAATGCAAAAGACAAAAAGGTTAAAAAAATAACTACAAACCTGCTCTGCTGTGCTTTTCTGCAGAAAAGAAAGATGCATGAAATATACATAATGCAATTATGTAAAAAAAAAAAAAAAAACTAAAAAAGAAAAAAAATGCATGAAAAAAAGAAAAAGATGCAAAAGGAAAAAAAGGTTAAAAAAGAAATACCAACGTGCATGAAAAAAAGAAAAAAAAGAAATACCAACATGCATGAAAAAAAAGATGCAAAAGAAAAAAAAAGGTGAAAAAAGAAACAAAAATGCACACAAAAAAAAGAAAAAAAGGAAAAAAATGCAAACATGCATGAAAAAAGAAAAATGCATCAGCAACATAATACAATACATGGGTTAAAAAAAACCTACCTAAAAACTATTGCTTCTCTGCTCCTGCTCTGTTCCTCTGCTTCTCCTCTGCTCTGCTCCTCTGCTTCTCTACTGAAAAAAGAAGCATGATACAATACATGTGTTAAAAAAATCTACTGAAAAATACATACAAAAAAATGCATTAACATGTATATTGTATTAAGTATTTTTTTTGTGCATCTTTTTTCAGCAGAGAAGCAGAGCAAAGAGCAGCAGAGCAGAGGAGAATAGCAGAGAAGCAGCAGAGAAGCAGAAGAGAATCATTTTTTAAGGTAGGCTTTTTTGTACTAATGTATTGTATTATGTTTTGTGATCCAATTTTTCCATGCACTCTTGTGGTTCTTTTTTTTAACCTTTTTCCATTTTGCATTTTATTATTTTTTTTCCCATGCATTTTGTAGGTTTTTTAAACCTATGTCTTGTATTATGTTGTTCTGCATTGTTTTCTTCATTTTTAAAAAACATACTTAAAAATGCATACAAGCATGCATTAATAAAGAAGAAATCACTGCATAAAAACATAATGTGATACATAGGTAAAAAAAACTATGTAATAACCCGACAAAAATGCATGAACAAAAAGAAAAGAAATGCAAAAGACATAAAGGTTAAAAAAATAACTACAAACCTGCTCTGCTGTGCTTTTCTGCAGAAAAGAAAGATGCATGCAATATACATAAGGCAATTATGTAAAAAAAAAAACTAAAAATGAAAAAAAATGCATGAAAAAAAGAAAAAGATGCAAAAGGAAAAAAAGGTTAAAAAAGAAATACCAACATGCATGAAAAAAAGAAAAAAAGAAATACCAACATGCATGAAAAAAAGATGCAAAAGAAAAAAAAGGTTAAAAAAGAAACAAAAAGGCACACAAAAAAGAAAAAAAGGAAAAAAATGCAAACATGCATGAAAAAAGAAAAATGCATCAGCAACATAATACAATACATGGGTTAAAAAAAAACTACCTAAAAACTATTGCTTCTCTGCTCCTGCTCTGTTCCTCTGCTTCTCCTCTGCTCTGCTCCTCTGCTTCTCTACTGAAAAAAGAAGCATAATACAATACATGTGTTAAAAAAATCTACTGAAAAATACATACAAAAAATGCATTAACATGTATATTGTATTAAGTATTTTTTTGTGCATCTTTTTTCAGCAGAGAAGCAGAGCAAAGAGCAGCAGAGCAGAGGAGAATAGCAGAGAAGCAGTAGAGAAGCAGAAGAGAATCATTTTTTAAGGTAGGTTTTTTTGTACTAATGTATTGTATTATGTTTTGTGATCCATTTTTTCCATGCACTCTTGTGGTTCTTTTTTTAACCTTTTTTCATTTTGCATTTTATTATTTTTTTTCCATGCATTTTGTAGGTTTTTTAAACCTATGTCTTGTATTATGTTGTTATGCATTGTTTTCTTCATTTTTAAAAAACATACTTAAAAATGCATACAAGCATGCATTAATAAAGAAGAAATCATTGCATAAAAACATAATGTGATACATAGGTAAAAAAAAACTATGTAATAACCCGACAAAAATGCATGAACAAAAAGAAAAAAAATGCAAAAGACAAAAAGTTTAAAAAAATAACTACACACCTGCTCTGCTGTGCTTTTCTGCAGAAAAGAAAGATGCATGAAATATACATAAGGCAATTATGTAAAAAAAAACTAAAAATGAAAAAAATGCATGAAAAAAAGAAAAAGATGCAAAAGGAAAAAAAGGTTAAAAAAGAAATACCAACATGCATGAAAAAAAGAAAAAAACAACTACCAACATGCATGAAAAAAAAGATGCAAAAGAAAAAAAAAGGTTAAAAAAGAAACAAAAATGCACACAAAAAAGAAAAAAAGGAAAAAAAATGCAAACATGCATAAAAAAAGAAAAATGCATCAGCAACATAATACAATACATGGGTTAAAAAAAACCTACCTAAAAACTATTGCTTCTCTGCTCCTGCTCTGTTCCTCTGCTTCTCCTCTGCTCTGCTCCTCTGCTTCTCTACTGAAAAAAGAAGCATAATACAATACATGTGTTAAAAAAAAATCTACTGAAAATTACATACAAAAAATGCATTAACATGTATATTGTATTAAGTATTTTTTTTTGTGCATCTTTTTTCAGCAGAGAAGCAGAGCAAAGAGCAGCAGAGCAGAGGAGAATAGCAGAGAAGCAGCAGAGAAGCAGAATAGAATCATTTTTTAAGGTAGGTTTTTTTGTACTAATGTATTGTATTATGTTTTGTGATCCAATTTTTCCATGCACTCTTGTGGTTCTTTTTTTTTAACCTTTATTCATTTTGCATTTTATTATTTTTTTTCCATGCATTTTGTAGGTTTTTTAAACCTATGTCTTGTATTATGTTGTTATGCATTGTTTTCTTCATTTTTAAAAAACATACTTAAAAATGCATACAAGCATGCATTAATAAAGAAGAAATCATTGCATAAAAACATAATGTGATACATAGGTAAAAAAAACTATGTAATAACCCGACAAAAATGCATGAACAAAAAGAAAAGAAATGCAAAAGACAAAAAAGTAAAAAAAAATAACTACAAACCTGCTCTGCTGTGCTTTTCTGCAGAAAAGAAAGATGCATGAAATATACATAAAGCAATTATGTAAAAAAAAAAACTAAAAATGAAAAAAATGCATGAAAAAAAGAAAAAGATGCAAAAGGAAAAAAAGGTTAAAAAAGAAATACCAACATGCATGAAAAAAAGAAAAAAGAAATACCAACATGCATGAAAAAAAAGATGCAAAAGAAAAAAAAGGTTAAAAAAGAAACAAAAATGCACACAAAAAAAGAAAAAAAGGAAAAAAAAATGCAAACATGCATAAAAAAAGAAAAATGCATCAGCAACATAATACAATACATGGGTTAAAAAAAACCTACCTAAAAACTATTGCTTCTCTGCTCCTGCTCTGTTCCTCTGCTTCTCCTCTGCTCTGCTCCTCTGCTTCTCTACTGAAAAAAGAAGCATAATACAATACATGTGTTAAAAAAAATCTACTGAAAAATACATACAAAAAATGCATTAACATGTATATTGTATTAAGTATTTTTTTGTGCATCTTTTTTCAGCTGAGAAGCAGAGCAAAGAGCAGCAGAGCAGAGGAGAATAGCAGAGAAGCAGTAGAGAAGCAGAAGAGAATCATTTTTTAAGGTAGGTTTTTTTGTACTAATGTATTGTATTATGTTTTGTGATCCATTTTTTCCATGCACTCTTGTGGTTCTTTTTTTAACCTTTATTCATTTTGCATTTTATTATTTTTTTTTCCATGCATTTTGTAGGTTTTTTAAACCTATGTCTTGTATTATGTTGTTATGCATTGTTTTCTTCATTTTTAAAAAAACATACTTAAAAATGCATACAAGCATGCATTAATAAAGAAGAAATCATTGCATAAAAACATAATGTGATACACAGGTAAAAAAAACGATGTAATAACCCGACAAAAATGCATGAACAAAAAGAAAAGAAATGCAAAAGACAAAAAGGTTAAAAAAATAACTACAAACCTGCTCTGCTGTGCTTTTCTGCAGAAAAGAAAGATGCATGAAATATACATAAGGCAATTATGTAAAAAAAAAACTAAAAATGAAAAAAATGCATGAAAAAAAGAAAAAGATGCAAAAGGAAAAAAAGGTTAAAAAAGAAATACCAACATGCATGAAAAAAAAGAAAAAAAAGAAATACCAACATGCATGAAAAAAAAGATGCAAAAGAAAAAAAAAAGGTTAAAAAGGAAAAAAAATGCACACAAAAAAAGAAAAAAAGGAAAAAAAATGCAAACATGCATGAAAAAAGAAAAATGCATCAGTAACATAATACAATACATGGGTTAAAAAAAACCTACCTAAAAACTATTGCTTCTCTGCTCCTGCTCTGTTCCTCTGCTTCTCCTCTGCTCTGCTCCTCTGCTTCTCTACTGAAAAAAGAAGCATAATACAATACATGTGTTAAAAAAAATCTACTGAAAAATACATACAAAAAATGCATTAACATGTATATTGTATTAAGTATTTTTTTGTGCATCTTTTTTCAGCTGAGAAGCAGAGCAAAGAGCAGCAGAGCAGAGGAGAATAGCAGAGAAGCAGTAGAGAAGCAGAAGAGAATCATTTTTTAAGGTAGGTTTTTTTGTACTAATGTATTGTATTATGTTTTGTGATCCATTTTTTCCATGCACTCTTGTGGTTCTTTTTTTTAACCTTTATTCATTTTGCATTTTATTATTTTTTTTTCCATGCATTTTGTAGGTTTTTTAAACCTATGTCTTGTATTATGTTGTTATGCATTGTTTTCTTCATTTTTAAAAAAACATACTTAAAAATGCATACAAGCATGCATTAATAAAGAAGAAATCATTGCATAAAAACATAATGTGATACACAGGTAAAAAAAACGATGTAATAACCCGACAAAAATGCATGAACAAAAAGAAAAGAAATGCAAAAGACAAAAAGGTTAAAAAAATAACTACAAACCTGCTCTGCTGTGCTTTTCTGCAGAAAAGAAAGATGCATGAAATATACATAAGGCAATTATGTAAAAAAAAAACTAAAAATGAAAAAAATGCATGAAAAAAAGAAAAAGATGCAAAAGGAAAAAAAGGTTAAAAAAGAAATACCAACATGCATGAAAAAAAAGAAAAAAAAGAAATACCAACATGCATGAAAAAAAGATGCAAAAGAAAAAAAAAGGTTAAAAAGGAAAAAAAATGCACACAAAAAAAGAAAAAAAGGAAAAAAAATGCAAACATGCATGAAAAAAGAAAAATGCATCAGTAACATAATACAATACATGGGTTAAAAAAAACCTACCTAAAAACTATTGCTTCTCTGCTCCTGCTCTGTTCCTCTGCTTCTCCTCTGCTCTGCTCCTCTGCTTCTCTACTGAAAAAAGAAGCATAATACAATACATGTGTTAAAGAAATCTACTGAAAAATACATACAAAAAATGCATTAACATATATTTTGTATTAAGTATTTTTTTTTGTGCATCTTTTTTCAGCAGAGAAGCAGAGCAAAGAACAGCAGAGCAGAGGAGAATAGCAGAGAAGCAGCAGAGAAGCAAAAGAGAATCATTTTTTAAGGTAGGTTTTTTTGTACTAATGTATTGTATTATGTTTTGTGATCCAATTTTCCCTGCACTCTTGTGGTTCTTTTTTTTTTAACCTTTTTTCATTTTGCATTTTATTAATTTTTTTCCATGCATTTTGTAGGTTTTTTAAACCTGTCTTGTATTATGTTGTTATGCATTGTTTTCTTCATTTTTAAAAAACATACTTAAAATGCATACAAGCATGCATTAATAAAGAAGAAATCACTGCATAAAAACATAATGTGATACATAGGTAAAAAAAACGATGTAATAACCCGACAAAAATGCATGAACAAAAAGAAAAAAAATGCAAAAGACAAAAAGGTTAAAAAAATAACTACAAACCTGCTCTGCTGTGCTTTTCTGCAGAAAAGAAAGATGCATGAAATATACATAATGCAATTATGTAAAAAAAAAACTAAAAAAGAAAAAAATGCATGAAAAAAAGAAAAAGATGTAAAAGGAAAAAAAAGTTAAAAAAGAAAGAAAAATGCACACAAAAAAAGAAAAAAAGGAAAAAAAATTCAAATATGCATGAAAAAAGAAAAATGCATCAGCAACATAATACAATACATGGGTTAAAAAAAAACCTACCTAAAAACTATTGCTTCTCTGCTCCTGCTCTGTTCCTCTGCTTATCCTCTGCTCCTCCTCTGCTTCTCTACTGAAAAAAGAAGCATAATACAATTCATGTGTTAAAATAATCTACTGAAAAATACATACAAAAAATGCATTAACATGTATATTGTATTAAGTATTTTTTTGTGCATCTTTTTTCAGCAGAGAAGCAGAGCAAAGAGCAGCAGAGCAGAGGAGAATAGCAGAGAAGTAGTAGAGAAGCAGAAGAGAATCATTTTTTAAGGTAGGTTTTTTTGTACTAATGTATTGTGTTATGTTTTGTGATCCAATTTTTCTATGCATTTTGTAGGTTTTTTAAACCTATGTGTTGTATTATGTTGTTATGCATTGTTTTCTTCATTTTTATAAAACATCCTTAAAAATGCATACAAGCATGCATTAATAAAGAATAAATCACTGCATAAAAACATAATGTGATACATAGGTTAAAAAAAATATTTAAAAAGCTGACAAAAATGCATGAACAAAAAGAAAAAAAGGTTAAACACAATAACTACAAACATGCATTAAAAAAATAATTAATAAATAAAAAAAACAATATATAGTTCAAAATGAACCTACATAAAAAATGCTACTCCTCTGCTTCCCTGCTCTGCTGCTGCTCCGCTGAAAAAAGATGAATAAAGCAGGGCTTGAAGACAGAAGTCCGGCATAGCAATATTTTGGTGAAGTGTTTTTTTGCAACATGATTAAAAAAAACAAACTGTAACTATTCGTTTAAAGAGATAGTTCCAACTACTTATGCTACTCAAGGTAACCAAGGATTTCTAGCCAATAAGAGCAAAGTAGGGCAGGCCTTAAGTTTCAGGCACCTAGAGATGGATTTATGGCTCTCTGAAGGGAGCCGGTTTCTTGAGGAGCAATTCTTTTCAAAGAGCTGTTCAAAATACTGTCTCATTTATATTAATCAATTTTTAAGAAGCTAGCCTAGTGGTAACCCATTTTATCTGGGAAATATTCACTGGGAGGAATGATAGGGTAAGATCCATCCATCCATCCATCCATTGTCTACCACTAATCCTGTATTCAGGGTCGCAGGGGGGCTGGAGCCAATCCCAGCTGTCATTGTGCGAAGGCAGGGTACACCCTGGACAGGGCGCAGGATAGGGTAAGATTTGGATCTGAATTATTCAGACTTAGACATTGAATATCTGAGTTTGATATATTTTAAATATTGATTATAATTTAATTTAACATGTGTGGACTAGTGTAGTGGGTAGCACTCTCGCCTCACAGCAAGAGGGTCCCGGGTTCGATTCCCGGGTTGGCCCCGGGCTCCTTCTGTGCGGGGTTTGCATGTTCTCCCCGTGTAAGCGTGGGTTCTCTCCGGGTTCTCCGGCTTCCTCCCACAGTCCAAAGACATGCAGGATGGGGATAGGTTAATTGGTGACTCTAAATTGCCCGTAGGTGTGAATGTGAGCGTGAATGGTTGTTTGTCTCTACATGTCGGCCCTGTGATAGACTGGCGTCCTGTCCAGGGTGTACCCTGCCTTCGCCCAATGACAGCTGGGAACGGCTCCAGCCCCCCCGTGACCCTGAATACAGGATAAGCGGTAGAAAATGGATGGATGGATGGATGGATGTGTGGACTAGATTTTAATGTCTGATCTACATTCATTGTAAACATTCCACAAGGTGGTGCTATATCCCTCTGCTTTGACAGTAAGATCACTATTTTGGATCTTTGTATACAATGTGTCAAAATGTAAATAAAGTTCTTTTCACTTGTTCATCATGTATCACCTTTTCAATTGTAGCAACAAAAAAAAAAAAAGAACGAAAAAGAAAATGAACGGCTCACCTCTGCGACTCTGTTCCCATCGTTCATGTGAAAGAGCTGTTCAATAGATTCGGTTTGTTCGTGAACATCACAACTCTACAGGCACCGCACCTCGGACAACGTAGCCAGAGCGATTGATACACACTTTTCGTTCAGACAAACTAATGCAACTGCCACAGTTGTTAGACTTCATCAATGAAACCAACATTAATCTCCTAAAAGGAATTTAACCAGCCAGCGGTAAACGTAAAAAGCTTGTGGATAAGTTACTTGGATCGTTTTCTCCCCCGGGATGACGACGGAGGTTGGCTCAGATCAGTAGACCGGCGCTGCTGCCCTGGTCGCAGCTCCCACAGACACTGCACTGGATTAAACTGTGACTTTCTCGCATGAAAATATATTTAAACTGTGACGTGATTGCTATTGATTGCAGCGAACTGTCGATAGCAATGCTAATATCTGTTAGCCCATCTATGAGGTTTTACATTATAAGTTAGCATTAAGCTAGCGGACTTTATGCTTAGTGATACTGGCTGTGCGTTGTTTCAAACTATAATGTGGGTTTAATTGAACATCATTGATGCTTAAATATATATTGCCGCTTAATATAGGCCAATTGCTTTACTCTTTTTACTTAATCTTCAATTTGGAGTGACAAATAAAACCTTGAAGCAAAAAAATGTCCTTTTGTTGGAGAGCTGACATTGATGTACATACAGTAATTGTAACATATGAGGTGGACGACGACATGTTTAGTCACTCTGGCGACATATTTATTCTGCGGTCTCAACATCAACACAGTAACAACAGCACACAGCTACAGTGCCACCTGTGGACCAAACTGAGTATAGCACTTCTGGTACTTCAATACACTACATCTCCCTTTTTCAAGATTGTTATTTTTTTTTTCAATGAGAATAGTAACACAACAGTTATGAAAAAACAGGTAATGTTATCTTCAACCTTGTTCATCAAAAGCACTGTAAAACATAATATAGTCGTAATTAGACTCAACATCCAACCAAAATTACCATCCGATTACTGATCAGATTGCTTAATAAAATTTCTTATTTTCTTGCACATCAGCAAAACAAATTACTTGACATAACTGTATGTATTTCAAGTGTAACAAAACATATGTGCCTTAAAGTCATGACTGAAATGGAAAAGATTAAACTCGTTACACAACAGCTCAATGTGTATAACACTGTGTGAATATATGTCTTTTTTTTTCACACAAACCTTAAATCAAACATTGAATCAAACCCATATCAGTTCTTAAGTCAGCCTGTTCTGGTTAGACTAAATAACGCTGAGGCACTCTCACAGGCCTTCCACAGCGTGTTGTTTTTACAGGGCTGTTTGCAGTATTGTCAGTCACCACTTTTGGACTTGGTGGTGCAGTGGAACAGTCTGGAGTAGGACCAGGTGAATCAACACTTGGCAAAGTGTCGTGTGGGACATGACATGACTGCTCTGATGAAGTGTCAACAATCCCTGGGAATGAAGTCTCTTTTGTTTTGAGCAGGTGTCTGCGATTCCTCCTGTACACTTGTCCACTTGGAGTTTCCACTATGTAGGATCTTGGCAGGTTGTGTTTCTTTACCACAGTGGCTGGTTCCCACTTGCTGCCTTGCCTAATCCTCACATTTTCTCCATCTCTGAGATCCGGCAGTGCCCTGGTTCCATGGTCAAAGTATTGTTTCTGTTTTTTCTGCCTCTGTACAAGGTCACTCCTGGCATTTTTGTAGACAGCTGGCTGCAATAATGTCTTTGTCACAGGCAACTTTGATTTGAGCCGTCTCCCCATGAGCATTTGAGCAGGTGAGAGACCAACCCCGCTCAGTGGTGTATTTCGGTATTCCAGCAGGGCGAAGTAGGGGTCACCTGCGCTGTCCTGTGCTTTTCTCAGCAGGTTCTTGACCGTCTGGACAGCCCTCTCGACTTGCCCATTTGACTGTGGAAAAATCGGACTGGAGGTGGTGTGTCTGAAACCCCACTCGGCGCTGAAATCCTTCATCTCCTGGCTCACCAGCTGTCTGCCATTGTCTGAGAATAACTCGTCCGGCACTCCATGCCTTGCAAACATCGACTTGAGTCCAATGATGATATGTTTGCTTGAGGTTCCACTCAGTTTGACTAGCTCTGGAAACTTTGAAAAATAATCCACACACAGTAAAAACTCTGCATCATTGAAGTGAAACAAATCCACACCTATCTTTGCCCATGCTCTCTCAGGCACTGGATGTGACATGAGTGGTTCTTTTGGATTATTGTTCTTGTGTGTGTTACATACTGCACACTGAGCCACAACTTCCTCTATCTGTTTGGCCATGCCCGGCCAGTACAGTACATCACGGGCTCTTTCTTTACATTTCACCATGCCCATGTGTGACTCATGGATTTTACTGAGCATTTCACTCCTCAGTGTGTGTGGAACTACTAACCTTGAGTTCTTGAATATGAGTCCATCCACATAAGCCAGTTCTTCTCTAAATGTCCAGTACTGTCTGATGTTGTCTGGAAGATGTCTCTGTTTTTCTGGCCAACCACTCTGAATTGCTTTGGCGACGAGTCCTAACACAGCATCTTCTTCTGTGGCTTTTCTGAACTCCTGCAATTTCTCTTCTGATACTGGGAGTTGGTGGTTGACAAAGTTTACTTCCAGTTCTTCATCAAGGAGCTTCTCATTGTGTTCATTCAGAAACACTCTGCTTAGAGCATCAGCGATATGCATCTCCTTGCCTGGTTTGTATTTGACATCAAGACTGTACCTTTGTAGCCTCATGAGCATTCTTTGCAGTCTGGCTGGGGCGCTGAGGAGTGATTTTTTGAATATCACTTCCAGTGGCTTATGATCACTTTCAACATGGACCCGTCTTCCATAAATATATTGATGGAACTTCTCGCAGCCGAACACTATTGCAAGCAATTCTTTCTCAATTTGGGCATAACGTTTTTGACAGTCAGTTAATGCCCTGGAGCCATATGCTACTGGCTGTCCTTCTTGAAGTAGCACCGCTCCAAGACCCTCAGAGCTTGCATCCACAGATAGTGTAACTGGCTTGTTGACATCATAGTACTTGAGTACTGGTGCTTGGCTGACAAGAGCTTTAAGTTTATCAAAACTCTGTTGTTGCTCTGTTCCCCAATGCCACTCCACATTTCCATCCAATTTCCTCAGAGGGGCGCTTATGTCTGAGAGGTTAGGGATGAATTTTGAGAGGTATTGTAGCAGTCCGGTGAACCTCTGGAGCGCTGCTTTATCCTCTGGTGCAGGCATGTCCTGAATGGCTCTGATCTTTTCAGGATCAGGCTTGAGTCCCTGCTCACTGAGCACATGTCCAATGTAAGAGATTTCAGTCATTCTTATCTTACACTTACTTCTGTTAAGTTTCAGATTGATGCTGCGGAGGCGTTCCAGCAGCTGCCTCAAACGACGATCATGCTGCTCAATGCTCTCTCCCCAAACAAGGATGTCATCTATGACATTGACTACACCCTCTAGCCCTTCTAGGTGTCTGGCTATGCACCTCTGAAACACTTCAGGTGCTGAGGATATACCAAATGGAAGTCTTTTAAATCGATATCTACCAAATGGTGTGTTGAATGTACACAGGTGAGAGCTTTCTTCGTCTAGCTGGATTTGCCAAAACCCATGGTTTGCATCTAAAACTGAAAAGAATTTGGCATTTGGCATTTCAGCTACCACTTCTTCAATTGTGCGCAGTGGGTGATGTTCTCTCTTAATGGCAGTATTCAGATCTTGTGGGTCAATGCAGATCCGAACTTTGTTAGGTTTTGTTACAGTTACCATACTATTCACCCAATCAGTAGGTTCTGTTTGTTTGGTTATCACACCTAAGCTTTCCATTCTTTTCAGTTCAGTTTCAATTTTTTCTTTCATGGCGACAGGCACTTTCCTGGGTGCATGCACGACTGGAGTGACTTCTGGATCTGTCTTAATGTGGTATACTCCTGGTATACAGCCTAATCCAGTGAATAGGTCCTCGTATTCACCAAGAATGTCACTCTCCGTTTTAAGCACATGTAGTCTCTTGACAAGACCCATTTCCTCACATGACTCTCCTCCCAGAATTGCAGGTGCCTTGTTCTTTATGACTTCAAACTCCACATCATACTTTTTATCTTTGTACTGACATGTCAACATGACTTTTCCTTTAGCTTGAATGCGCTGGCCTGCATAAGCAACAAGCTTGGAATGAGACTTGCTCACCTTTTTGTCCACTCTCAACTTTCTGAGGTCACTCATGGAGATGACGTTACAATCAGCTCCCGTATCCAGTCTGACCTTCAAAACTTTTTTGTTGACAATCAGATTTTCATGCCACTTTTCTTTCTTTGCATCCACAGTATTAACCTGTGAGACTGGGTGGTCATGTCTTCCTGCTTGGATTGAGCCAATAAAGAATTCTTGGTCATCTGCCTCTGCTTTGTTTATTTGTTGCACTTTATGGTTGTCTGTGTGTCCTCGTGAGTTGCACATTTTTGCATAATGATTTTTCCTGTGGCAGGCTTTGCACACTTGTCCGTAAGCAGGGCATTTCCTCGGCTCGTGCCTGTATCCACATCTGTTGCAGTTTCTTTGATTTGTTGTCTTTGACGTGGCACCATTATCTTTCTTTTTGTCATGTTGTTTTTGCTTGGTGACTTTATGAACAGGAATTTCAACCTCCTCATGCAGACTTTTTAGCTGACTACGGCTTAACTCACTGGCTCTACAAATGTCTATTGCTTTGAGTAGTGTGAGGTCAGGTTCTCTCAGTAGTCGTCCTCTTACTTGATCATCCAAGATTCCACACACGATTCTGTCCCGGATCAGTGAGTCGGTGAGATGCTCAAACTCACAGTCTTTGGCTTTATTCTTTAAATCAGTCACATATGCATCAACAGTTTCTGATTTGCCTTGCACTCGTGTGAAGAATAGGTGCCTCAAATACGTCACATTTTTCCTCGGCTCACAATGTCGGCGGAACAGTTCCTTCAACACGTCGTAATCATCGACGTCCTCATCAAAGTCAAACGTGTTAAATACCTTTATTGCTTCGTCCCCGGCCACATGCAGGAACGTGGCTCTTTTCACTGCGTCGGACTTTTCATCGATTCCGCTGGCGACAAGGAAAAGTTCAAACCTCTGGATCCAGACCCTCCAATTTTCCGCTAGATTTCCTTCTAGACTTAGTGAGGTCGGCGGTTTCATCTGCTCCATTTTCGTTCCTTTTCTGTCTGTCTTAACTTTTACTCTGACACCATGTAACATATGAGGTGGACGACGACATGTTTAGTCACTCTGGCGACATATTTATTCTGCGGTCTCAACATCAACACAGTAACAACAGCACACAGCTACAGTGCCACCTGTGGACCAAACTGAGTATAGCACTTCTGGTACTTCAATACACTACAGTAATTCAGTAACATATGTAAATTCCCTTGTACAGTTAATTTTTAATATTTTACCGTTCAAAAGCAAGCTCACTACTGTCCGTCCCATAAGAACATGACAGGGGCAGCCTAGTTTGGAACTATCGGGAGCTACATGAACCACGTGACTGCGCTGGCGGCGACATCAAAAGCAGTCATAACTCTTATATCTCTCTGACGTTAGCGAGCTGTGAGGAGTTACAACATGGATAGCAGGTTGTTGGGGATGTAGCAGGAGCAGATTTGGTTCTCAAAAGATAATTATTAATGTCAATATAATAATCAATATTAATTATTATATTTAATATATTATTGTGATATGATCATAAATGTACGGGGCACCATCCCTGAAATCAGGGAAAAGACAACCGAAAACTGTATTCAGTCTCAATATAAAGGTTTTATACTCACATGCCAATCATTGTGATCATTGGCATCAAAGTAAAAACAATCGAATAATTAAAAGGCCTGAAATCCGAACACTAGCCTTCACAACCTGCTGTTATCCAGTGTCATATACAGAACAAGCACAAGAGACTGCTAGTTATAATATTAGTTATAATATCCAAGATTTATTAAAATCAGTAATAATGATCACAATCAATAACACTTCAATTAACAGAGCCTTATTACCTAGCTACCTAAATGCACAAAAAGCTAAGCTAAACAAAGGAAGAGACACACGTGGAGTGTGTGTGTGAGGGGGGAGAAAAGGTGATGAGCTAGAGATGGCGGGGCACAGCCACCAGGTGGAGCTATTCCTCACAGCGTTCAGCGGCGGAACCGCTGATATCAGATAGAATAGCGAGAGAGAGGGAGAGATGGCCGGGCGCAGCCAACAGGTGGAGCTATTTCCTTAGCGTCCAGAGACGGGAACCGCTGGCGTAGGATACGTGTGTGTGTGTGTGTGTGTGTGTGTGTGTGTGTGTGTGTGTGTGTGTGTGTGTGTGTGTGTGTGTGTGTTTGGTGGTGTATGTGTGCGTGTGTGTGTTAGAGGGAAACAAACAAAGAGAGGGAGAGAATGCGCGCGCAATACACAAAGGTATTTTCAGCATGTCTCCAGAACTAATCGAACCATCTAGTATGGTTCCTCAGCTGGCGCTCAGAGTCTCGCAGTTTTATCTGGTAAAGCAAATGATTAGAGGTCTTGGGGCCGAAACGATCTCAACCTATTCTCAAACTTTAAATGGGTAAGAAGCCCGGCTCGCTGGCTTGGAGCCGGGCGTGGAATGCGAGCTGCCTAGTGGGCCACTTTTGGTAAGCAGAACTGGCGCTGCGGAATGAACCAGACCTCAATCCAATTGTTACTAGTCATAATTTTCATTTCAGATATCCAAAATGAAAAACTATTCCAGATATCCAGAATGTAATTTTGAATATCCAAAAATACATTGTGACTAGTAGAAATGTCGTTATGGATATCCACAATTCGTATTATGACTAGTTGACATGTAATTTCAGATATCTACAATTAGAATTGTGACTAGGAACAATACAATTGCAGATATCCACAAATGTATTGTTGATATCTGTTGACAGGTAGACAGGACGCCCTTTAAAAAAAATTAAAAAAATATGACTAGTAACAATTGGATTGAAGATATCTGAAATGGGAGTTTTTCCTAGTAAGGATTCAATTGCAGATATCCAGATTGTAATTGTGGATATCTGAAATTGAAAGCCCAATACACATGAATGGCAAAAGTGACGTAATTTGTCCAAGGAAGAATGCCATTGTGGATATCTGAAATGACAACTGTGGATAAGAAGACTGTCATTGTGGATATCTGAAATGACAATTGTGTATAGGAAGAATGTCATTGTGGATATCTGAAATGTTCTTTTTGACAAGGAAGAATTGAATTACAGATATCTGCAATACATATCCAGTTTAGCTATTAAATGATAAAACGGCCACTTATATTTTTTAAGGATTTTTAGATATCTTAAATTTAGTTTTGACTATCCATCCATTTTCTACCGCTTATCCTGTATTTAGGGTTGCGGGGGGGAGCTGGAGCCAATCCCAGCTGTCATTGGGCGAAGGCAGGGTAGACCCTGGACAGGACGCCAGTCTATCACAGGGCCGACATGTAGAGTCAATTATAGAGCTCACATTCACACCTACGGGCAATTTAGAGTCACCAATTAACCTATCCCCATCTTGCATGTCTTTGGATGTGGGAGGAAGCCGGAGAACCCGGAGAGAACCCACGCTTACACGGGGAGAACATGCAAACTCCACACAGAAGGAACCCGGGGCCAACCCGGGAATCGAACCCAGGACCCTCTTGCTGTGAGGCGAGAGTGCTACCCACTACACCACCGTGCAGCCCTAGTTTTGACTAGTACAATCAAAGTTGTAGATATCTTAAAATATATTTTTTATTAGTAAGAATGTATTGTGGATATATTTAATTACCCATAATTACCCTTTAATTATCCATAATTACCATCAAATTTTGACTAGGAGAAATGCTATTATGGATATCTAAAATATAATTACAGATAGTAGTGTGGTTCGGTTAAATAATAAAACGGCTTGCCATACATGGAAGGTGGAGGAGCACAAGGTTTCTAACATCCACCAGCTCTGTGATGTCATCATGGAGGAGTGGAAGAGGTTTCCAGTGGCAACCTGTGAAGCTCTAGTGAACTCCATCTCCAAGACAGTTAAGGCAGTGCTGGAAAAAATACACTTTGGGCACAATTTGGACATTGGCAACAAAAGTGAGTACACCCCTAAGTGAAAGTGTTTCAGACAGAAATGGCTGTGTGTTGAGTTATTTTGAGGGGACAGCAAATGTACACTGTTGTACAAGCTGTACACTGACTACTTTACATTGTGTCAAAGTGATATATCTTCAATGTTGTCCCATGAAAAGATATAATAGCATATTTACAAAAATGTGAGATGTGTACTCACTTTTGTGAGATACTGTAAGGTAAGTTTTTTATGGAAAAAAATATTTTATTTTGTATTTTATTTTGTATTGTATTTTATTTTATATAATAATATATTTACAAAAATGTGAGGAGTCTACTCACTTTTGTGAGATACTGTAGGAGTAACTTTTTTATGGAAAAAAATATTTTATTTTGTATTTTATTTATTTTATTTTGTATTGTATTTTATTTATATAATAGAATATTTACAAAAATGTGAGGGGTCTACTCACTTTTGTGAGATACTGTAAGTGTAACTTTTTTTTATGGAAAAAAAGATTTTATTTTGTATTGTATTTTATTTATTTGAATGTAATGCCAATGTAAGAATGTTAGTTTTTCAGATGCTCATATTTTATTATTAAAAACTTTGAAATTGTTATTCCAACTTCTTGATGTGGTACGTGATTGATACTCTCAAAGTGCACCAGATTGCAAATGTTCAGATTTTTATTCCCCGGAGCCCAGACACCCAGGTATTTTTTTCAATCTGCTGATATTTTAATTTCCAGTGATTACTCAAATATTGGGGGGGACATTCCCCAAAGCATAACATTTTTTCAGGTACAGGATTTTTTCCTGCTTCAAGCCCTGCCATTTTTTAAACTCGTAAATCTGCGACTTGGTTTTCTCTTAAATTTGCCACTTTAATCTCATAAATCTGCGACATTTTTCTCGAAATATTACCCCCCACCCCCGGGTCCGTAATTATTATTTTTTTCCATACTTGGCCCTAATACGCCGTAGTACATATTAGAGGGAGACATCACAACAGTTTTTCTTCCAATACGTATTATTTTTGTTATTATTATTATTATTATTATTATTATTATTATTATTAATCAAAGGTATGTCATACGACTATGACGAATTGGGTCCAACGCGAATAAACACGTGGGGTGCAGTCGAATAGTCAAAAAATAAGGTCCTAACTCCTATTCCTATGTCCTATTCCTTGACCTCTGGGGAAAACGTCACGGGGTTAAGGAAAGGCGATAGGAGAACTCAAAAGGACTTAGGAATAGTCGACCGCGGTGCTCAGAGAATCCGACCGGACTTTCACTAAGCTACGTCATTATAACGCGGCCGCTGATGATTGACAGCTGATGATCGGCACCGGCGATTGACGTGCGTCTGCGCTGGAGAAACTACAATAATGGACTACAAAAAGCGCATCGTCCACTTCTCCACATGTTGGTTTTATAAACAGCTGGTTTACTGACCGGCTTCAGGTCCAGCAGCTCCTGTTTGACCAGTTGCTTTATTTACGTTTCATTTGTGGTTTTAGTTTCGTTTTTGTCAAGTTTGTAACATGATTGAAATAAATTAAATTAAATTAAAACATCCAATTATTATCACTGTCCACACACATTTATCAACACTATTCCAATTACTATATGTCTGCATGAAAGTAATTGTTAAATATGCAAATGCATATATCGTTTGTTTTCATCAACGGCCGAGGTGTGTGGCACTTTAAATGTTGCTCTCGCAAAGAATTGTGGGTCGGCGTAATCTCCTTTCCTATCGCATAGGAAGGTCCGTTGCATCCTATGCTAAAGGAGCTCTGAAAGGAAGCATTGGAGCTCCTTTCCTTTGCATTTGTAGAATTCGAACGGCTCTTATCATGTCGGCCACTTGTTTGCTTCCGGGTCACTTCTTCAGTTAGGAACCTTCCTAAGCAAAATAGACTATTCGACTGCACCCATTCATTTCCTTTAAATTCATGAACTTCAGACCAGAGTTGCAGTTGGAAGGTACAAAGTCCTGAAAACGGAACACAGACTTTTAAAACGTCTTTTGATGAGTCTCACAGAGGGGAGACGGGGTGCTGTCTCTCAACCCCGCAGGAGCTGCTGCTGAGACGGGCAGAGACGGTTACGGAACGGAATCGGTGTGGATTTAATGATAGCTTGTTAGCGCCGCTCACGTCTCGTGTCTAGGGTTACCTGTTCATATTACTTAAGAAAAAAAAACTCAGGCCAGCAGCGGGCCAGTCCAGCAGGAAACTTACCGCCACCACTGGATGGAGTATTTCCACACATACTTCTCCAGATAACATTTGGTAAAACAATTTGAAGGAATAAGAAAACTCTTGTGCAGGTGTGCAGGTTCCTCACCCAAACCCAATTGGAAACAATACATTTCTTCCCATGTAGTTGAATTTGGGTCAGTGTGTTCTGGAAAGACTCCACATATACAACACAAACCAGAGGAGCCACATGGTAGGTTTGATGAATTTTAATTACATCAAATGGATTTATGTAAAAAGTGGAAAAGGAGGAAAACACTGGGTCTCATCATCACGATCATGTTGAACACAGCAGCAAAACGCTGTGTACTGGGTAGGTTACAGGTCACCTATACTGAGGGCGTTCTCAGCAAGCAGATACATGGTACTGTGGAGGTATGAAGTCAAGCGTCAGTGTGCTTTTACTGTTATTTTCCTTTTTTTTAGAGCAGGATGGGAAGCGATAAATGAGATGACTGAGTGTGATTCCAATGATATGGGGTTTCAGCTAAGATGAACGGTGTTTCGAGTTTGTTTCAGACTGTGTGTGTGTGTGTGTGTGGCGGCATAAGCCATGGCTGCCAACTATAGATGACCTGGAACACTCCCGTGCTTAGTCTCTTTCGGATCACACAACCTTCACTCATGATTGGCAGGCATCTGATGTCATTCACACAGCTCTCATGGCTTTCTGTCCAAGTCCATTTGGTAATATCCCCACTGAACACTGTCCTGCGCTCTGATTGGACGAAGGAAGTGGGGTGATTGGCTGGTTGATTGCTCCATGCAGATTGTGATTTCCCAGTCCGAGAGTGGGTCGAGTCAGAGATGTTTGGTGAGGACATGCTTTGAAAATGTTTTGAATGTCGTCTCTGCTTGTCCATGCTGCCCATTCACAAAAAGACTTAACCATAACCATGGCGTCGGGCAGGAGAGGAGGAGGTCCGGCTGACTGACGTTGCACAGAAGATCCAAAAATGGAGTCATCAGTCTGGTTTAAGATTGCCCTTCAGGCTTTTGTGTGAACATTGGCACTTAATCTTAGTCCAAAAGACACTAGTGCACATCTAGCAGTCTGTCACACTTAAGGACACGTGGCAGTGCAATCTGCCACAAGTTTAGTCTTTATAGGAAAAAACAAACACATCACCTGTCACCTCACAGCAACATTTTCTAATATGTTTCCGTTTCCTTGATTCAAGGAAGAAAAACAAAACAGAGAAGGAAGCCACTGTTCGCTACTGAAGTGTCCTGGGTTTAAAAAAAACAAAACAAGGGGGGAAAAACGAAAGTGGGATGTACAATCTTTCTCACTGTAGACGGTCTCAGCAGATTAACTCTACTAGGCTTCAGACACACAGCTCCAAGGCCACCTTTCTCTCTGAGTCCAAGCAAAGAGGAGTGGAAAGAGTAAGAGAAGAAGAAAAAAAGACAGATTATGAAGTAAAGAGGCAAAGTTGAAAGAAACAAAAGAGAACACAAGTGTTTTTAAAGAGAAAAAATAGGATTAAACATCAGAAATGGTGTCAGTAGACAGTGATGTACAAGAGGAGAGGGAAGGAAGCAGCCAGCCTGGATCTACATGCATCGTCAAGGGAACAGGAGGGATGAATGATTTCAGCGCTACACTGTAGCCATGCAGCAACAACAACAAGCAGCTTGGAAACAGCAAAAGGGACTCTTTTTTTCCCACCAGCAGGACACACTCGTCAGACACCTTCACCAACAACACAAGAAGCATCATGGAGGAGGGATACGGTGAGGTACTGGAGTCGTAGAACTCCTCTTGTTGGGGGATTTAAGGACACACACAGGCAAAGCGTTCATCCACTAAGAGCAGCATGATTAAATGGCCCATATGCCATGCAGGACAGGGCCCCATCAGGCTCTGTGAGCAGGCGTTTGGCACCGCGGGGACGTCGGGGCGATGGACAGGACAGTGGGGGGTGGGGGCTTAGAGTAGCAGGGGAAGCAAGTGCACGCCAGGATGGACGACATCTGTTACACCATGTTTTAGGTTCCCATGGAGACAAGACCAGCCCCCCCTCCTCCCTCCACCCCGATCCCTGTTCCTCCTGCTTGAGCAGCGCTCACTCACCACGCGCTCACAGACTGGTAGCAGACCGACGAGGGTGGTGGGGGCGGGGTTTAGCAGCTTTGCTGCGGCTCCCCGCTCCTGCTTTTAGACTTTCTGCCTTCCACATCTGTAGGACAAAGGCAATGTTTATGTTACATCTGTAGACAGTGACAAACGTTCAATTCCTTTATACCTGTATATGATGTAGATTAAGATTAATACATTAAAGCAACTTCAAAACAGCAAGTACAGAGTACAAAAGCAGAAATAAATAAGGATTTAAAGAGTGACAGTACTACTAGTATTGGCACATAAAGCAGTGCTCGTCGGTGATTATAACTTAATGATTACAACAATCTGTACAAGATCTTGCCAGTCTAAAATACATGATCAATTATGATCCATTCTCAAGTTGTGGTGCGTCGGGATGAGTAAATATGTTTCCAGATACCAAAAGAAATGATGTAAGCTTCATTCACAAAACAATCTGACCACTGAAAACTATTCTCAACTTACTACTTTCAACAACTATCAAAGGCTGACTAAAACTAAAATGTAATAATCACCACACTCATTCTCCAACTTTCACTTCACCGACTATACCTTCCCTCAGATCGTTTTAGGAATGAAGCTTCATCATTTGGTCACCAGCCCAAGATGTCAGTTAAGACCCACTGGAGCAAAACCCGCAGAGCAAATGCTCCGTCCTATTAATATTATGTAAAAGAAAATACAGAAAAAGGTGTAAAAAGGTACACGCCGTCAAACCAAACAAAAAGAAAATAAACACGTCAACCATTTTGATCACAGCGATCAAAATGAGCGTTTCAGGACAGAACAAAGCCGTGCAATTTAGTGATGCGACTAACGAGTTAAAGAGCAGTGAAAAGGACATGGTGGCCTGAAAGTCATCATAACACACAAAGTGGGAAGTTAATCTATTATCTGAGACATTCAATAATCTTAATTTGGATTTTTAATGAAGACATTGCAGTGATCTGTCCCACAATACTTTGCTGTCTATCAAAGATGACCATTTCTGACAATATTTTCTTTCCTTGTTTTATGGATCCTTGTGAACAATTTACTGAATCTCCATTATTTCTCCATGTTAATTAAATATTTAAGATCTGAACAGAAACACTAAGCCTCGGCTGTGATAGAATAACCCTAAACTGCAGATAATAGTAAAGTGTTAGCCAGTGAAACACAACTGATGAGGAAACAATAATATGGCTGTTGGATTAAAAAAAAAAGAACATTCATCAAAGTCCCACCACGGAAAAAGAACAGGCAGAAAACCCAAAAAATAAAAAAGCGATTCACCAATCCGCACCATGGCAAACAGAAAAGAACAAAACAAAAACACCACACAGGGATAGTGCTCCAATAAATACATGCAGAGGAGGATTTGTCATTTCTCCATCTTCATTCTCCCCCCTTTAAAAAGAGTCTGGTCAAAAGATCAGCAAGCCAGCAACTCCCCGTCATTCATACACACCCGTACTCATACCACAGAGACTGGTTGTCCTCTGAGCTCAGCGACTGGTCTGAAGGATTCACACAATTGGGATCAACGCCCCCTTCGTCCTGGCCATTTGATTGACTGTGAGGGGCCTGGTTTTGGGTGGGAACTTGTTTGGGGACAGGAGGAGGGTGTGTTTTATTTACAACAGGAGGCCCACTGATGTTGCTGACTAGGTTGGGGTTTAGAGACAGGAAGGGGAGGTTTTTGCCCGCCGAATCACTAAAGATGGAGTCCATGAACACAGACTCGACAGTGAAGGAAGGGCCAAGGAAAGAGTCGAGGGTGGAGAGGTCGGGATCCTCCAAGCTATGGCAAGGTAAGCTGAGAGACTTGGGCATGGGGGTGGTGGTGGTGGTGAGGGGTCCCTTTAGGTTGGTGCTGTTGGGGTGGTACTCACTGGGTGTAGGCTGGGAGCGAACCCCAGCCTTGGTGGAGGCGACGGAAGGAGTAGTGTCGACGGACACTGGCTGCCGGCTGTCCTTTGAGAGCAGGTCGTGGATGCTGGTGCGGCGCGTGGTGCCCTCGGCGGTGGAGATGACGCTGCTGGCCCGGGGCAGCGTGGAGGAAGCCAAATCCAGCCGCCCGGACACAGATGTGGCTTTGCCCTGCGATGAAAGGCTGGAGCGGACCGGGACGGAGCCTCTCACACGGGTGCTCTCCGCCTTACGCAGGGTCGGGCGACCCGGTTGTCCGGCGGATCTCGGGGGCCGATCAGAGCTGACCGGCGCTGCCTTCCCACTGGATGAGCGTAATATGCCTCGGCACTTTGTGCGTTCTTTCTGCACATGCTCAGAAGAAGCGGAGAGGCGAGGAGAGTCTACGGTGAGGTTCTCCTGACTGCCAGACTGCAGGAGACGGAGAAATTAACACAATCAAGTACAGAACCAGTTTGGGATGCGGGGAATATTGTCTCAGCATCAACACCGTCTTGGAACGAAGAGCCCGTCTCCAAGTTTACAACAGCACACCATTGTTTTTCCAGCCTCTTCCAATATCCTGCAGCCATACTACCAGTAAAATATCATTCAATTCTTTCATAATAAGGTTTTTATTTTTTGTTCCAGGTGATCCAAATTGAGGACCGGTTTTCTCTGTCATATGAGGTGGAAAACCAAATATCAAGAAAAAAATAAGCAGATTGTTGATGAAATTAGATTGAGTTCCCACTCTAAATTGATCCCTTTCATGACTGAATGGATCCATCACTGCGAAATGTTCTTGTTTTCCTTCCATAAAAGCTTGAACCACTTCATCTGCACGTTTTAACAGTAACATTACATCGGCTATAACCGTGTTCGAGGCCTCACCTCTGCGGGATCAATACCCTCATCTAGGAACTGCTGCAGTGAAAGCACCTCGTTGGCTGGGGATCCAGTCTTCATGGTCTGCGTCTGGCCGGGGATGCTGGTGGAGGTGGATGGGTCGAGTGACCTGCGCAGCTGCAGGGGGCTCTGGTGGGAGGAGCGAGAGAAGGTGGGCTGCTGGACGGGGCTGCTGCCGCTGCTGGACCACACCTCCTGGTCCAAACTCAGGCTGAACTCTCCACTGCTCTCACTGTGAGGCCTGCTGAGGCTGCCGTTCAACGTGCCTGTGGAGGGGGAGGGAGGGATTAGAACGTGGGGAAAGTCACCTATGATTTTCTTTGACCTTTATCATTCACCACTAGGAGCTGCATTCGAACCAATCTTCACCTGCACGGCCTACATTTTCACTATATGTAGTAATGATTGAGGTCTTTTAAAAGTGGAATGTAAAATTTATATGTTTTGCTAATAACATATATGCCAAAAGTTGGCATGTGAATATATTTCAGTAAGGTGTCCATCGTAAGTACATCTAAACCTACATTTAATATTAAATACGGTATTTCCATGGTGCAGTAACAGTGCCCCTGTCCCCTATTTGGATTTACTAAATTAATGAATTTAATTTAATGTCAGTAAAAAAAAAAAAAAAGAAGTAGAAAGAGACTAAATGTAGCTAGCAGTCAGAATAAGACACGTGATCATCCTCATATGATGAACAAGAAACTTGACTCTTTTCCTATAGAGGAGAGAAAAGAAACTAACCATTAACGTTTAAAATCAGGACAAACCGACTTGATCCAATTTTCAGGAGGACACATTGAAGTAGGTTTGAGTAAAGGCATGAAAGAAAAAGACAAAGGGAGTAAAGGAGGAAGGCGAGAATGGTTAGTCGAAAGGAAGAGGAGAAAAGGGGGCGTTAAGGGAAGGAGGAGCATACCTTTGCCCTCCAGAGGAGAAGTGAGGTGGGAGTTATTGTTACTATTACTACTGGTGGTCCTGTTGCTATGGAGACTGGTGGGTCTGCAGGCTGGGTAAGGGACAAGAGGGAAGACACACACACACACACACACACACACACACACACACAGAGTTAGGATATAAATACACTTACATGTATCTACACAAACAGGCACTAACACAGAGTAACACACAGGTGTACGTTAACAGTCTGACGTCTCCTGCTGGGGCAGCAGATGGTTCATGCCAGGCAGCGGGACAGAAGTGTGGCTAAGTGCCAGGCTGCACCGCCAATATGTCAAGTCAGTAAACAAAGAAACTATCGACTGAGAGGGTAGGGACACCTAAATCTAAGGACCAACCCACCTTTGTGGAAAAGGGGAACAGAAAGAGCAAATACTGAATAGCAGAACACGAGTAAACTTAGGAATAAGGATAACAATAAGTAGGCTTTGTGTGAAACTGAGGAGGAACCGAGTGGGAAGAAAGGAAAGGAAAATCAATCTGGTATCTGAAACTACCACTAATGACTTCAAGCATAATAAAATCTGTGGGAGATGACCTAATGGCTGGTGCATTCCAAGCAATGTCCGGTGTGCGAGTGAGTTTCCTCCAGCCATTAGAGACGATGTACACAACGGTATCTTCTATCTATCCACGGTCTATGGGACGTACTGGGAAATGGGTCTCACAACAATGTATTGGATTTTATAAGTGCATTCTGGGAAGTAGTAGAAGTGAGGTGGGGCACTAATGCTTTGCCAATGTCCTGTATACAAATTGTTTTTTTGGAAAGTAGCATTGAAGACACTGTGCAAAGAATTCGGTGAAATCTACCACCGTGGTTGCAATGCCATTCACCACGTTCAGATGCCATCCAGACAATAATACTGTTTCAGGAGCAACGGAAGGCAGATGGCAGCTGGCTGTACCACGATTTTGAACTCTGTGACTTACGACACCACAGGTTCACACACAGGTTCACCAGCTTTAAAAATGCGGTCTGAATGCACTTAAGAGCATAGAGCATAGAAGAATATTTGCTCGCAGACTAAAAGTATAAAAGGCATTGAAACTAATAAAAAAGCTTTTTGTGCGAGACAAAACGGATGGCAATGGAGTGTAGACAGAGCATAAGTGCAGGGACTGTGTGCAAGTAGTTTGGTGGCTGTTTAACAACTGGGTCATCTTTATTAGAGCTGCACAGAACTGATGAATAGTTGCTTGGCTGCAGATTAACTGCCCTGGATAACGTCCTAAAGCCTGAATTAGAGTCAATCCCACTTTCAATTGAGGCTGATATCTCTCTCACTCTCTCACCCTCTCTCGCACACTCCACCAAAATTGCTTTCCAACTGTAGATCAAGCTTAATCGAGGTGCAGGAAGGCGGCCCAAAGATTAGCAGTGGGACTGCTGATGACATGACCTGCTTTTTAGGCTATTCAGTATTTTCTCATTCCTCGTTTTGAAAGGCCAGCTGGTGTTGAGAGGCTGCTGCAATTACCCAGCCTTTTTCTTTTCTCCCGTCAAGTCTTACCTTGACTCTTGGGGTCATCTATGGAGCCGGCAACATCCTCGCAGGAGGCGTTATCTGTTGAGACACAGAAGAGAGTGATGCTAAAACTGCTTTATTCTCACTCTGATCTAACAAAATCCCAACTCCTTCATATGAATCTTCACAAAATGAGCCCAGTCTACTATATATGGACATTAACAGGGGGAAATTATCTGCAGATTCATTCTTATACTTGAAATGTGTTCATAAAACACAAAAATGTGTCATGATTCTCAGTATGCCCGTGCTTCCCTTCCCTCACAAAATAAAACTAGCATCCCGACCTTTGACCTCAAGCCGGAGCTTGGCCCTGCTATGCCCTGCAGTGGGCAGGGTGAGGGCGGCACAGTCGATGGCGTTGGTGGAGAAGGCGAGCTCCTTCATGCGCTGCCGGCCACGCCTGCTGCCTTCCGTCATGCCAGCCTCGGCGCCGTCTAGGTTCTCGATGCTGCTCGCCCACTGATCCCCGGTAGCGCCCGCCACTGCCATGGTCTGCAGCAGGTCATTCATGGCTGAATGGATGAATAGAGGTATGGGAATTAGCACAGGACCATTAGCCCTTCATCTCATGTCAGGCTTGTCTAGCTTTTTGTATCCAAAACAACTACTGACTTTATCCCTTTAAAGATCATCAGTTGGGGATGTAAAATGATTCAGATTAAATAAACCATTTGATAGGAAGCGCTCGTGAGGATTACTAGAAGCCTCATACTGAACTATTCAATGGATTTTTTCTTGAATACAATAAAAGAAGAAATCCAGGAAAGTAATTACAAAAATATAACCCATCCATAAAAGTGGCCGCTGCATGAACTGTAATCCTGTAGATACTTTTTGGAACAGGTGATACATCATCCTAGAGGCCACTGTCTACTTTACGGAGCCAAATGAGACGGCAGAGAAGCATGAAGGCATGCAAACACGCTCTGAGCTGCAGTAGTGCACAAAAGATCAGAGCCAGAACGAGTCCATGTCAGCAGAATAAGATCTGAAATGCAGCACTCTGACAGAGACAGAGACAGAGAGAGAGAGAGAGAGAGAGAGAGAGAGAGAGAGAGAGAGAGAGAGAGAGAGAGGAGAAGGGAGACACACACACAGAAAGACAAAGAGAGAGACAGAGAGGGGGGGACAGAGAGAGGGAGGGAGAGAGAGACACAGAGAGAGGGGGGGGACAGAGACAGAGAGAGAGACAGAGGGAGAGAGAAAGAGGGAGAAGGGGGGAGAGAGAGAGAGAGAGAGACAGACAGACAGAGAGAGAGTAAAGGCTCCATTTCAAGTCCCCCATGGTGAGTGCAAGTGGAGGCGATCAGGCAGCTGGTGATTTTTTTAAAGTCATGCTGTAATCAAAGATGGAGACAAAGACGCCAAAGGCATATGAAAGGCAAACCCGGCTTCTCTTCCACTTTCTCATCTGACCTCACACACGCAAATAGAGCCTTTCATTCGGTACATACAAACTAAATAAAACCACAGAGTGCATGACAAAGTCAACCAATAAGTAGTCGCATAGTGATTGAAGGCTTCAGTAGTTGACCAAGACAGTTAAAAGTGAATCACAGAATACAGAAAGAGGAACATATTCCTGTCATCTCAGTTTCTGCATTATTGCTTATTTTGTGATTGGCCCTAGATTTATCCATCACAAATGCATTCATATTCATTCGTACATCTTTGCTTCGAGACAATGTAAGTTTGTGTTATTCATTCATCTGCTAATGTAAACAACACACTGACACTACACTGGTGAACGCTGATTAATGCTTAGAGCAGATACTACAGGAGTGAGTAGAGGCGGCAAATGCAGGGCGGCGGAGGTGACGGATGGGTGGGGGGGGGGTTACCTGGGGAAACTTAAAGGACAAGTCACTGATGTCACCAGACGCAGCAGCATGGGGGTACAGTCACTATGTCACACATTTAAAACTTAAATCTTAGGCAAAAATTGCGCAGATCTATCAGATATTACTGTGAATAAAACTGTCTTGAAAATTCAAAGAAATGTAATGGCTGCAGGCTTGAGTAGGTTTAAGAGCTATGACTGAAACCTGAGCCACTGTGAAATCAGTGACTGTTCCTTCTTTGTTTCCCCTAGTGAAGCGATGTGGAGGGAGGGGAGGCGGAGGAAGGCTAGCGTGGCGGCTAACGGAAGTCTTACACATGGAGCGCCGGTAGATAGCCTTGGCCTTGTCTTTGTCCTTGGATCTGTTCCTCATGAAAGGCAACCTTTTTAAAGCTGTCAAGAGTGCAGCCAGAGACAGACAGATAGACAGACAGCCAGGAGAGAGTGAAAAGAACAAGCCCGAAGGAGGTGGAGGAAAGAAAACAAAAAGTAGAAGGAGGGCAGAACAGAGGGACGTGGTTAATGTTTTCACAAAGAGAGCCAGGGGAGAGAAGCAGCGAGAGAGCTGAGCCCCCTGGACACTCAACTGGACAACAGACAAACAATGCAATCGACACAACCACTACAATATGACTACGAAGGCTTGGATCATATTATTACAAAGCATACTTGATTCATCATTTAGTGTAAGGTATTTCAATCTGTACAAATACACTGACTTCTAGTTATTTCAATGAAATACTGTGTATATAATGTATGTGTAATTGAGTTAATGGTGCTGAAAATTATTCTTTAAGAAGTGAAGATTGTGTTTAAGAGGGTTATCTACATTTCCCCAGAGATATTATGTTCAGCCTCGCTGATTTTTTTTTTTTTTTTTTTTTTACTAGCATCGATAATAAATGATCATAAATCATCCATTTCTATTTTTCAAATGCTTGTTCAGGAGATTTTTGGATGGACTGGAACCCTTCCACAGACTTCTTTAAACCAGAGTAATACTTTAAGGACAGACTTCTGTACAAACCGCATTATGCAAACACACAACAACACACACAAGCACACTCATGTTTATGGTCATGAGTTTTGCATTCGGCATTACACACGGACAACACGTTACTGCCTACATGAAACACAAAGGGTGAACAATATTAAAGGGTGCAATCAGAGGAATGAAAAGGTCAGAGGGCAGCATCAGGAAGGACTGTCTCCACAGACAAATGCAACGATAGAGTTGGCTATTTGACCGAGTAATCTCTTGTATACGTGTTGTTGTTTTTTATAAACCATTTTTTTGTAAATATTCTTTACTACATAGCTGCTAAAAGTGTTTTCTTTCTGGTAGATATTTACTGCTTACTTCAACTGAATAAAAAAAAAAAACGACATTATCTACTTTAATGTGTGTTAGCCACACATCTCTGATGTCATTAGAGTGAAAATATGACTAATACACTATTATTTATGCATTTAGCATAGTTTTACATAACACGACTTTACAGTTTACTCTTGAGCTAAGAGACCAACTTGATTATTTAATAATGTCTTATGTCTTTATTCCATATAAAAATGTTCTATATAAAAAGTTCATCTAGACAACCAGTACTTTTGACACTTGAATTAACGGCCACAATGCATTGCACCTTTTAATAGCTTGGATGCTACATTAGAGGGCGTTTCTTTCTATTTACAGGTGAACTGCACAGATCAGCAGGTTGACATGACTGTTACTGTGAGCCAATGGGCCGTAGACCTGTTGGAGGAGGAGTTAAGAATGAACTGGACCTGGGACAAAAAAACTACCTGAAGTGTTGTCCAATATCTGAACCACATGAGATGCGCTTGATTCAGCTTGACACCTAAACACCGTTGAAGGAGTATTCCTCCGGTTTAGCATAGTACTCCTAAAACACTGCCGGACCCTTACCCACAATGCAAATTGACCGGCGACAGGATAATCCGGTTTGTTATGCTAGTTGCGGTTTATGCAGTCCAGAGCTGCTAGCCTCAGGCAGGAATGAGGAGTTCTGGAAGATCACTTATTTCTAAATCCACACAAGCACATTTTCTTTTCTTTTTTTCCCAACTTATAGTCTTCTGCCCCGACTCTAGTGACGCATCATAAGGGCTTTTCCCCATTGAAAATTACTCATTAAAAACATAAAAAGTTAATGATGCCAGGACTAAAATGAAATTTCCTAAAGTTACAGAAATCAAGTGCATCCTCTGTCGTTCCAAACACAGGACATGCATCTACGTCTGGAACCAGGTCAGAGAAGGCAGAGCGTCAACCTTGTGCTGCTGAGCAGCTCAACCCTAACCTCTAGGACAGCTGAGTGACAGTGACAATGGACTCACGAAAACATGCCCTGAGAGACGTGACATTCGGATTGTAAACCCCGCCCACCCTCCCCGTCCGCAGCATACCATTGTTCGAACCCTGCCCCTGGGCATGGGACTGCTGCCCTCTCCTCCCTTTGCAGAGAGAGATAAAGAAGCAAAGGAGCAGTTAGGGAGGGAAAGATCCATTCAACCAGTAAATATCATACAAACCAACACACACTCACCAAGTAGCACTGTGTTTCTGACTTTGTGAGTACATGAGTGTATGATCATGTGTCCGTGAAAGCGTGTTGAGCATTTCTAAACTAGCTGGTAAATATTTTGCTCACTGTTTTTGTTAGAATGTACTTTTATGTATGAAATGTTGAGCATTTGAACAGAGACACTTCCAAACAGTTCATTGCTTGGAAGTTAAGGAAACAAGTTCCTTCAGTCGTAGTTCAAACTGTAACATCTCTGACTTTGTTTATTGGGTTTGCGTCTGTGTTTGTTTACGTGTACTCACTGCTGCTCCTTTTTTGTGTAAGTGTGTCGTCCAGCGAGTTGGAGCCAGAGCCTATAGACGAGCTGTCCTGACTGTCCTGGGGAAACATCAGGAAGCCGTCGCCGGATTCTGAACGAGAGGGAGTCAGCGTGAGAGAACGCATCCTCTCCCGGCTTTTCGGCTTGATCAACTTCCTCATCTTCAAAGTGATCCAGTTGCCACGCCTGCAAAAGGAGAGACGAGGCAGTGAGCGATGCAGACAGACCATCAGGAACCCGAGGAGACACAAAAATCGTATATAAAGTGAATACATAATGGCATAAAAAATAAACCTTTGGGTGGATTTCTTCTGAGATATGCTTAAAGCTTTGAGGCCGCAGTGTGAGTTTTCTACATTTGCCCTACCACAGAGATCAGAGTCAACAAGCAAACATCACTTTGAATGTCAGTCTGCTATGATACACTGACTTGTCTGAGGCACTTGGATTCATGTGTGACCCATTTTTACATTGCTATACACCACCACCTAAAAAGGTCAGGTCACTGGCACAAAATGGCTTAATCGCCATTGGGGATTTTTGTTATATATTTCTCATGGCAAGTATTTTTATCTCATGGAACTAGATGAAGCTGCTTTCTACCTGCGTGGAGGCGACGGGTCATAGAACTTGTACTGATCCATGATCTTCTCCTCCAGCTTCTCTTTCTGTCTCCTCAGCTCATTCAGCTTGTCTCTGATGGGCGGAGAATTGAGAGATGATCCACCAAGACAGACAAAAGCAAAAATGCATACAATAGAAATATAAGTACAACCAATTTGATTTGAACATCTCTTTATCAAACAGGCAGGGACATGTGTGCTGTGCCTTTTAATGAAAACTTATGATCCGGGGTTTACATGTATTGTCTTTGCTCTACGTGGAACAGATCCTTGCTCTCCATGGTCTGCTCCAGCAGTGTGCGATTCTGTAGCATCAGAGTCTGGATCTGGTCCAGCAGGTGGCGATTCTCCTCTTCGAGGTTTCCTTTCAGCTGGCTCAACAACTAACACACAAACACATGGGTAGAGATGCTAAGACACCAGGCTTAACAACAAATATGATACAATACTAGGGGTAAAAGATCTATAATACAGCTGGTTTAAGAAGTTGTCTCTACAACTATGAAGCATTAAAAGACATACACAAACCAAAGGACAGCTGTCTTTTAAGTACCACACAAACTCAATGGGAAGGTAAATGTGTCTCCTCACCTCACACTGATTGGTGAGCTTGGTGGAGGTAATGTCCAGCTGCTGAAACTGCTCCCTCAGTTTAGAGAACTCGGCCTCCAGCTTGGTCTGTTCCAGCTTGGCACTGTTCAGTTGGCTCTTTACGTTCTTATGGTCCAGATGGAGATACTCGTTGTCTTTCACCAGCTGACGATAGGTACTGTTCAGCCTGAGGAGAGAGCAGAGGGACTCTTCAATATATAGACCCGAGTCCATGTAAAAAGGGCTTTAAAAGCATGAGTCACTTTGTGAACATATTAGTCATTAAGGTAAAATACATGTTGATACAGTGTGATCTGACCTATCATTTTCTTCTTTGAGCAGTTTGTACTGGTCAGCTGTAGCTTGGTGCGTTTCATTCTCCAGCGCCATTTTTTCCTTCTTCTCCTTCAGATTTTTCTCCAGATCCTCGAGCTCTCCTTTCCTCTGCAAAAGCTGCTTGTACCTGCACACATAAAAGCAAAACAGGAAGGCCTATAAAGTACATATACATCATTATTCATAATGTAAATGTCTAAATGTAAATTATTCCAATGGGTCTACAGTTTCCAGGTGTTTAATATTCAATATTCAATTGTTATAAGACTTAAGCAAGTGTCCATCCCATGCTCCTAAACCCAGTCTCACTTGTCCTCAAGGTCCCTGTGCTGCTGCTCCAGGCTCTTGTGGGAGCTCTTCAGGCCCCCATGTTTTCCAATCAGGGCTTCAAACTCCGATGCCTGTCTCTCGTGGAGCGCTGCCAGCTTCTCATGATCGCGGAGAAGTAACTCGTAGGTGGACCTCAGCTCCTCTTTCTCCCTCAGAGCTCCCTCGCGCTCACCCTCCACGCTGCTCTGTTGGGTCTGCAGCTGGGCGTTCTGGGCCATGAGGGCTGCACTCTTTGAGCTCAGTGTGGAGTTCTCCACCTAAGGACGAAGGCAAAGATGAATCAAATTGGGAGGTGCAAAGAAAGAGATGTGGAAGGGAAGGACTAATGTGAAAACAATGAATGCAGCTTACTGTAGGGAAAAGATGAAACGTGGAAATTAATAATATGGGTAGGAAGTAATATAATAACACTAATGGGAAATGAGACGAAGGCAAAGAAGTGGGACAGACAAGGAAAGGAAAGTGGAGGAAAGAAACATTGTGCAGGCAGTGTGAGATTTGAGAGAGAGGAGTACTGGCATCCTCAATTCAAACATCAGAGCACATAAATGTACAGTAAATAGAGGTTGTTGCTGTATTCGTCTCCAGGGGGCACTGTGTCTCTGTTTGGTTTGCCCCCCTCCTTCTACAGAACACCAGCAGGAAAACTGCTTCTTTTTATGTTTCCTTTGTGGTCACATTGGTTTCCTAGTCACAAATCCCTCCTCAATCATGACTAGTGTGTGTATTCACAGCGACATTCTGTCCAGGTGCTGACACACTTTTTGTACCTTTAAACACAGATGGCTGTTTACCTCCAGTACACACACACACGTACACACGTACACACGTACACACGTACACACGTACACACACACACACACACACACACACACACACACACACACACACACACACACACACACACACACACACACACACACACACACACACACACACCTGCTCTCACATACACACATCAAGACCGTCTGACTAACAGAGACACATAGAAGCTTCTGTATGGTCAGTGTAAATCCTGTCGCCCATAAGCAGGGTTTGAATTACTGCCAAACAGTGAGTTCAAGGCTAAATCCATACCAGGGAGCTAAGCTAGCCTGGCAAGGTAACGACACCGACAGTAAGTTGAAACAACATTGGGTAGCTTTGTATCATTTATTTAAAATGTTTGTTGTCGTTTGTATTAAAAGCACCGTTATAGACCGGTTCTATACAAGCCGAAACAGGTTGGTCTAAACAATAAAGTTGTAGATATTGCTAGCGTTTCCTTCACCAGACACCTTGGATGTATGTGAAGTTGTGCATGAAATTCCCACTCTGCTTCTACTGGACCGACAATAATAACAGCCTAATAATTATTTAATCTGTTAATGGAATTAAAACCCACAAAATATCTTATTTAGAAATACAGCTACTAAAAGGGCCTTTCAAATAACATGCATCTTAAAATAGTTATCAGGTCCTTGGTAGTTATTTTAGTCAAGCTAGTGTGATCTTGATGGAAAAATCTTCACGTCCATTATCCTTTCCTTTTACAGTTTGCCCCTGTATCGACACTGTATCTACACAGATGGTGTCTTGAGGGTATAAGGGAGATCATTATCACAGTAATATAAAGTTATTGCAGACTGCTCATGTTTCAATTTAATTTAGATATGTGCAAGGATTTCATCTATGTGTGTAATGTATTCTGTGAGAAACAGTAGTCAGTCATTGCCTGCTGGACACCAGGACGTGTAGGGGATTACCTGCAGCTTGGCGTTCTGCGTCTGTAGTGTCGTATTATTCTCCTGTAAAGAAGCAGTCTGTCTCTGCACAGCCACTATCTGAGCCTGCAGGTTGGAGCTTTGAGTTTCCAGTTGTTTGAGCTGGCTCCTCAGGGCAGCCTTCTCAGCGTGCAGCGTTGCGTTCTTGAAAAACAAACACATAAGATATTGTATAAACAATAATAAAATCAGAGAAAGACGCACAAAACAAATGTGTGCATTCACCATTCACATTGGGAAAGTCACAAAAGCCATCCTCATTTTGTGAAAACTTACATTCCTCTCCACCTCAATGAGCCTGTCTTTGACTTTCAGCAGTTCTCTGGTGGCTTCATGACTCTCTTTCTCCCATTTACTGACAGCCTGCGGGTCTTCCCCTCCTCTAGGGGGCGAGCTCTGCACCATCCTTTCCTCCTCCTCTCTTTGACGCAGTGCCTCGTAGTTTTTCTTCACCTGGAGAGAATCACGCAAATCAACACATAACTTTGAGTACTTTTGTTTGCTCCTCCAGTACAATATAATGTATTCCTTCAATATAAATATCATGTACGTCCAAGATGGCTGAAAATAAAATTCTGCTCCAGGCTGTAAAATTAACTGAAACTCAGGGTTCATCTATAGAAGCCTCAACTTTTCCACTCAGCCCGTAAGCTTTGGATCTGATGTGTGTCAGCAATTTTCAAACGCATACATCTCCCTAAAGAAAAGCAGACATCCTCCAGTCCAGTCCACGGCTTTCACAGACTCCTGCCGCCTCATGAATAGATAAAGTGGCGATAGAAGTGGAAGAGCAGATGAATAAATAATGTATCAGCCTTCAGAAGCCCTCAGTGTTTTCAGTGTTTCTAGTCATTTGATTAGCAGGGAAACAACGTTGGGACACGTTGTTCTCAAGTGGACGGGCTAGGAAATAGGCATTTTGGCTTTGGGAGAGGAACGTGTTTTTATACTTCATCTGCTGTACTGTGGAGTGAAGCATCATCATGCAACACTTCCAACATACTGTATGTTTGTACAGATCTGTGTCTTACTGACCGTCTTGAGCTCCTGGCGTAGTTGCTGGTTGAGGTTGGAAGACTCCTGCAGTCTGGCCTCTAGGGCGGCGATCTTCTCCTCTTTAATCTCCAAAGATGATTTCAGAGTCGACTCCAGTTTGGTTTCCAGGAGCTTAAACCTGGAAAAAATACTCAAGTTATCTCCGTGTGTGCAGAGTGTCACATATTTGTAATCTTAAATCCTGCATTATCGTCATAGCCACATTAGAGCAAAGCCAGCTGGCTTCTTGGCAAGAGTGCAACAGGTGGGGAGATATGGGTGCAGAAGGATGACTAATTAATGGAACTTCAACACATGATTTATTTGGACTGTACCAATTCCTTTCAATCATTGATTAACTTCATGGTCTTATTTTGGTCCATTTTCATCACAGAACAGTTAACATTGTGAGTTTTTGTGCCTTCGTGAAATCTTACCTGTCATCAGAGCTCTCGTCATGCAGCAACCTCTCTTTGTTCAGTCCAATCTTCTCCAACTCATGGGTCAGTTTTTCCAGATCATTATTCATCTGCTGAGTACGCAGCTTCTCACTGACAAGCTCCTAAACATTAACACACACAAATAAACCATCAGTCTTACTACCACGAATCATCAACAATAATGCATATGCATGGTTTCAAATGTTTAAATTGAAACTATTTCTTAAAAAAAAACAACATATAAACAGATACGAAAATAATCCCCCACACTCATCGCTTTTAGACCTCTACAAAAGAGTGGCGGTGCCTGACTGCGCTATGCCTGCATTTTTCTTTTTTTCTTATTTTGCTGTGTTCAGGACTCCTCTGGGCATCGGCAAAGAACATTTGGACCCCGCGTGGGGGTGTAACCTCCAGCCAAAAAGCAGAGTGTGCAGCCCGTTGTCATTCCCAGGCAAAAAACGCTGCTTTTTCTGCAAGACTCACAGAGCAGAGAGGCAGAGAGAGCAGGGTGACATGTGCAGGTTTGTGAGAAGATGTTCATGTATTTGTTTGCTGTAGAACAGGATCGCAGTGAAACCATCAGAAAAACAGGTTATTCTCCCGATTCCCAGCTTTGTTCTCATTAACACAAGTCCTTCTCTTCTCTATCTCGCTTGTCCACTGCTCTGCTCTCTCCCTTGCTCGTTGAGCCAGAGTGTAAAACTGTAACAATGCTTCAGTGGCCAGGGTTATTAAATAATGCCAATCAATTTCAATCAGTATTCATCCGTGGTGTGTCTTTAGCCACTTTAGCAGTGATAAGTAAATAGAAAAAAATATTTCTTTTTCCTCAAGTGCCGTCCCAACTTTAAAAAGAAAAATAGTTTGACAACTTCATCAACAAAAGGATTATGATGGATAACTCTGGAAGAATTTGAAGCTCCGTGTCAAGACATTTTGATAAAACTAATATTTGCAGACTTCTATTCTTACCTCTCTGAGTGTGTTGAGGGTCTTCTTATCAATGGTGCCCAGTTTGACCAGCTCCTTGTTTTCTCTCTCCAGGTCTTTGACTCGTGTACAGGAGTCCCTGAAGAAGATCATCTCCTTGCCCATGGTCCGATTCTCTTTCTCCAAGGTGGAGATCCGCTGGTTGTCGTCATCCAGCTTGGAGTCGCGGATCTCGGCTTGCTGCCTCAGCCGCTTGTTCTCCTTCTCCAGATGCTTCTTGTCTTTCTCTAGCTGGGAGCTTTCCTGCTCTAGAATCTTGTTCTGTGGGATAAAATAATGGATAAAACAGCATTCGATGGGATTTACTTTTAGTCAAAATGCCTTGTAAGTATATGTTTGGCTAAAAGTGGACACAGATTGAAATGGTCCAAAAAGAAATTTTGACAAATAATCTGGGATAATCCAACTCTGCTGAATGAACTTAACGAGTGGCAGTGCTGTTCAAAGTGCCAAAACATTGTCACTAAATGTATTTTAACATTAAGTATTCTTTACAATGCTACGACACAAATAGTCCCATCAGTCTGCCTCAAATACAATTTTGAGCCAATCTGATTGACCTCATTCTGCCAGGCAGAATCAGTCCATCCCCCCAAAAAGTCCCTGAAGCTGCGTCAGTCAACCATCTACAGCTAACTCACTTGATGGTGAGAAGAGTGCAGTCTAAAAATGTGTTTACACTAACTAAAAGTTCCATTTGTATTTGTTTTCAGGCCAACATTTCCTGTATTTCAGCACCTGTGTATGTATGTTGAATAAACGGTTTATTTTATTGCCTACCTCTTGCTCTAACTGCTCCAGGCGTTTGCTGGAGATCTTGAGCTCCTCTAGGGTGCGTTGGAGGGTTTGATTCTCAGTCTCCACCTCCACCAGCTCTGCCTCCAACTGTTGAATCTTCTTGCTGCTGTTCTCTAAAGCCTTCTGCAGGCGCTGGTTCTCTGTATCTAGGCCCTGGTAACTCACCTGGGAGAGGAAAAGCCAGATTAGGATATTAAAAGCATCCATGAACTAGTTGCACTGCTCCCTGGTGCCATTATATGCCAGAATCCCTGTAACATACCTGTAAAAATGTTCATTAGTGATAATAAATCACAAAAAAGTAACATGTAGTGCCCGGTCTGACACACGTCTCTGCTGAAGTAACTGATTAAAAACTGTTACTACAGTCTCTGACTGCATCATCAACACTGATCTCCATCCACAGGTGTACCTGCTGTATGACTGGCAGTGCTGAAGTTTTACCTCCAATCTCTCGGTCTTTTTGGACGAGGCTTTGAGCAGTTCCATGCTGCGCTTCAATTGGCTCCTCTCACTCTCCAGCTCCCTGTTCTCCGCTTCCAGTTGAGCGGCCTTAGCGCCCGCTGACCGGAGACTCTCAGCCGAGCGCCGGAGTTCCAGGTTTTCATGCTCCAGCTGGGAGGTCTCCTTTTCCAGAGCCTCCAGTTGGAAGGCCATGTTCTTCAGAGAGTCCAGCTTCTTCTTCAGACGGCGGCCCTCTGCCTCCAGATCGCTATTCTCCTTCTCCAAACATGATACCTATACATACACAAGGGATGATTGAAGATGAAGAGTCAAGCATTTCCAATATTCCACATCCAACTTAACATCATGGAACAGGGGGTACCTGAAGTTGAACCCTGTGGGGAAACCACTGACTAACAGAGGAAACAGACCGACCTTTTCACAGGTGATCCCAAGACTGGCGACTTTCTTCTGCAGACTCTCATTGTCCCTTTCCAGCTTCTGCATCTGAATCTCCAACTCTTCTACTCTCTCTCCTTTCTCCTTCACCACTTCAAGCTCCTTACCTGCAAAAAAGGACAGATGACCAGAATGTTGATGCCTTCAATTCGAAATTAAAAAAACAACGAATTTGATTCCAATGAACCACAAAAACTGTTAAATAGCATTTTGCTCACGTAGTTGCTTCCTTTCAAACTCCATCTTATTGAGTTTGGCGGCTGTCTCACAGATGGACTCGTGGAGAATGCGGTTCTCTTTCTCTACGTCCTTGACCCGGGCCTCAGCCCCAACCTGGCAGCGCTGGCGCAGAGATGACACCGTCTGGCTCAGGTGCTTGTTCTCTTGCTCCAGACCCTTCAGCTGGAGAACAGATAGCAGAGTTTTAATGACAGCTTATGTTTAAAGTGATGATAGTGAGCGAAACATGTTTAAGCTTCACATGTTTCAGAATGAGTTATTTTACAGTAACACAGCTTGCTATAATGAGACAGTTACAGCTGATGTTTGGAGATTTGAAAAGGTTCAGCTTCATGTTCAGTTTGGTTTAATTGGATGAAAAACCCCCCAAAATATTATCAAGGAGCAGAATTGAAATGTAAAACACAAAACAGAGTTAACAATTGGACAGATTATACAGTTAATTTGAATATATTTTTTTGGGGAACAGCACTGCTTTAGTTGCATTTAACAAACTGCAGTTGACAAACTGATTCAGATTGACCACACTAGCATGCGAGGACAGCATGCTGCGTTTTCTCTGCCTCATAAAAGCCATATTTGACAAATCAAATGGCTAAACTAATCAAAGGTGTCAGATTTGGGTCTAACAGCTAGCTACAAAGTCCCTGCAGACACACAGTGAGTGGCTGCATCTGGGCCACAGAGTCCCAGAAATCTGTGTAGTCAATAAAACATAGTGGTTGGTCCACTTGCCAGTTTTTTGAGCCAAATGCAAATCAATTGCACAAAAGATTAGTCTGAAAGAATTCTGTGCAGACTTTAGTAAATTACACTTAGCTGAGTCATTTTCTTGGAGCTTCCTGGAAGGAGAATCGATGATGGTTTTATAGAGAGTGCATGGATGACTCACAGTCTCAAAGCCCTGTTTGTCTGAATGTGTTGTTCTGCCTGAATATATGCTTGTCTCTTGTACAAACTACAACAGTAACAATATTCCAAAGCACATGAATGTTTGATGTGATGATAGTCACTCTCAGAAAATCAGTCTGTGTAACGTGTTTTATTGCATTTGTTCTGCTATCTAGAACACTATGGCTTAATCAGCTAAACATATCAAGTAGTTTTTAGTTTTTTTAAGGAATTAACAACTATGGGACATTCTGCATCGGTGCATCACACATGGTTCGGTACCGCCAAAGATTAGCCAGGAGCTCACTGATGCCCTGATCCAGGTTTGGGAGGAGATCCCCCAGGACACCATCCTCTGATTCATCAAGTTTTTTAAAATAATTTTTGGAAGAATCTTGATTCTTACATGAATCATTTTTTCCCCTGACTTTACATACTTTCTACTGATCTACACAAAATCAAGAACAGCTATTTAAAATGATGACCATCTGCCGGTGGGATAAACTTCCCAAATTAAATCTGCATGTGTGTGTGTGTGTGTGTGTGTGTGTGTGTGTGTGTGTGTGTGTGTGTGTACCTGTCTCTCAGAGTTTTCTCTCAGTGTTTCCAGAGTCTTCTCCAGTAAAGCCTTCTCCTTCATCAAGTCAGTACAAAGTGCTTCAGCGTTGTGGAGTGACTCTCGGTCTCCTGTCAGTTCACTACCCAACTGCTCCAACTGTAAACAATGTTTACGTACATAAATTTCAGATATTTTACATGTGATTCTCAATCACCACGAAGCTAGTTCAATTATTAGACTATTCTATTTTAGTTGATTCAAACATATAAAACATCCCCTCATTCTGTCACAACAACAGACAAACACACACAAGTTAATGTATGGATACACTCCTGATTAAATGAGATACTGTTGTTCAAGTCTACCAGGATTCACATTTTAATGCGATTTCGCTCGAGGTCTCAAGTAACTCAAAAATAAATTTCCCACTCCTTATTTCTTCTTCGTGAGAGAAAAACACAATTCCGTGCTTTTTATTCAGAGGGCGCACAGAGAGGCTTATGTTTCTGAAAATAGCTGAGGGACTCCTATTTGCAAGGGGTGTTTGAGTGTCAAAGACTGGGAAAGAAAAGGCAATGCAGAGCTATCTGGATTTACAGCCTTTCTTTCATCCTCCTATCCACCCCTCTCTCTATACCCTCTCCTTCTCTCCCTTTTTTCTCCTCACTATTGCTGTGTGAAAAGGCCAAAAGTCAAGTGTTAGGGTGATATATTATAGAGGAATGCAGGTCCAATATGCTAATCTTGGTGGTGACCCTGATGAGGGCCAGAAAATAACAACTGCAATCCCAATAGATGCTGCAAAGTGAAATTTTAAAAAGTGACAAAGATACAATGCCAAATTAAAGTACGTAGTAGTAAGTATTGTAAATGGGTGAAAGCCCGCATTTTGCCTACAACCTGTGAAATTCCAACATTTGTATCATGTGCAATTAGTTTTGGCAGCATTTTAAAGAAGCAAATTGTAGATTATCACATATATATTAATAAGAAAGAGCACTGGAATGGAGCCCCTCAAAGAAAAGTATTCAGTATTCAGTATCAGAAGAAGAAAAACCAGGAAGTTACTTAACGTCAACCTTAGCCTTACTCAGCCACAGAAAAAAAAACACATAAATGCACAGTCCACTGCTTACTCTCTGGTTCAGCCTCTGGTTTTCCTGGCTGACTTTTGCCAGTTTTGTCATAGTATCCTGACTGGCTGCTCCTCTGAGCTCCTCCACCGTCTTCATCAGGGTCTGGTTGTCCTTCTCCAGCTTCAACAGGCGGCTTGAGGTCAGCTCATTCACCTCCTCACCCAGAGACTTCTGGGGGGCTGAGTCAATGAAAGCAAGAAAATGTGGATTATATATCAATGTATTAACACATACTAACAAATAAATGAATGCTTGGTTTAGATTTATGGTGTTCAAAGTCAAAACCACAGTCCAACATAAAATAATAAATACAACACAAGGTAAAGCTGTTAAAGTGTCATTTTAACAAACACACAACTCAAAGTCTTTATCCAGATCCCTGGCTAGTTAAACCTCTTAACAGCTTTTATAATCCACACGCACAGATTATCCTCCAAGAGCCACTGAATATTAACTACAGGTCTTAATCAAGTGGAAAAAAGGCCCAGAGGAGGCTGGCAAATGCAGAAGAGCTATGGGAATGATGCCAGGGCCAGGAGCCAATGAGCAAAGCCTGGTCTGTGGGCCTTCTGAATCCTTCAACCTGGTCAGCTCAGGTTGGTGTCAGCTGCAGGATATTTTGACTCAAACCCCCATTCTTTGCTGTCGTTAACGCTACTTTGTTTAACTTTCATCCAACATACAGAAACTCGTTCTTGATCCTAAATAGATCCTCGGCTCCATCTTCTTCTTACCTTCGGTGTGTTCTGGGGTCTTGGATAGTTGCTCCAGCTCCCAGCCCAGGTGGAGAGACTCGTCCATACTCTGTTTCTGGGCCATCTCAAGCACAAGGTTCTCCTCCAGCAGCTCTTCCATACGTTTACGGTCCATGTCCCGCTCCTGGATTCAACACAGAGGGAGACAGGGTTTTGAGATTAACAAATGCTGAACACACAACTTCTGAAATGACCGGCCTTGGGCCTTTTACTCTGGCTTTTTTTTTTTTTTTTTTTACCCCTACTACTGACCCAGTTTTTTGCCCCTACTGACTCCAGCTTGTGTAGCTCCAAAACTCATCACACTGATCTATGAACTCATCATCTCACCATCTCCAGGTCATGGATCTTGGATTTCAGCTGCAGACTCTCTTTCTCCAGGAGGTGCAGTTTGTCAGAACGTGTCCGGGTGGCATCAAGCTGCTCCTCCAGCATGCTCTTAGTCTCCAACAGGACCTGGTTGTCCTCCTTCAGCTCCTACGGAACCACCATATCGGCAGATAATAAAAAATAAACAACCAAATTTAAAACACTGCAGCTAGTACCAAAACAAATATTTTGGAGATGTCCTCTTCAGAAAAGGTGCGTTATTACTTGAAATAGCAACATTACTACTAGAATCAATAATAATAGCATTAATAGTTATAGTATGAGCAGTAGTGGAAATAAGTTTTAGGTTTGCAAAAAGGTTGGCACCAAATACAAAAGGGGTGTCTAGAATAATGTATTTAGTTAAAAAATACAAATATATAGTAGATATTTACTGGGGTACATACAATGTATGCATGGTGAGAAAGAGATACTTCCTCCTGCAACAAATTTTATTAAGAATTGTTTGTTTCAAGCAGTAGCTACCGGGGGTGTCCTTTAACAAACAGCGCCATCAGGTCTTTAAGTAACGTGTGTGCACGCAGTTGTGTACCTCGACTCTGGCCTTGTAAAACTCAATGTCGTGAAGTCTCTCCTTGTAACGGCTCAGCTCGCTCTCCAGTTTGTCAACCCGGATTGCTTTCTCTCGGAGTGCGTCCAGCTCGTCACGGTAGGCCCGCGCCGAACGAGCGTCCGACACCAACTGGTAGCTCTACAGGAGTTGACAGCCAAATATAGAGAATGAATGTGTGGATATACATATTTCTAAATGAGGTACCATATGAATAAAGATGTAAACAGATGCATCATGGTTATCTAGTCCCACCCAACAGCCTAAATCTTTGTTACATAAACGGATAAAGAACAGAACTTCTCAGACTATCAATTACCATGAGCACGCATACATATACACAAGTCCTCCATGCCCTGAACTCATCCACCTTGTTTACAGCATCCAGGTTGTTAGCCACCCGGTCAGCCGGTCCCTCACTTCAAATCAAAAGCCATGTGAGGCTGTTGCTAGACTAAAGATAGCTCTAATAGCCTGTAATGAGCTAAGTCACTACCTAGCTGATTAAAGCCTGGCAGCACTGCAGACACAAAGTACTTAGAAAGAGGAGGGAGGAGCAGGTGAAGGGGGGATGAAGTCATTTGATTGTTTGTGTGCATGTAGGCATGTCACGGTCGCTGTGACTAAGATGCATTACCTCTTGCTGAATCCTCTTGTGCTCCGCTTCCATGTTTTCAAGCTCCTGCCTGGTGTCCAAAAGCTGCTCACTCTTTCCTCTCTGTAAGAGGGATGGGGAGGAGGGAGTTAAACAACACAAAATTTGAAAAAAGGTTGGAGGATGTAACCTAGAGAAAGTACGGATAGAAAGAAGGCCAGGAGGTAGAGAAAGATTTCTCTGCAGCAAAAAAATCATTATATCTGAGCGAATATAAGCGTGGGATTAAGATTAAACCATATCCTGAAAATAATTTGTCAAGTTGTTTTTTAAGTGTGCATGCATGTGTGTTATTCAGAGTATTAACAAGTACAATTTATTTGGGGCTGTTTCCATTTCAACACTTGCAGCTAAATTATTTAATGGTAGCAAACTAATGAGAGTTACACAGAATAATTTCATGTTACATTATTTACCTGAATAGCTTCATCATCTTAACGTTACTTTAAGTATTTTGATGTCAAGACATTAATAAACCCACTAACCATTCTTTTGTATAAAAATATCTTATTGTGTCTGTTTTTTGAGCTGTGATGATCAGGAGACAATGTCTTTCCTGTCTGCTTTGGATTTGGCTACTAATAAACAACCTCCTTCATCCCACTCAGCACAACATACAATGACATATACAGAGGGAAAAAGAGCAGTTCAAAAACAACTGAAGAAAAATAGTCCTGTGACTACTTCAGGGGTAAACATATGCAAATCTGCCCTAAGGCTCAAACCCCCACCTTCCTTTATTTTGGAGAAACGTCTAAAGAGATAAGATCAGAGAAGGAGAGAAGAAAGTTTTACATCCAATTGAGCAAGTAGTACAAAACATAGAATTAAATTATATTTTCTTCCTAAATAGTAGGGTCTTTCTGCTATCTCACTCTCCTATATCCATGTATTTAACAAAATAGGGCATCCTGACATTTGTTCTTTGGGCAACTTTGTGTGTGTGTGCTCACATGCAAATTCTTCAGGCTTCTTCCTACAATAGAGGGAATACGTGTCACACTGCTTGAAAGGAAAACAACTGCATTCCAGAGATGCTCTGTGTGTGTGTGTGTGTGTGTGTGTGTGTGTGTGTGAATCTGCTCCACTGAACATCTGATGTCCTATTTAATTACAGCTCTCTGGAGACTCAGGGTGCAAAGCGTCCTTCTTTTCTCATTTTCTTTCATTTATCTGCTTCCTCCCACAGTTACCGTTATAGGGAAGTTGGAGTTGATATGCAAGCAGGATGTTCCTTTACCCATTTCTGTCATCAGTAAACCCCCTCCACCTCCTGCAGTCCCTCCCCGCAACTCCCCTTCCCCAAATCACAAACACCTGTCAGCTCTAGCATGGCAGATTCGCTTTGAGCCAATATTATAGGTGCAGCTGACTCTGCTGCTAATGTTTATGGTTGTATCTGCACAAGCACAGCTTTTATGGTAAACATTACCAAACATTTCCTGTTATATTTTCAACCGTTTCTTGACTATAATAATTTGAAGGAACAGGGAGATGTAGCTGTATTACTTTCTATCATGAACAAACATTATGGTTAAAAATAAATTAACCCTGACATTCAGCATACAATGACACAACAAACAAATAATGTAATCAATTAATTAGTACTGTAGGAACATTATAATACAGCAGACTGGTTTATAACACTTTAAATACCATAAATCAGTTATAGAAAAAATATGCCTGTGTTGGCTTATGTTTGGTTGTAACCAAGCATTCCTGAGCTGAGCTAGTTAGGATGTGTAGAAGTTAATGATCGACTGGCATTCAAGTTGTATTGGATAGTTGACCCCAAACTCAGTTAACTCAGTTCGTTACAGTAAATCATACACAATTTGGGTGTTTTTTTTATCAATTTAGAATTTGTTTGTTGCTGTTGTTACACATTACCAAACATGCCACCGTGGGAACACTGAACCATACCTCCCAGCTCTGATCTGCTCTCCTTCTGTACACAGACATGTACACACAACCAAAGAACAGACACCCAGATGTACAACTGTATGCAGAGAGACAGTATTTGAGCATATGAATGCCTGAGAGAAGAAACTGCAATCATGTGACCAGACTACATCAGCTTATACTGACTTAAAGCACTTTTGTCCCTTGTCTCAACACAGCAACAAGTACACAATACCATGGCAACCAACAAACAAGATAACTCATTGGCTTGACGGGTGTTGTTCTGTAGCTCTATTTATGCTGTGCTTTAGGTCAAAGAAGTATATCCAAGGGGATGTCTACATGATAAATAGAAAAAAGACCTTTTCAGCACATGAACCATAAAACTGAGTTCAGGCGGAAGGAGAGATGTTTTCCAGTCTTCAAGTTACAACCAACTGTTAAAGAACCATAATTCTTGTTGGGCATGTGCGACGGCTAAATGCAAAGGTGACAGAACAACAAAATAAAGGGTGCAGCACTCAAAGACGATCAAAGGACATTTCCAAAACCATTCACATCACTAGGATCTGAAATCAGCATAAAGGGCACCTGCTTGAATCAATTTCCAACTTGCTACGGTGATGAACGGACATCTAGTCTGGAAATCACCACTTATCCACACCATGAAGTAGGAACTACAAATGATCAGGCATGACACAGACAGTCATTGACATCTAATCCATGATAAGTGGATTTAATCTTGAAAACATTGTGTAAAAGAGGGATAGGCTGAAGTATACAACTCAGTTTAACCTTCCTACAACAAAACAGGTTCTGTCAAAGCATTGAGTATCAACACTGACCTTATGATGCCAGCCAGTATGGTTGATTACATGTAGTAAATGTATGTGCAATATTCAAATACTTCCCCTCGTCAGAATGTACTTCCTTTTTTCTAACTGCTCTGTGTTGAGCACCAAGTCTTTGTCTGGCAAGGCTTCACAGCACTTTAAAGAGGAAGCTCTATTATTCATAGGCTGAATTTAAAAGGTCTCACTAAGATTTGTGAGAGGGGATTTACATGTGTGTGTGTGTGTGTGTGTGCGTGTGCGTGTGTGTGTGTGTGTGTGTGTGTGTGTGTGTGGAGGAAATGGACTGCTGGTCTCCATGATTTCCTCTCTGATTCATCACGGTTGTTCTATAAGCATCATGCTTGAATGTTGTTGTTAAAACTACCATGACTAACAATGAAGAGCATCTTCACCATGAAGAATGAAGATGAAGAATCCCATTCTGCTTCTTATAGCCGTCAACCGTTCAGGTCTTTATACAGTAAAAAACGCCATCATAACTATACCAAAGACAGGGCGGCTCTCCGACTTAAAGGTTAAGATGCATGAATAGTAACGTCCCCTGTTTGAATTCAACCATGACGCTTTGTCCCATCTCTGTCTCTCCTGTAGTATGCACTATGCCAAAAAAGTCAACATACTGTATCTAACAAACCATTAGGACTAGGCATTGGGACAATATGAAAACATTTTTCTGGACCAAATAATTGCTTTTCACAATAATCATCCCCAATGATTATCAAAATATATGTAAAATGTCAATGGAATCACTTTACCTTGTATCAACATCAACATCAACAAAAACTTAATTAAGGTAATCAGAATTCAGAAAGTCTCCTTGCGTAAATAAACAATATTGGCCAACTAGACAGCTTCTTCAAGTCATTCATGACGATTTTCACGATTAACCTGATAACAGAAATACACCACAATTAACTTATTGTGATTTTTTTAAAATTTTTTATCCTGATCCGTGATAACATCTTATATCATCCCATCCTTAGGACCCCATCATCATCATCATGAACAAGCCTGTGACTTTGGGACCTTTAGTTCCCAGTTCAGATTGAAATACATGACAGACAAGAAGCAAAAATGGGAACTTCAACAGCAAACAAGTACTAGTTTTGTATGTAGTTCTTGAGTTTATAGTTGCTGCTATCCAGCTGAGCCATGGAACTCACAGTTCTTGTCGAAGGCGTCTGATCTTGGCCTTGGCATCAGCCAACTCTACAGAGAGGTGCTGTCGGCTTTCGGTCCTCCTCATACTGGGGGAGTCACCGGGAGACTGGGTCGGACAGGGAGCTAGTGGAGACAGCTGCACACAGTCTCTCTCCTGGGTTAACTCCACTATAGTCTGCATGGAAAGAGGGGAAAATAATTAATATGAATATAGTGGGATGTCTAGCTGTGGAGATGAGTACAAGAGCATATTAATACAAGTGTACAGAACTAAGCAACATTGCCATTTCCTGCAACAGAAACACAGTTAGGAATAGGATTCAACAATTGGTCTAACATGGATTACATGCAAAGAGGAGAGTTGATCCAAAGCACCCCCACCACCAAAAACTAGAACACAGGCATTAGGGCAAAAGTACATGCACAGACCCACACACAGCCGATTTTGATCTATTGCCTGTGAAAGGAAATGGGAATTTAATTGAGAGCGGCTGGACTGCACAGTGATAATCTGGAGGCTATTACAGACCCTCACACACAAAACAAAACACACACACACACACAAAGATCTGCTATCATCTGCACCCTATGGGTTGGAAACTCGTTTAAGGATGCATATACTTCAAGTAAAAGAGAAAAACCACACATACACACACTCCATCCATGAGATGGTTAACAGTTTCAACCCTTCCTTCCTGAGGCTGCTGTCTTGTGGTAACGACAAAAAAGGGGAAAAGTTTCCACATGACCCTGACTACAAGTAGCCCATAATTTTCATTAGAAAGCGTTTTATCCGTAGAACTGTCACAAGCATCCACACAAACAACCTCCCCCACGCCCACAGAAACATAATATAAAAACACACAAAATATACCACACTTTCCTAGTTTCCTGCCTTGTCTACTGGCGCTGGAAATAATACAGCTTTCCACACACACAACACACACACACCTCCAGCTGTGTGTCCCTCTCATCCACCAGACGTTTCAGATGGAAAGCCAGGTTTCTGGAGAGGCCGTCCAGGTCCTCAGGAGGCATCTCACCACTTTCCAACCACTGCAGATCCACTACGTTCTCCTGATTATGCGTCACCTAAAACGACAAATATATCATTGTTAACCATTACAACCATGATGTCGAGAAGTTGCATTCATAACACATTGTCAAACTGGTTTGTCAAAAGTTTAAATTGAATTTATTCCACAATTAGCCTGCTGGTCATCAGATGAATAGTAATGGAGGAGCAGGTCTAGGAGGTAAAGGGTCTTAATTCTCGCCACTTTGTTGTTGGTTTCTAGGGAGGAGAAATACCTCTTGGATGTGGGATGCTATAGCAGATTTGGTGTCAAAGTCCAGAGTCTGGATACACTCAATGTACTCTTCCTTCTTCTCGCACTGTAACAAAGGTGGGAGGGGGAAGACGGAGAAAGACATTTGAGATGTTACAGTTAGGTGGGTTGGGGGTCAACTGGAGGTTAGTAGACCAACATTTTAGACCAGTCAAAGGCTGATCTGATAGCATTCCAGGAAGTTGTATTTAGGAAATGAATGTGGTCTTTAACTGCATTTTCTGGATCAGACAATGATCAGTTTCCGTTGTTGGAAGAAAGCTTGAGATGAGGACAAGACTCTGTACTACAGATGTCAGCTCTTTTTCTATGTGTACAAGTTCTCACTAGGTACTGCTGTGTTTTATGTAAGCTTGAAGACCATAAAACTACAGAATTACTTGAAAATTGCATGAAATGTAATTACAGTGTCTTTATACCAAAACAATAGGGCTGGTGAAAGGTCAATGCCCTTGTTTGAAATGCAGCGAGAGCTGAATGGGGCTTTGTAAGGAGACAGGAAAGGTCTGCCACATAATTTATCACAAAGCATTAGCTGAACAAAAGAGTCAAGAGTTAAATCATTTTATCAAAATGGATAAAATAGCTGTAATCAAAGGGAGGCCAAACAAAATGGGGACTGGGTTTGGAGCTTAATTGCTCCAAGGTGACCAAAGAAAGTAATTCAGCATTTCAGCACTAGCTCAGTTGAAAATATTCACACCATACAAAAGGTCATGAGGTGGCATCATTTAAGTATTGATGTTTTGAATAATGAGTCACAAGCACAAAATGATAAAAATGTAAAGAGGTCTAAACTCCAGCAATTATAGAACACGTTTTGTTTTGGCTTATTGCTTTCAACAAGGTCTCGAAGTCTGAACGCCATCCATTATGGCATTTCTTGATTCATTCTCCTTGAAACTTGAGTATTTTCTGCCCAGATTTCAAGCAAACATCAGTCTTCTGCAGAAGGCCAAGTCAGTCCTTTCCCATTCATGTTAACCTGCCGGCAGACAGCCCACATTTTGGTTCGCTTCCTGCAGTTGGGTTGGTTCATGCAATCGAACTGCACCAGGATTTGCTTTGCAACAGTCCAAGAGCAACTCTCAGATTTGATTCGGTCGGACTGAATGTTGGCTTGTGAAAGTGTTGAAGCAGACTAAACTGTACTCTTACCTGGACAGCACAGCCTAGCAACAACAGCAGCAGTTTTTTCATCTCCTCCAGACCTTGCTCTAGAAAAAGAAAAAAAACTTGATCAATCTTTATTCAGCTTTTATGGTTTAGGAAGCTGAAGGCTAACAACACACATAGTTTAATGAGTAAGTTGTATTGGTACATTGGTTTTATTGTTGGTAGTACAAGACTTTCCCTCGAGCACTTTACTGCAAAATTGATGGTGGGTGATAACAGACACGATTATATCTATAAAGCCTTCCTTTTCAAATAAGTCTTACGAAGTGCTTTGTAATAAAGCAGTGGCATTATTAACAATCCTATATATATATATATACAGTTACAGTAGACATGCCACCATGGAATATTACTCATGTATCCAACATTTACTTAGTATACCAATTAACTACATTACATTTCCACCTTATAAAAACTGCTTCTCTAGCAGCAGTGCTACAATATTTTCCACAGTGTAGAGGCCTGGCAGCCTGAACTTCCAGTACTCTACCACATGTCAGGACGTATAGACAGAAACTAATAAAACCCACAACAGCTGCAAGCATGCGCAACAGCCCTGAGCTCATCTGTGGGATTTGTAGCTGAACAGTAACCCAGGTGGTGTAAATGTGTGTGTTACACTGACTGAGTGTTAAAAAAATATAAACAAAGCACGCACATGCAAAAAACTGACGCTGGGTGCTGGACAAAAAAGTCAATAATGAAAAAGGGAAAGATCCGCACACCAACAAGGAGCTCCAAAGCACTAAAAATGTATTATCACCGAAAAGGAGTAACGTTTCGGGCTCGCAAACCCTTCCTCAGACTAACACAGGTGAAAGCAGTGAGCCTCTAATATAGTCTAGGTCACATGATCAACCAAGTAATAGGTAGCACGTCTTAAGTGCACCATATTCCAGGAAACATAATAATAATACATTCAACAAGAAATACATATGGATGTAAATGTGCAAGCATGCTATGGCAAAAACATCATGACACTATCATCAAGGATAAAGCACCATTATACAGTCATGTGATCAGTACCAGAGGCATCTTGGTTCGTTCATATCAGGTGATACAGAAAAATAGAAAAATAGAAAGTTAGAAAAAATCCATCCGATGTCACCAAAGTAACAGGAAACAGAGATCTCGAAGTAATGGTACATGCATACACTGACTGAGTGTGGCATTGTATGCAATTTGTATGTCTATGGACTGTGTGTTTTCCCTTTTTTGAGCTCATCAATTGAGCCATCACCCTCCGGCTCTAATAATAACAATAAATCCAGTTTATGACAGCATGTTTTGTGTGTAGGGTGGTCTGTTCTGCCTCTGACTTTAATGGGCCAATCTGCTGTTAAATGGCAGGCATACAGGAAGACAATATTGTGGGACTTTCCAAAGGATGTTGTCAGATTGTCTGTGTAAATCACAAACTTAGAGAAGGGCAAACCGAGGACCAAGCTGTTCCATTCGGAAAGATCAGTATCCCAAAACAGAGGCTCTATCCATCAATTTTACAGAATCCTCCTGACAACCAATGATCAATCTCACTTTTCTCATTCCTCTTGAATCAATAGAGACACACAGGCCAATGTGTTATTACACAATGGAGACCTCCCTGTGGTCATGATGTGGCGGGTTATATCTTCATCTATTATGTAGGAAGCCAATATCATACCCATAACAATCAATCCTTAATCATAGGCCCAAGCCAGGGGTTTAAAGCACAAACCCACATTGACTCTTTAGATTGAAATGATGTACTTTTGGCCATAGCCCAATCAGTGATGTCACAGCAGGTGGAAAAGTGAGGTTATGTTTTTCCTCTGCATGTGATTTCACTGTTGATCTACCCATTAAGTCTAGATAATGTTGGCATGTGTCTACCATGATATGGAAATTCAGCTGTGATTACATTTGTTCTGTATTGCAGCCAAGGAAATATGGTGCATTTTGTTTTTTCTAAGTCCCAGGGAAACTTTCCAGCGGTTGGGGGGGACCATTACAGCTACTTGTATGTCAAGGAAATTATATTTTATGCTGAAAAGGTCTAGATGAGGTGTGCTGAACTGAAGTAATGGTGTCAGTGCACTCTGAAGTGTCAGATGGTCAAACAGCATCTGAAAACCTCTCCCCTCACACCTTTTGGACACAAATGCTGTGTAGACGCATTTTCTTAAAATTGTGCATAAATTTAAATATCTAAACAAAAATATGCGCGCCGCTGTGAGTGAAAGCCCATCAGTGTCATATTCTCCTCCTGTCATCCCTGAAGCTCAAATGAAGAAGGATCAAGAGGATGTCAGTGCTTTGTATTTAGTGAATACTAGGCAATGCGTACAGTACCTGCATTCATGATATCAGCAGAAATATTAAGCACATGAGTATAGGAGCAAATTTTCAGCAAGAAGAGTGAATGTAGATAAAACTTTCACTGCTGCAGGGCTTAATGGAACACTATTATATGCATAGGAACCTATTCTAGTCAGGCAGGGGATTTAGCTCAGCAGATCTACTGAAGCTACATAGGAAAGATAAGGACCCTCATAGGATAAATAATTTATACAGCTAGAGAGGGGGTAAGAGGGAGAGATGAAAGGGAAAGAGACAAAGAGGAGAAATCACAAGCAACACAAATATAACAGAGAGAGAGAGAGAGAGAGAGAGAGAGAGAGAGAGAGAGAGAGAGAATAGAGACACCAAGAAAAGGGATAGAGAGCAAGATGGAGGTAAAGAGGCAAGGTCAAAAATAGAAATCTCCCTTCAGCAGCAGCAGCAGCAGCAGCAAAGAGGCTTTGAGAGGTGCTACCATCTCTCTGCTGGCCTCATCTTTTCTACCTCCCTCACTTCCTCCCTTAATACACACACACACTTCATACTTCCATTTATTCTCTGCAACACCCATCCACCCATCCTTCCTTCCTTCCTTCAACATTGTTACTGATCATCTGCGCCTCCCCAGTGTTTGCATTCACTCATCTAGGCTTCCTTTTTCACCGCCTTCCTCCCTGCTTTATCCTCCAAGCAGGAAACAAGAGGTCAGGCGGACAGTGACTAACCCTTCTTCCCGCAATGCCATTGCTAATCTGTGTGTGACGATGTGAGTGAAGAAGAAGAAGATGAAGAAGAGAAAAGTGTGGCTGTATACATGTGCTACCAATTGCTACAACCCTCTCCTGTCAGGATTAATGGAGTCATTCAGGGCCCAATGACTTGCAAGTCAGTGGTGAAACCAGTACAAGCATTGATATTGCTTTAACAGCATGACAGAATATATTCAGCCCATCTCACTGGAGCAAAGGATGGAGTTGGCTGAAGCTTATTTTTAGATTATTCCATGTATTTTATAAGACAAGAAAGTGTGTCAAGCGAACAAAGACAGACAGCCTCGAGTTGAGGTCAATTTCATGGCCAACAATGTCCAACAATCTAGTCTGCCTTTACAAAAGGAGCACTGAACCGGCTAGAGATGATAGAAGAAACATGTTATATACAACAACAACAACAAAACGTCTTCATTGTCTTATTCTCATTAAATGTTTACATATTCTCACTAGTTTATTCTATTCTTTCCCCCACAACACTGAAAACAGACCTCATAAACACAGCCTACGCACACTATTAAGTTCAGAAAAAAAATTGATTGCAAGAAAAGTTAATCCTTTACACACGTACATAACTGTCAAGCCCCTCAGTTAATGTTTTCTGTCAGCGGTCAACAGTTATTTTTTCTGTTGTGGCAGCCATTAGAGTAGTAGAGCAGAGAGTTCTGCTCATTGGGAGGTGCCTTCATCTATAGCCATATATTGAGTTGTGTCAACCAAATGTTATATTTATGCTTTAATGCATTTTCTATTAAAAAAAAGAAAAACTAAAATCTAGACTGCATCTGAGATTTGTATATGGCATTCTGTCAACTGTGCAGTGTTCCCTTTCAGTAGAAATGGAGGGAGGTTATGATGTTTTTGTAGTCGATCACTTCTGCAGACTGAATTTATGAAATCGTAACATAAATAACTGCAAGTGACTGGAACGAAGGAGCATCAGACATTTTGGGGTGATATTTTCAGACGATCGGACCAGATCACTGCTGAAAATTCACAGGCTTTAAGATAGACTAAACAAAGGAGGTACTATGAGAGTGCATGCGAGCAAACTGACTAAACACAACTTTTATGCACAAGGGAGTGTGCGTCTGTGCATCTCAGCATGTGTGTGTGTGTGTGTGTGTGTGTGTGTGTATATACAAGGCAGACTAAGGTAATTCAGAGCCTGGGGGGTACTACAGTGAATTCCCACTGTTCACTGTTTTGAAGACACCCCTCCCCCACCCACCAACTAAACACCAGTGCACTCACACTCACACACATGCAGACTCGTCCCCTGCCCCCTAATGAGAGCGTAATAAAAGCCACATGGCCAATGACTTTCAGCTGGCAGAGGCTGAGCCAGAGAGCCAGACTCCACAGCCGCCGCTGGTCTAACTGACTGACTGATTATCTGAGCTGGAGGGTAAAGGGCAAAAGGAACCTTGAGGAATGCAGTCTAATGCTTTCGGTCAACTCTGGTCCACTCGCTACGAGCTGCCGTCCACTCTCGTCTTCGTTGGGCAAACAATTTCCAAAGTCCTTCACATGCAGTAGATCTTCAGAAATATATTGCGGTGAAATTCCAACAGTAGACATTATTTTGCCGGTTCTGTTCCTCAAAGTATCCCTCTTGGCATTGCAATGACTAGACAGGGTTATTATAGGAAGCAACAGTGAAAGGTGTGAAGAAAATGCCAAAGGAAAGCTGTTAAAGAGTTATGAAGTATGCTGCCAATGGTCATTATCACTAGAAGTTGGACAAATGCTTAGATTAACTCATTAAAATACTTGTTTTTTGGGTTCTTTTACAGGGCAGTGATAGATTCTAATGTGAATTAAAAACAAAGTCATCTTTGCATCAGACAGAAACGCGGTCAAACACAATGACGCACAAAAATGTGCGTGCACTCGCTGCAGCCTCTTTTTGTTAGTATATCTACCCTTCATGCCTGTGGGGGTGTACAAACATTCAAGAGGAAACTGCGACCTTTGAAAAACACCCCAAAATGACAGCAATGGCCCTGGTGAAAGCTTGACACAAGAAGCTGAGGGAGGACAGGGATTAAGAAGCCATTTCATCTGCTTTAAATATACAAATATCCTTCAAAAGCTTTGCCAGCTAAGGCTGGAAACAATTTACTTTGAAGAGCTGATTTACATTTGCAGAAGTGAACAAAGGCTATGAACCTCTGTGTGGACACACGTTTCCAGAAGTAAAACAAACACATCTAAGGATCTTGTGGTGGTTTTAGCTAAATTTTGCAGTGTGCCAATAAACTATCTACTTTTTTAAATCAGAGTTTTGCTTTTATCTAAAAAATCCTTTCTTCCACACCATGATCTTGAGTGATGGCCTGCAACTGGTCATCTTATCTCAGCGGCCTCATCAAGGTCACATTGGAAGATCAAGTAGAACTTCGGGCTCCAGAGGTCAAGTGTGCTCCAAAAATGTTTTCATGAAATACAAACACTTCCTTTGTACACTTCCTCATGAAATACAAACACTTCCTTTAAAGCTCCTCAGACATATTAAATGTTGGTATTCAGTAGATTGACTTGCTTTGTTAGCTTTGTTGCAAAAGGGTTAAATTAATTTAACCCTTCAGGTGATAGAGGTGTACAGATTTGGCCTGCCTTCTTGTATCCGTCTGAATAAATCTTCATTTAGCCATGGCAAAGAAGTTTTACGTTGTGGTTTATATTTTATTGTTCTTGTAAAGGACACAGTGACGCTATCAAGCAGTTTCAACATTGTTTTATGGACAGACCCGATATCGTCACTGGATAGCAATTTGGACAAATTGCAAAATCTCAGGAATAACCCCTTCCCCCAATTTATCTTAGACATCAATGAGAATGATCTTTCTTATAATCACATCTCATAATAATAATAATTTCATAATGAGGATATGGAGTAGAATGTTTGTGCCAGAATTTGTTTCCAAGCTCTGCTTATTGACACAAATTCATGCGGTGAAGATTTGCCGATCGAGGTGACTGGAGGAGGAATGATAAGGTGGATCTATAAGTAATGTGTTATAAAGTGAAATTAAATGTGCAAGAGAAATCATTATTCAATTTCTACAATCTGGCATTAATTCATCACCTCACCTACTGTGTCACCAATTTCCCCTGTCTACATACGTATGCACTGGAGTTTCCATACAGGTGTGCACATTGTCTCCTCATGTTTGTTCTCATAGATCACACCTTTTGTGTGGGAAGTGGGTTATGAATGACAGTCAGATAGGCAGCTCATAGTCGAGCACATGGAGAGACAAAAATAATTGAGTAGTAAAAAACTCAACTGTTGAAATTGTATTAAGACATTGGCAAAATTGCAAGTGTCCTTCTGAACTGTACACACATTTCTTTTAACATTGGTTTACGTGTTAGTCTGTTGCGATTGTATCGTTTTGCACATTGCCACTTACCAGACAGAGGGTTCCGGCCCAGTACCAGCACATTTGGCAAAGGCATCATCACCAGCTGCTGCAGAGTCTCCTGTTACACACAAAATAATGAAAAGGTCAGGAAGAGAGATCATTATTTAGCATTTAAAAATAATTAAATTATGATAATGGAGAGATAATAATGGATTACATGGACAGACTTTCACAGTGCGGGTGAGGTGTAGAATTCAAAAGATTATCAAGACAGCCAAGGGGAGTTCAAAATGAACAGTATGACTCTCCGCGTGGACAGAAACAGAATGATGGTCTTGTTTGCTTTGTTGATGTCATACAGTTTGTGTGTGTGTGTGTGAGAGATGATGCAAGTGACAGTGGTATTTATGTGGGTTAAATTGCTGGTTTTTGCCGCAGGGCCTCCTCCATTCACATGTCAATCATGATACACAAATTAATCTATGAGCTGCACTCATATACTTTTACTTAAGTAACATTCTGAACAAAGGACTTTTGTGACAGTAATTTAAAACATTGGTGACGAATCAAGACAGTGTCCATGTTTCTAGACGGACACGGTTTACAGTTGCGTTGGGAAAAGAGGACACCATCACACCCCAAAACTTAGAAAGGACACAGCGATCACTAAGTTCACAGCCCTGAGAAGCACCAAAGTTTGGGTGAGGGGTGCTGTAAAGCTGACAGCCAGAGACTAAAGCCGGACGCTGCGCACTACTGTGGAGGAAACGCACATGCAGAGGGCCAGCCAGACCACCCAAAAACATATAGAGTAAAATAAAACAATATACAAAATTACAGTAAAAAAAAAAAAAAAAAAAAAGTGTAAAAAAAAAAGAAAAGCTGGTTTCTTGAAGTAGAAAGGATACAAAGGTCACCTAGCTAGAATATTTCATGTTGCGCTCAGGTAGACAGAATTCATTTGAACGGTTCTACTATTCTGTGCAGGTTACTGGTGACGTCATGACAAAGAGGCTTATATAAATAAGGGGTTTTGGAGAAGCCCTCCCCCCGTCATAACCATCTGCCCTATACATATTGCATTACCTCATCATGGAGGTAAAGGGGGGGGGGGGGGGGGGGGGGGAGGTATTCTGACATAATTTGGTGACATTGATTAAAATGTCACCAAAATAGTCGCAGCCGCACCTGTAATTATTTTGACAATGCTTGAATGCAACTGAAAAAGCTGAGAGCTGATGAATTCAAAACTGTAATGTGTACATAACATATCTCCTACACATTTCTAATCTACCTCAAAATCCCATTGTAGAAGTTTCTGTTCCTCTTTTCTTTCCTATATATACACACGTTTGCAGACAACGTGCTTGTTGTTTGAAGAAACGTACATGTGTCATTGTTCCTCCATGGCAAGGGAAATGTATTCATCACAGTTGCAAACACAACTTCAGATAGATCCTCAGAGTTTGCAGCAGACTCACTGACACCTGTGATTTTCTAAATCTTTGTTGGCGGTTTGATTTGATGCAGAGACAGAAATCCAGTGGTTTACAGAGGAAGATGTGGGGAGCAGGGTGGCAGACTGCACCACTCACATCTGGTTTCAAGCAGACAGTAGTACATAGTAACATATAAACAAGTAACTGCATCAAGATGTTGTGTATCATGCTGTGAAGTGTTATTATTTTGTCCACCCCTGTGCTGATGATTGTGGGCCAGGTTTTGCGGTCAACTCATGAGGTGGGATTCTTGGATGTGTGTGGAAAAGTACCTGTGCATTGTACAGCATTTTCATTTGAGCAAACTGAATAAATGAATAAACGAAAGAAAAAAAGCGCATACAGTCTGCAGTTTCATGGGTGCTGACTAATTGTATTCAGAAGAAGCATCTATGGCCTGAGGTAAAGGTCAAAGTTTGGGTTGCACTGGTCGTCAGTCACAGTTATTAAATTAGAGGCATGGTTGTCACGGCGTTTCTGTCATGGTGACAGGAGCACTGACCCCATTTGCCCCGTCTGTCCATCTGTGTGTTTAGACTGGTGTATGGAGCATGCAGGGATAGAGGTTATGGTGTGTACGGATTCTAACCTTGACAAAAAAAAAAAGAAGAAAAAAAGAATGAGAATATTACATTTTCAGATATACAAAGATTAAGATCTTTTATTTGGAGTAGATTACCAATATTGGTCTTGTAACCAGACCTTTAATCATCATCTGTTCTACCAGTAAAACAAATACCAACCGAATGTTTTATAATACACTAATGATGACTACTAACACAGTGTCAGGCAGTTCCAGTCAGAAGCAACCAAACAGTCATCTTGTCTGATGACTGAGACAGATTGACTCAACAGGCGTCAGACAGAATAATCAGCGTAGCTTAGAAAGCCGCAGTTGGTGTCTCACAGAGAGGCATTTGGTGAACCTGAAAGCCAAATTGACCATGTAGAACTCATGATGGCCGCTTTGAGCAGAAACAGCCAAGACTATAATAGGGAAAAGAAACCAAAATTCATCAAAGAAAACTATGCAGCCTAGAGTCACCCTAACATCTAAGATTTCAGTGCCCCTCCCGAGTTGTGCCTTAAATCAATTTCAGAGAGAAAGATTTGAGGATGATGCTAGCATAAGAGCTCATTTGTACATATCGTGCCAGCTTGCACAAACTAGCAACTGTGTTTTCAGCTTCATAGAAAATGATGAGACAGCAGAGAAGAAACCTTCAACCGGACTCTGCCCTTAACCACAACCACCTGTCCCACTTCTGACCACTGCTTCCCATCAACACATGCTCCCACCTGCCACTTTCAATGGCAGCATGTGTTTGCTGTGCAAGCACGACAATTACGGCTGTGTTTCTTTTCTGCCGAGTGCGCTCTCTTATCACACCGCCCAAACTTCCACACTTAAAAGTATCTCTGCAGGGCCCACACTGCTAGAAACTCAAGAATTGATGTTTGACTGAACATAAGTGCAGGGCAACATTAAAGTGAATTGAGTTTGCTAAGTATGCTCTGTACTGTGCAGAGTCATGAGTTATTCACTATTAAACTGCTCTTGGTGGTCTGTGATTCTCTGATCAGCCCAGCTGTTAGCTTAGAGCTTTCTAAACAACACCCAGGGCATCATAGGCTTCTGATGTTTTTGTCTCTCATTTTTAAATCTGTACTGACTTCATACACAGTAGATTGTAGCACTAGAGGAGTATTCTGTAGTGCAATGTCTTTTATGCCATATGGAGAAAGATATTAAATCACCAGTTACAAAGTATAATGCTCTGACTGCTTGGAGATTGAAGGAAATAAACAAAACAAAGAAGTTACAAATAAAACCAATTTAAAGCAGGAGCTAAAACAAAGCAAAAAAAAAAAAAAGCATGCAAGTCCAGCCAATAACCAGATGGATGGACGGACTGACTGACTGACTGACTGACTGACTGACTATTGATACGACACCTAAATTATTTTTGCCAGTCAAACAGTACAAGTACATACAGGCCTGTATTTTTGGAATATGTGGGTTATAACATGCTTTGAGGATTAGCTGCAGGCTAATACATCCAAACTACAGTATACTAATATGCCTTTTGGATTAGCTGGCAAAGGCTTAGCTCCCATACATAAAACATGATGGACACTGCAGGAGGGGGACCAGCCACCACACTCATCGTGTCATGGTGCTGTGCTACAAACACTGCGACACACACACACACACACACACACACACACACACACAGACAGACACGGACACGGACACACAGACACACACGCGCATACATCAAATCGAAAACTTCACTGCAGCCTTGGCAGCAGAAACATCCTTGATTCATTGAATCATATCCAATTCACACAATGGGATTGGGGAAGAGTCAGTCATTTAAAGAAGGAAAAAAGACAATGTTCACACAATGAGGAGGAGTGAGGGATGATGAGAGAAAAGGGGAAATGGAGGGGAAAATGGAAGACTGGGAGAAAGAGAGGGATTCAGCTTTGATCCAAACACTTCTCACTCCAGGCACGCAGAGCTGAGCTGCCTCCTCTTCTTCTCACCATCTTTGCTTCCTCCCCCATCCCCCCGTCCTGACACTATATTGCTGTATTATTGATTCCAGCAGGATTCGCAGTTCCTCAACACTGGCTCCTCTTTCATTCCACAGAGACATTTAGACTGACTGATAGAATGAGGTGTTGATTAAAGGGGAGCTTGTCAAATACAATCGGATTTACTCATTTAATATATTTTGGGCAAAGAGATGTGGTATATATGCATGTACCTGTATGTATATATGAGCAGAGCAATAATCTGATACACTTTAACAAACATCGATTGGTCTCATTCTCCTTGTGCTGTTCAGACATTTCTTCTGGGAATGAAATCTCTGACATCCTCAATTCAAACTGAAGAAAAAGGACTTTCTAAAAGAATTTCTAAAGAAAATTATGAAGCAGACATACAAAACCTCAATGATTGAAATCTGTCTCCTGCTGTATTGTCTTTTTAAGATAGATGCTATTCTGCTGATCCCTCAGCCAGGCATGTGATGCACGCACACACAGCTGCAAATTAAATACATGTTAAGGGCCGTACTAAGATAAATAGTGCATGTGCTCTTATAGCAGTAGGTGTATAAGTTTAAAGAGGTGTCAGTGGATAAGTTATAAGGCTGCGCGGTTTCTGTCTCAAAGGAGCCTTCTCTGTCAGTGTAGCCCTCCCCAACACACACACACACACACACACACACACACACCACACACACGCACACGCACACACGCACACGCACGCAAACACGCACACACACGCACACACCATCTATCCACCGAAGCACAAGTTCCGCTGCCGGCACAGCTTTAACAGGGGACTAATTGTACTGCCACTCTGTGTGTGTGTGTGTGTGTGTGTGTGTGTGCGTACGCACTGCATGCACAAATACTGCCTGAACCCTGAATCACACCCATTCTGCAGGCATGGATTGTTACCATAGAAACGAGGAGATGGGTTTATTCTCCCCATGCTAGGGAGTCTGACACACACAGTTCAGTACATGTACACGCACGCATGCATGCACACCCTCTCCTGGGTATGGCACTGCGGACTTCTCTCCTGCTGACAAACTGCAGAGATTATGAACTTGAAAAGGTTATTACCACCAACAATAGGAAGAGGCACACTTCCTCTTTCTCTCCCATCCAACACACAGAGAAACCACTTAAAGCAACGCCACACTACATCCCCATGAACCGAATCAATGTAACAAAACATTTCCCTGCTGTTCACCACTGTAATAGACCCACAAGCACACAAAAGGGGTTTGCGCACTGCAGTTCAATATCCCTCCAGTAGCCTATTGGATAGATGACAAAAGGCTTTCTTCCGATACTCCTTTCCCATCTTAGACCCAGGAAGACAACAATGGTCTGCTGATCTCAAGCAAAAAATAGTTTAAAAATAATGCCCTCAATAACTATGTTAATTACCTAGTGGAATACTAATGAATCATACAAATGTGGCTTTTTTTTAAACGTAAAAAAATCTCTATGAAGCCCTGCAGAATGACTTAAAAAAGATTTAATTATGCAGAATTACAAATGAGTGTGCATCATTACATAACTCCTGGTTATGTGCAAAGTTTAAATAGTAAAGTAGTCAAATGAATCTAATGCAATTTATGAACTAATTAGATTTAACCCGACAAAATTCAACAGTTTCTCTTGACTCAACAGTAAACTCATCAGAAAAGAACAGCAGTCGAGGTCTACTGATGAGCAGATGGAAAGATTATCTCTTACAAGAGGAGGTGGAGAGAACAAGCCATTAGTACCCAGTTTCTTTTGTTCTCTGCCGTTATCAGAGTGCTTTTTACACCAGACCCCTGAGGCTGAACGAGTGGATGGGTTGATCCTGCTGCTCATCTCAAAGGTGGAGGCAGGTGGGCTGGAGTAGCCCGAACCCTCCGCCCCCACCCCTTCACCCCTGGGCTCCGCTCTGCGCTAGAAAAGTTCACCCAATCAAACAAATGCTCTCTTTAAGGGAGCATTTAAATGAAGTGCGATTGTTTCCGCAACTCTAATCTACTGTTTTCAATTACGAGCATGCAGAGCAGCTCTGATAATAGTTTTTTGCCATGACGACTGGGAGTTAATGTGTTTACTTGCTATAACCTGGACGTTCCAATAAGAAGTGATCATCTAACAATGGGCTTCCTTTTATCCAAATCATTATATTTTAAGAAGGTGTGACTACTGAAATAATACAGCACAAAAATGTTCAATCTACATCAATATATTGAATTTTAATTTTGTTTTTATTGTTCTACCACAGACCAATGACTCCTGTAGATACAAACCAGATGCTGTAGTTCGATGATGGAAAAGAAAATGCAGCTTCTACCTTAACATTAAAAGCTAATACAGCTACACGGCTAGTGACTATAAATAAACACATTTTAGCATAATGGAAACCTGCTCTACATCATGACTGCTGCGAATTCCATTTCACATGTAATACATTTTATTAGGCACAATAACAATCACACAAAGTAGGTGTTTGCGGAAATATATGCACACTGTTATTTTGGTAAGCCAATCTTCCTACTCGAGGCTGCGATTATATGACTATGTACTGGTGAGTGGTTCTGGGTGTAAACGGGAACACCACTTGTCTTGAAGGCGTTGAAAGCTCAAAAACAGTGGGGATGTCTGTGCACAAATACGCACAAATATGTCTCAGAATAAGTGAGTGTTTGTCTACAGTAAGCAGCTAATAAGAAAGCCAACGGCAATAAGTGATGAGATCATTACTAGAATACTTCCCTTGTTTGAAATGCGCCCTCGACAGTAAGGGCTGCCAGGTTGGCCTTTGTTTACCATTAGTTGCAACCACGTTTTAACACATCATCAACAGGAATATTCTCAGCTAGCATGTGAGTCTGCATGACAACGCACAATCGGCCCGCAGCTACAAGCACATGCCCTAATAAACTGATTTGCTCATGACTGATCCTGGAAGGAGGAGCAAGACAAGGAGCAGCAACATATAGCAACATATATAAATATATGAGATATATTAGTATTTATTATTCCAGAGTATTTTAGATAGGTCAAAAAATATGTTTCTTTGTGTAGCCTATGAATAATTACAAATAAAATACAAATCCATAATCTATCTTACATTCCCCATTTCTTGCCACTGAAAGTTGCAAACTTTGGACCTGGCCTGTCCAGCATGAATGGTGTCCACTGTCACCGTTTCAAGAGTCAAAACAGAGCTCCCAGCCTTGAGTTTACGCCACACCCTAAACCAAAGCTGTGGCAAAACGAGGACAGAGCTGCCCTTATTTCCAAAAGTAATGTCTTAAGCTTTTTGAGGACGGGAGCAGGAATGAAATGTTTCTTTTAACTGCACCACAGTATACAATACACATCAGATTGCAATAAAGCAAATCAACATTCAATAACATCCACAGGCTCTTTAAGATATTTATAAAACTTTTTAACAACCTAAATACCCACAGTTTTATCACTGGAAAAGGGAATTACCATCCCATCAATTTGAGTGGCTTTGACACTGAATGGCACCAGATTCTCCATCAGCTCGATTTTAATGAACCAGGGTAATGAGATTCACTTAGCAAGCTTTGACAAAAGCTAGTAAAAGCGCAAGGAAATTAGTTCAGCTGACTGGAGCGCCATATTACACCCTGCTTAAGAATGCCAAACCGAGGCCCAGTATATATTTGGACTGACCACTAGAAGAATGAAACCTTCAGTGAACTCTGCTGTACAGAAATGACCAAGTATCCGAGAAGTTAATATCCCACTCGGCATGAACATTTACCCACACTTAGTTAGGACCTACAGCGCTACAAGCGTACAGCTGTTCAGCCATGATCTGTTCACCAGAATCTAATATCAAAGTCTGAAGCCCGTCTAGACATCGACCTCCTCCTACACAATTTACTGTACCAGAACATAACAGAGACTTTGAACACACACACACACACACACACACACACACACACACACACACACACACACACACACACACACACACACACACACACACACACACACACACACACACACACACACACACACACACACACACATACAGCCCAAGAGAGCTATGAAATGAAAACCATTATTATTGAAGTCCTCATCTTGCGCCAATTCTCATTTCACAACCTCTGCACAAAGTCGATCCCCGTGGAAAATGATACACACGTACAGATTCTCCTTGGGGAGGAAGACGGAGGGGAAGACTTTATTGTACTGGAGCCCTTACTGACACTCTAAATGAAATATAGAGCTTTTATAATAGAGACAACATATCTATGAAAACCACTTCACAGCCGACTTGTGTTAGTCATTGACTTCATGCAGGTAAAATCAACTCATATCAGCATTAGTTTTAGGGTTTGTCCTCTTGTGCTCCAATGAAGAAAGCATAATCGACCATTAGGGCGGCCCCATCTTAGTCAACTTGTAGGCTATTTTGGTTTTAGTCAACTAAAAATTATTTCGTGGATTATTCATGTTTTATGCTGACTTACTTATAAGATATTAGGTGGTGCTTTTGTGCAACTCTTTGTGGAGAAACTCGATCTCTCGATTAAATCAACTAATCAATTAGTAGACAAAATCGTATGAATGTTAGTCGACTAAATCTTTAGTCATGGACAGCCTTCCTGACCATCTGCTCTGTTGACATACAATGATAACCTCACCTAGAGTGTTCTCTAACAGAATCTGTGAAAATTGCATTAAAAGAGTCTCAAGTGAGATAAATTTATTGGATCACAGGAAGCAAGCAACCATGCAAGGCTTCCACTCACGCCAAGTCCTCTTTCAAAGTGCTGAGTAGTACAATACATCGAAAACCTGCTAAATCCATTAGCCTAGGACCTATTTGGTTCTGTTTTCATCCATACAGTGTGGTAGAGTGTTTCCCACACAATTTTCAGAGACCAGGGGGGGTGGACCGCGGAGCCTGCAGGGGGGTCTGGGTGAATGCTCCCCCGGAAAGAAATTTTAAAAGTTAAATGCCTCAATATGCTGCACCCCAGAGAGCAAAATCGAGCAGCTCGATCTATGAAGAACTTTCTGCACTTTTAAAAGCTGCAATGATCACAGCCGTAAAATAAGGATTTCAAGTCTTCTACTTGTAAATCAAAGGAAGGAGGAGATTAAAGGGAAATGCATTGAAGAACTGAGGCAGTTCCAAAGAGCAAACATCCAAGAGGGTCTCATGACTTAATATCATCCAACCTCAAATTATTTGGCATGAAGTACTGATATCGTCATGTAAACAAGCAAGTACAAACAAAAATTACGGTACAAATATCAATTAAGCGAGTGGTTAAGTCCCTGAAAGGCCATCAAGGGGCAGACAGACACACAGCAAGGACAGCAGGGGTCTATGGGGGATATTTAACCTGTAGGTGGTCTCTCTAAGGCCGAGTCACAGACACAAGTGGCTGAACAATAGTGTGACCACGAGGTCAACACAGCGATGCAGCGACAAACAGAGAGGATTAACAAAAACACCATAGGGAAACAAGTATATCCTCTTGAAGCTCAAAGAGAATACTAGAATAGTATGGGTTTAGATCTCCAAAACAACGCATTCATCCAATTTGTGTTTGTAAAAGTAAATGCATTTTACAATATTTTTACGAAGTTTATAATGTAGGCCTACACATCTTTTCAATGGCAAAAAGACCATATTTCCGATAATGGTTTATTTTCAACAAAAAAGTTGAGTAGTATTCCATAAACATGCAGGATGCAGGACAGCAAAGATGCAGGGCGTGTCCTGTCACTAACCCAGTCAAGATGATGCTCCAAGTTAATGTCTTTAACGCTTCCCGTCATCTCATCATCTGCAGACTCTGCTGGTCACTACTTGACCCCAGCGGCCACCGTCTCAGAGACCGATAATTCTGCTAGCCGTTTGAGGCGGCCTAGTGGAGCTTTTGTAGGCTTATAATGTTAAAGTCTACACAATAGGCTGATTGTTTAAATAAGATGATGAGTGATTAACAGGATGTTTAGGACCATGACAAAATAGATCTAACAAAGCAATTAAGCAGCCATGGACAGCTTGTCTTACGTGTCTTTTGGGGCAAAATTAAAGATGGAAAATCAGACATAGAAACGGCAAATGTATAAATAATCCAAACACCTAAAAACAACCAACAACCATAGGAACTGTTAAGTCTTACGACAGAGTTACAAAAATAAAAATTATTAAATAATTGATTAGCTCCAGCTAAATGTAGGCCTAAAAATGCACTGCTTCTCCATTTCATACTGAATAATATTAAATGACGTGAAGTGCTTTTGCAGAGCTTCAGCCCTCTGGATGTGGGTCACAGGCATAGGTCTGAAGTGTGGGAAATCTGCTTCTCAGACAGCGTGTCTTCTTAGTCTTGATAACATTCCTAAACTCACTGTTTTGTCGCAACAGCAGGCTGGGTCATGCTTCCTGGTTATCACAAACACAGTTGAGGCACTCTTGCAGAAATGCAATGATTCATATTCCTCTTGGATTTTTTCAATTTGCTGAACTGGCAGGTTTCACAATTGGATTAACAGTCACACATAAGAACAGACACTGCATTAAGCCCTAATGACAGCAGCCAGAAGATAAAAAATTCACGTAAGCCTAATAACGCCACAAAGTAACGGCAACTTCACATTTGTTTGTGTGTACCATGTTTGTACCAATTTCTGTCTGTCTAAGAGATTACAATCATTTTCACAACACAGAGAAAACTTGGACTATGTGCTATCAAGCCCAGCCAGGCTTCAGGTTAGCCAATTGGATTCAGGATTTGCAGGGGTCAGGCAATTCAGACACTCACGTAATGTTTAGCCCGAGTATATTTATCCAGATGTATTGATAGCCTTGGTCAGAGGTCTGCAATAGATTTTACAACTATTTAGCATCTAACTTTTAAAACTAGACTGAAAATGTTTATGTTCACCATAGCTTTCTGCTAAATATTTTTATGTCTGCACCGTTTTTTTTATTATTGCAAATATGTTTTTATTCTCCTTGTCTTTCTGTAATGCATTTTAATTTTCCCTTTATTTTCTTTTAATTCTTCTATTTTTTTCACTTTATTGTATGACATGTCATGATGTGAAGCACTTTGAGTCTGCCTTGTGTATGAAATGTGTTATAGAAATAAAGTTGTATTTTCAATCTCAATTTCTTTCTTGTTATCAAGGAACCATCTTTGAGCTTTCCTTCCTCTTTTACTTTCTCTCCGAGTCTCGATCATTTCCGTTTGGTAAATGTTAAGATTAACTGTGGTGAGAGACTTCGACATGTTCCAGGGCCTGATCATCCAATATTGTGCTAATCAGTAAACACAGACTAAACATGAGATAAGACACTACATGTGACTAAATGTGACTTTGAGTCTATCTTGTAGGCTGTATTCTCTTTCTGGAACAAACCGAGGCTGATGTTTCAGGGCATCGTCCTAGAGGCAATTTGCTGTGTAAGATCATTTTTTAAATATAAAGAAGTTAATTAATTGAGTAATTTATCATAGTAACTGGGAGAGGCAGATCAGGGTCTTCATATGTTTCACATTTCTGGTGACTGTGTATTTACTGGGCTGTCTCTGGCATCTGGATGGGGCGTCACGATACCACATCATACCCAGTCACACACATGCACATCTGCAAATACATCTCTGTTTATACTGCCAAATCAAATGTGGCGTGTGCTTGTGTGGACACATTTAATGCTGTGTGTGTGTGTGTGTCTGTGTGTGTGTGTGTGTGTGTGTGTATGCAAGTCAAAGCTGTGTTGTCTGACTGCATTTTTTCGCTGTAACCTGAGGGGGTAAAAAAACCCACTGCATTGAACGCAGACCACCCCGGCTCAGACAGAAGGGAACATGCATGTGCACAGCTTTACATAGAGGTTAGCTTTGGCCAAAGCCACGCGGAAAAAACAACTCTCAACCTTCACCTTAACATACCCTGTTCAAAGCAAAAAGAGGAACAGGGGATATATCTGACTTTGCAGCTCGTTCATCAGAAAGAAATCTTACCTGATAGTAGGCTTTAATCTGCCTGATGAGAATAGAAAGGTTCTGGATGCGCAATGTGGGGTCATTGTTCACCTTCTTGTTGGTCCTCTGCACCGTGGCCTTGGGATTTCTGTTGTAGACAAAATGACACACAGTTATTTAATCTCTGTTTGTAACAATGATAAATGTCAGTTGAAGATGTACGGAAACATTTTATGATTAATGTTTCCAAGCATGTGACACTCGGTTGTTGTTTGACATTATGTTGCCCTCTGTGATGGAACAAGTGTGCTTTGGCTAAAACCATTAGTAGGACAATGACAATGAACCTTTGTCCAAGTAGGGTCAGTGCCATAACCATGTTAAAGAAAGCACAGGCACCTTAAAATACAGATCTGAATTGAAATGTGATCACACAGTGTTGTTTCAAGCGTTCAAATCAAATTCTTCAGTCAGTTAAATCAAATTCAAACATCTTAGTGAAGCATTTACATATTCCAGCTACACTTTCATGGCTGTGAAATTCGACAAGAGAGCCCCTGAACACTGTTCTTCAAACTACTGCCAGGGATTTCATGCATGGTAAAGGGAGCTGGTCTTTCTGCAATTCTCTGACCTTTAACCATGATCTCCATTTCATCTGTCTGGAGAGAAGAAGTATTTTCTTAGTGTTTGCAGAATACAGAGCCAGTGTGTTTATCTGATTGTGTTGCCCAAGAGACATTAAAAGGCCTCCACATTAACACAGGTGTCAACATGTTTTACTGAGCCTTGAAGACATTCCACAAAGTCACACAGTACCACCTCCCCAGGCGCTGCTGTCTACAACCCACATTACCATTTGCATATCTATATCTTCAAACCATTTTATCTCAAACCTTTCTAAAATGTTTCAGACATGATAGTTTACAGGCTTCTTAAATTTATATATTTTTCACCCTGACAGATAGACTTCCCTGGTTAACCGTTCAGGAATGCCCAACAAGCCGCCCAGCTGCAATGATAAGGGACGCACACATTGGTTAGATCCATCACTTACTGCCAGCTGCAGTGCGTGGACAGAACAGGCAACTGAGTCCTGTGTTCACCCATCTGGGAGAGTTAGCAGGCTCCATGTTGCGTGCATTGTGCATGCAGCCACTTTCCCAGTAAGTCTCCACTGCATCACTTCGTTTAGCTGTGAGGGTGTCAGTTGTGCGTCTGCCTGGCATACTGTGTCAGGGTTTAGTGTACTGCAATTCTGGCGTAAAGTAAGCAAAAATGTGAAACGATGACTACTCGGCAGTATAGCTGTGAACATAGCAGCGCAATGTATGTACAGTTTGTGAATAAATGTTACAGCTCAAGCTGTTTTTAAAGGTGGGCTGACCTTTAAGGTGGAACAGCTATTCTCCTTTACAATCTGCTCCTCTGAGCTTTGCTTAGCTTTTTGAAAAGAATATTTTAACTGTTTAACTGGTCAAAATTCTCTTCATTCAGGCATTAGATATTAGTATTATTATTAGGCACAGTGGGGCGAGCACATTTTGACAAGCAATGTCATCCTTCGTCTCCCATCTATCAAGCCGAAGAGGGAAAACTAGTTAAATCCCACCCACCCCCCTTAAAAAAAAAAAACAACAACCACCCTGCAATGAATTCATGAGACATTTGCCCTGGGATTGTCTGGAAAAACGACACTACTCGTCGCGTATCCATGATTTGTTGACACCAACCCTATCGCAGAGCAGCTCTCTTTTTTATGACATACACTTCAGACTTCAAAGCATGTACATCCCATGACCTATTTATGAGGGTCAACGTGCTCCGAGTAGGGGGGAGGAGAGTCCTGGCTGCTTGTGAATATATGTCTGCATGCATGCATGTAGTGTGTAGCACATGTGTAGTCATGCATATGTGTGCATGCCTACATCTGTGTTCTGGCACTCCAGAATAGCGTGTCAGCATGGGCCAATAAACCGTAATCCTGAAATACTATAAAGAGGAGTATAAATCAAGATATTTTTTTATTGCCTGTCTTTTTCTGTTTGAGAGAGGAGGTCAAAGGTGGAGGATTATTTATCTTCCTCAAGGACATTCAACTTGGTGGATGCTTGCAATCACAGGAGACTTCTGGGAGGATGGCTCGTCCTAATCACTTCACCATGATGCTGCCGTTTCTAAATATGGATCCATTTAATGTAAAAACCAAACCCTAAGACCCTGTCTTATATCCAGAAATATAAATTACCCAAGGTCCCAGCTACCATTTTAATTAAATATACACAATGACAAAACTGTGCTGCAAAGCATAAATGTGCTCATTGGAGCAAGTATTTCATTATATAGTAGCTTAACTCTTAAACAATATTCTAATATAATTGCGTTACAACAAGAAATAGTGCAGAATGCCTCTCTCTTAAATCACCCAGCTGCAGTGTGGATGTGTTAATTAGTCTTTTGACCAGCCTCCACCCTGATATAGGCATCCAATCATGCTAATCAGAAGGACACAGGGTTCTTTTTAATACTGGTCTAAATGAACAGTCATGTGACCTCACCATCTCCCCCCTCCACACATACTCAGACTCTTTTGAGTTCCATAGTAGGGGGTCTATTTAACCCGTTAATTAAAAAGCACAGGCTGCTGTAATCCTGTCAGGGCGAGGAGGGTGACGTGGTGAATGATGGTGTGTGTGTGCGCGTGTGTGTGTGTATGAGAGAGAGAGAGAGAGAGAGAGAGAGAGAGAGAGAGACTGAAAGAGAGAAAAACAGCAAGGAAAAGGATGCCCATTCATACATTCCTTCACCATTGGAGTGAGTCAGCCAAGAATATGGCGGCCACAACAACATGACCGTGACAACTACACAATTCAATTCACCCCTCTCTTTTTTTGGCTCTGATGCCGCAAACACAAGCACGCGACAGGCAGCCCCCCCTCCCCCCGGATCAGCAGGCGAATAAATACTGGGACTTAGAACAGTACGGGGGTTAAATATCCCTCTTATTGCCTCCCTCCTTGTTCCTGCTGATACAGTAAACCTAAGTCCCTGAATAGACAAATAGATTAGCTACGGACAGGCAGTAAGCCAGCGAAACAGCCAGCAGGGCAGACGACTAGTGAGCAAGTCAGCCAGACGGGCAGTCAATAATAACCGGTTCATCGGTACTGTCGATAGGCAGCCTTATGTAGAGCCTAGGGCCACTGTGCTTTCTCCTCTCATCTCCTGGCTTTGATTGGCTGGGTAGGTTAGAGAGTAGTGTTAACCTATATATGACAGGCTACATTAAAGTCAGCATGGGCAGCCAGGCACATACACACACACACACACACACGCACCCAAAGAAAAAGAAACGCAGACTACATTTGGCCACGTGTTGGGGATAGAGCTTATGAGCTGTACTGTCCAAACACAGCGGGGGAGTGTGTCTGTTTGTGACTGCGTGTGAGAGAGACACACACACACAGCAAGCCAAACAGCTACGGTAAGAAGAATCTGGGGGATGAGCGCTTATTAACAGCCATGCTAATGTAAGCAGTTCAGGGTAATACTGGGAGTCTGTTTCTGTAACATCCACATTACAAATTAAAACGTGCCTGAGACCAACATGAGTATTCATCCATGCACGACAAACTGGAACATGCAAGCAAAATTGGCATGTTTAACATCGACTGCCTTTTCAAATGGAAGCATGCAAGTAGTACACAAGTAGGTGGGCTTACCAGGACTACAAATGCAATTAATCTCAAACTAGTGAATTGATGAGGTTAGAACATCATGTTACAATGGCCCCATCCTTCTACTTCTGAATTAGTGGCGGTAATGCTAAGTGCTTTTACCAAACCACGTTAAGAATACTTGTATACAGCATTGACTATCAGTTTGCAATACGGAGATAACAGAAAAAATAACTTAGTTAGTATTGCATTAATGCCAATATTTTACATTTTACTATCATGCAGTCAGCCCGTTCAGGATGACTGCACACCATCTCTCATCAGCCAGCCTTTTCCCATGACAACAGTAGTGTATAAACAGTCCAGTGAGAAATGGATATGACCATTGGTATGTGGTCCTCATCACCCTATTTCCTTGTCTTGTCTTTTCATAGACTCGTTTCTCTTCAGTCTTTGTCTTTCTGTTCCCACAGGGCCTCTTCCCATTCCTCTCCTCTGGAGTTGTAGCCATAGGGAATGCAGCTAAACTCTTTCCTGTCACACTGGATGTGATCTGATGCATTAGTTTGTACTGAATTCCAACCACTTAAGACCATAAAACATTGAAATGTCTCAAATAAAAAAAGAGGCGAAAATGCTTGTAGCATAATGGTTCACAAACAACCAAACAATTGCTTCAGCACATACTCACTACTCTGCAGAACCAAGCTCCACTTTTTTTTTTTTTTTAAATCGCACTCACTGATTAATTCTACAGTGCTGTTAATTCTCAATGTTAAGCTGCCATTACTGAAACTCAACACTTCCTGCAGATGCTTCACAGCAAAAATATTTAAGGGAACAGAAGGGATCGTGCCCCATGAGCAGATGGAGGAAGTGTTGAGTTTGCATTAAAGCAAACAGCAGCAATCGACAATTGGCAATCTCTATCACCTCCAAAAGAATATCCAGGAATCAGGAAAAGTTGTATTTGCTCCCCTTTTTCCTGCTATATCAGTGACTCAAAATGATACAATCCAAACTAGATCCGCTGCACCCCTACAACCAACCCTGAGAATGCATCGTTTTAGAGTACAAAAGTCAAATCAGGTTGAACTAGGTCTGAGAAACCGGTGTCTAAATCCTAAAATGGTTCCTGTGGGGTTTAACATGTCCTTGGTTGTGGGATTTTAAGTGCCTCACTATAACATAGCCTTGTTAAAGGTTTGTCTTCTCAAGGTCACAGCTGCCGTTTCCTGTCTGACTTGATATACATTCCCCTGCTAGACAGGCACAGCAAAAAGATGATTATGTGTGATTCTACACTTGGATGAGGAGGCCTGTGGATCCCACAGTCCAGGCAGCAGCAGTGGGGAGAACCGAGCATACCGACACCCCAGCAGCAGCTCTGCTTGCCTCTTCTCTCTAGTCCAGCTGGAATCCCAAATATGTCTGCTGTAACTAGCCCTACAGAAAGCAACAAAGGCGACAACATGCTGCTCAAAGAAAACAGAGGAGGGAAAGAATGAGAGGTGAGGCATGGAGAGGAAAGCAGACAGAGATGAAGAAGAAGACTGCAGGAGCAGGAGGGGAGGGAGAGAGAGAGCTAAAGGTAGAGTAGAGATAGGTGTTGAGACATGATGAAAAAGAAAGACGGGCGACAAATTAGTCGAGCAAGGAAAGGGAGATAAGAGGAGAGTGTTAGGACGTTGAATCCGCAGATTCTTTTTCTATTCAAAAGGTATTTCATTTTAAAAAGACAAAGACAATGAAAAATGTGTTACTTTGACAAATGTGTTCAATAGCTGCATATTAATTTTCTATCGATCACCTAATCGATCAGTCGCTGAGTGCTAGTCCTCTCAGATTACTACAAGACGGGAGCCAGGAAAAGAAATTAAAAAGTTATTTGTCTGTGCGTGGCATTTTCGAGATTCTGCCTGCAATAATGAAACGTTGCCAGATGGTTGGCAACCTCATAATATTCTACTAGAGCAACAAAGCCACAAAAAGCTGAGCATGAGCATAATGCAGCATCCATATGTGAATATAACAATAACCAGAGAATCAAGTGATGCACAAAAGACCAACTGGGTCCAGGGCTTAAACCAACACACGCCATTCAGTGGTGTCCCTCCACACCAAAACTCTTCTAATGAGCTCTGTTGCTCAATTGGAGTGTGTGTTTTTTTTTTGTTGTATGCATGTGTCGAAAATCCAATTCTGGCAAAAAAGGAAGTGATGACCGGCATAAAGAGGATAACTTCCTGTGTATGTGAGTCTAGAAAAAATAAGCTTTCAGCTGCATCCAGTATTAATAGATCTATATTCATTGACTCATAGTTTTTTATGACAGCATTCGTTAACTTTACCTTTTCTTTCCACTCTAATCCATTCAGACATATTTACAGACATGCGTGGATCTCTTCGACCTCGCAGGTTAACAGAAATTAACCTGTACAACATGAGTAATAGCAATCTTTTCATAATCCAACTTTACCTCTTTTGCACTTTCACTCAAACCATCGGTTTCAATGTATTTTCAGGGTCACCCAATTTTGCCGTGCAAGTTAAGATCTTTAAAAAAGTCGACAACATAGTTTCTGTACCAGTCAGCATGACAGATGTAATGTGAAAATAAAAGTAGGACACTTCAAAGTCTCCTTTTTTTTTTATTCTGGTAAGTGTCCAGCTCAAGCACATAACTGTCACGCAGCCACAGAGGGCAGACTGACCGAGTTCACCCAACAGGCCAATGAGTCAGCACGGGTCTACAGGACTGGCAGGGAAACAGAGAATTCAACTGGACAGTTGTCACTCTGACCGAACTTTAATTGGCCCCCTCTTGCTGAGCGGGAAAACTAATTGGTTTGACAGCACTGAGGAGGCAATCTAATTGGCTCAGTAATGTCAGTCACAAGAGGGTAGGTGGGGGGGGGCACGGTGCCATCTGGGTGACAGCAAACCGTTAGATAATCCTGGGGTCTCTCTTCTTTTCTCTTTTTGCTCTCCCATGCTGTTCTGATGACAACTGCTGCCAGCCTGTCTGCCATGTCTGCACTAAAGCCACACAGAGACCTCCACACAGCAATACTATACCTTATACAACAACAGCTGACACCACTGGTACAAATGTTAAAAGCTCAAGTTTCTTCAGCCAGAGTGCTGCAAGTGTGAGTTTGTGAGGGAGAAAGAGAAAATATTTGAGGTGATATAGTTACACCATGTTCAACAATGTCAATAAGCTGACTTTCATATACTAGCCTGTTTATATTTTTGGAGTATCATCCATGACACGTGTGTTTCTTAGCTTTTCCTTCAATGGCAGTGTGATCACTGCTGACTGGAGGCAAACAACAGTCTTTCTAGCACAAATGGATCAATCGCAACCGACTAACACTCACTACAAAATATTTCAAGCCGGATCAGAGGCAGTGAGGCTTGTAGGAGCTCATGAATTGGAAGGCATTCCCGTTAATTATCACCCACGGTCCCTCAAAGAAGTCGGGAAACTCACCTGTGGTTTAGCGCCTTAACATGACAGCTAACAGGAGGCATTAGCCAACATTAATAGAATACTTCCGGTCAACATACAGCCTCAAATATGAACAAACCTTGGATCATGAGGCCTTTATCATCTTCATGTATGTCTTAATGCTGCAATTATTCCAAATGAGTTTTAAAAAGAAAAGAAAGGAAGGAAAAAATAGGTATAACGTGCATCTTTAACTGTATGACTGACATCATTTAAAACTTCCTGCAACAGCGGTTAAGATGATTGAGCTGCAACATATACTTTAGCTTATGATACAGTCTATTTTAGTGAGCTCAGCTTACTGGAGGGGTGCTGGTAAAGTGGGAGAGGTTGACAAAACGCAACATAACATCTGACCGATACTGTAGGCCTTTTGTGTGGGAGGGCGGCTGGGCACGACGACTACCAACAGCTGCCTCAGTCCACAAAAAAAAAAATGCACAGAAGAAAAACACCCACAGATACACAGACGCCTACGCAGACATAGAAGCCCCACAGAAAAGCCCATACACAAATATAAACACACAGAGCTGGCTGTGACTGGCAATCCCCGGCATCCTGTCAGGCGATCACTAAGCCAGTCACAGTTCATTTCAGCTCAACGCTGGCTGTTCTGTACGAGAGCGCTCGACACACCACAGGAAACTCCCATCCAGCTCATTCCATTTAGTTGCAGACAGAAATCCTACAGAGGACCTGTGGTCAGACATCTCCGTCTTTACATGCAGATCTGAGGAGCTGCCATGTGACTCGGTAAACCATTGCTTTTGCACCCTCTCGGCCTTTATTTTGCATGTCATGTTTAAGGTTTTCAACCACTGTGGCAAATAATTTTCTGTCTCATGCTTCCAACCCCCCTCCCTCCTCCCCCTTATATCCTCCCAGCTACTTTCCACTACACAATGTCCCATATGGGAAAATGCTCTAAAAATACTGCCGACTTGTTCATCGTTTTCAAAAGGATGTGTGGAAGAGGAAAGACACCCATGTCCAACTGAACCTCCAATGGCGTCCTGAAAACACCGTTCTGTTTTGGAGGATTCCGCTGAGAGTGGAGAAACAAGCCTGGAGGAGTAAAAGTCGGGGGGAAAACATGCAGGAGAAAGAGAGGTGGAATTGGTAGTAGAAAACACAGGGTAGGTGGCTTAGTGAAGTGATGCAGCCTGGCGGCAAGAGATTGAGGACAGAAGAAGAGGGCAGAGTGGGAGGAAGAGGACACGGACCAGAGACAGGAAATGGCCGGTTGGGGTTAATCAGCTACTCATGCAACAGACCTCCAGCTTAACCCTGATAGAAAGAATTCAAAGTGATCATACGGAGGAATACTCTGCACATATAAAAATACCGAGACACACTTTACTCAGACAATTCTGCCAAGCTAATGGAATACAAGAGATGCTGAAACGAGGGGACACGAGAAATTGGCCTAGAGTACTGCAACACATAATCTCTACTGAGGTGCAAACCAATTCCATGGGGAGCTGGCTTGCTTGAACAGTCCTTTGACAGGCAACCAGGAGGAGTAAATGCTGACAGCGTAGAGTGTGGCATTAGCAGAAAATAGGAAAAATTGCCCTGCAAGCGGGAAATTGCAGCCCTAAGCCAGACAAAGGAATGGCTTTAAGTTAGGTGGTGAATGGAAAGACATTCTCTCCAGCAGCAAACCTCTCTCACTATCAAGAGCTCTGCCAAGGCATCTACTTCCCTTTTACTTGAATAAAAAAAAAAAAAAAAAATTTGTGCCTCCACTGGCTGCTACATTAATGAAGGAAGCGCATCGCTGTGTAATCCGCATCCAGAAGCTGCGCTGCTTCCAGCGTTTGCCTGCTATTTCTAGCTTAATCTGCAGCACAGCTAGAAATGTGTGCCTGTGGCTTCCAGGGGCAGAGTGTCTTCCAGTCAGCAGCAGATGACAGTCTAGGGTGACTGAAAAAACAAGGCTACTGAAAATAGAGGAGATGCTTGCTGCCTCCTTACACCACTGATGCTTGCGAGCTACACAGGATTGTGACAATAACTATCTGCAAAGATTTCTGACAGCGTGACCGATGACCCCCCCCCCCCCCCAGTAAAAGGTCCCTTTGTGCGTAGCCTACATTCACTTCAGCAGACAATTTCATGTGCTGGACAGAGGCTGGACTTCCTGAAGAAATGCTTCATTTGCTCATGTGGGGATGACCCCACTTAAAGCCCGAGGCAGGGTATCTTTTGTTGAGCGTTGTCCACACCCACATACTGTGTCATTGATCCAACAGACTGCATATATAGCTACTTATCCAACTATTAAATTGCCTACTATATCATGCACGTTTTTTGAGGTATTCATATCTTTTAACATGGTGCGTTTGAGGTACAAAAGTCTGCATGCTCTTGTTTGGCAAAGCCTGTTGCATTATGGTTGCGCAGGGAAATATATATATATTTCTGTAACATGTATGCAAATGTGTCAACTTACATCTCAATCATCATCTCGTTCAGGTAAATCCCATCCACTAACTCAATATATTCCGATAATTGGGTGCCATCGGTCAAAGTCGCCTGCGAGACCGTCTTCACCTGAAAAATAAAACGAGACATTAAGGTTAGGAAGACATACATGGACGGGGCAGGGCCGTCTAATTCCCGAGCTTATTACACGTTTGAATAGTTAATCAGGGAGCTTACCCAGCACACCAGAGGCGTGAGCATAAACTGCTCCAGCACAGGAGCGAAAACCTCGCTTTCCATATTTTCCAGGACAACTGGCGCAGTTTAGTAAAACAAATGTGCACTCATTTGAAGAAAATAGGCGTTTGTTTTGACTCCACTCATGTGGTTAATTCAATTAAATCGACGCCCATTTTGACCAAGTGAAAAAAAAAAAACGGGTCCAGGCTTTCTTGAGAGATGAAAAAAAAAGATACGTTAAATCCACAATCTTCTCGATACGACCCAGCTGTTTCAGATGCCAGCGGCTGGGTTTTGCTACCTCATCAGAAGGGACATTTATCACATTTTTCTAATAAAAAAGGCGATCTAACTATCCACGAGAGGGAGTAAAAGACAGACTACATGAGACCTGAGCCAGGTATGGTTTTATGCTAGCTCTGGGGAAAGAAAAAAGGACCGTTGCTGCCAAAAGGGCTAACTGAGGGGAATCTGACGTTTAGGGAAAATATTCCTCCGACGCGACTCAATAAAGGAAAATATCCAATGAAAAAAAGGGTCCAGAGGTTTACGGTCCTGGTTTTGAATTCGTCGGTTTCCTCCTCATGTTAATTGTGAAGTCATTTCTGACCGGCTACTTGTCTCACCTCCTGTCTGCCTCCGTTCAAACGCAGCATACTAATGAACGGAGGGAGCTGAGAGGATGACTGGAGGACACTTAGCACCGCCTCCCCTCTCCTCTCCTCTGTATCTCCCTCCGCCTCTTTTGCTCTGAAAGAAAAAAATAGGGCATTAACACAAGCATCCCATTTCCATTTAGATCATTGTGTTCATAGAAATAATTTATGAAATTAGAGCTGCGTTGGAAAGAGGGGAATGTTTTTTAATGAATGATACAGACATAAATGGGATGGGGATAAGCTTGGGTGCAGGCAGCTCTAGTGCTATGATTTACATGCTATGGCATAATAAACACTTTCTGCTTATTTTATTCTTTGAAAAGAAAGAAAATGCTGGGGGATACATGCATACCTTTTGTCTGCATTTACTGCATATAGCAGGCAGCAAGGCGAGTAGGCTGCTGACACCTAGTGGGTAAAGGACAAAGAGACTACTGTAAATGTACAGTGAACCCTGAGCTCTAATTGTTGTCCATTCAAAGAAATGACCGACACAATGCACATCCCTTTTGTGGGAAATGCATCACATCACTTCCTGTTTTACAAAATAGAGAGGCGGTCTTCAGCAGTGTGTCATGCATGCAGGATGTAATACTAAAGGGAACAACCAGGATCACTGATAGGGAAATCTGGGACCCACAATGATATCATATATATATCATACCAGATACCATATATCACTGTAAGATTTCCCCTGATCAGAGCATTCATATACTGTATATATATATATATATATATATATATATATATATATAGCAGCTGTTATACAAACACATTATTTCTTTTAGCTGTATCAGCAGCAAGGCAATGACAAAATGATAAGTCCACTCTAACAGTCATTCATTATACAGGTAGGATGTAATCAACAATTGATGAATTGGCTCTGTGGGTGTAAAGTGGGAGCTGCGGCTTTGTGTCCAAATAGTCAATTAAAAGACAATCACTGATTTGGGAGCTGGGGATCTGGGTCACCCCACAGGAATGAACACATTATTGTATGTATACCTAAAACTACTAAAAAAGGCACTTCAGCAGCAGCAGCAGCAGCTCTTTTGGAAAGGCAGAGGTTCTCATTTGCATTTAGAATAACGTTCGGAAGGTGGTTGGTGCTTCTGCTTGAGGCTATACAGTATGAGATCCTAGTAGACCTGTTGTCTCTTGTTTTCTCTTTCTGCAAAACGTGTTTGACAGGAGGGTTGTAACCTCAGTGAATTCACATCAGAAGGTTACAGTGCAGCTTGAAGTGCAGCTTCTTGAAAATCCAATGTCGGCCAAAACAGCCCACCAGAACCAACTCAAAAAAGGGATTTTCCCTGACATTTACAGGACAATGGTGCTAAAAACGTAGTGTAACAGCAGCACAAGTGGAGAGGGCTAATGAGGTCGTAACATTCTTTAGACAGCATTGGCATTTGTTAACGTTAGTCACCATACTACTACTGGTCAAGCCAGTGAGGTTGTAACAGTAAAAGCTCTGTATTGACATGATCATGGGTTTTATTGCTCACAAATTAGACTTTCCATTTGTGAGAAGAAGAATGTATTGTTGCCTTAACATATCCTCATATGACATTAACTGTTCATTTCCAAATGTGCAATAATCAAAGTGAGAGGAACATACTGTAGAAAAAACTGGAAAATAAAGAAAATCTCTCATGTAAATTAACCCTATTTGACCAAATTCAGCAGAAAATGTTCACAAAGAGCTCCATAGCTCAAGAAGCTGATTGAGAAAATAGGTTTTTAGGGCTTTTATTCTTTGTTCCCTTTGGTCATACCACTGCCCAGTGCTCCCACAATGATTCAATTTTAATCAAGTTTATCGTATTTAATGATAAAATAAAAAATAAACAGTGTAATTTGCTTCAGAATCAAATCAAATCTTTTCTAATCCAATATTGCCATTTTCCGTGGCTACCCACGTAACCCTGTCGCCCCAGCACACCATTAACACTGATGGGGATAATGAAAGCCTTTCATGGCTCAGGTATGTGCCTGCTGCTTACCCACACAACAACCTGACCACAATTATGCTCTGCTCGATTACTGTGGAGGATTAGATGTATATTTTGCATGGCTCGGTGTTTTTATGATTATGTACGCCTTTATTTAACGTGGGTTTCATTAACCTTGTATTGAACAGTGCCCCCCAGCCTGTTTAATTAAAATCTATTATTCATGAGGCTTTTAAGAAGTTTCGTCACAAAGCGGCGTCTGCCTACACCTCATGACTCAGGCATACAGAGGAGCCTTTCCTCACACACGCTCGGCTATGAAAGCAGGCGAGAGGAAAACCCAGTGACTGCCTCTTTTGGCTCAAACTGTACAGAAGGTGCACATGGAAACACATGGAAATGTTTCCTCTTGGTATCAATCCAGTCCATAAAGTCCCCAATTGTGAATCAGTGCTGCGCTGAAATCCTCAACAGAAAAAAAACATTCTCCCTCTTTACAACCAGATGACCTTGCAGTTACTCTCTCAATAAAACTCTCTTTCTATCTTCCTTATACGTCCACAGTTTCCTGTTAGTTATTTCACTGGAATTTACAAGTGACCACAAGCATTTTGATTTGGAACTGTGCTGATCATGTGGCCTTGAATGCAGAGCGGGCTGACTAATGTGCTACTAGGCACACACTGCTTGAAATGCTACCACTTCATCTTTCTTCAAGTATCATATAAACAGCATTTACTTCCCCCAATAGGCTAATATGACTAATACGACATGTTTATTGTAGTTAAGTTGTTAAGGAGAGCCTCCTATTCTCGATTAATCCTCATACAATAATCCACATGCATAAATCAAATCCAAACAGCATATTCTATAGTAAAAGTGTATGTTTAACACATTTAATGGAATTCTGTTGACCACATTTTTGTCTTTATTACAAACACTGGGGTTCATCCTGTGGATACAATGAATATTTGAGTTTTCTTGTCCATGCTTATACAATTATCGTGTTTGACACAATATCCAGAGTTAGAATCATTATCATAGTTAAGGTATCTTCGTGAAATAGGTTGAATGGTAATCTGGTCACTAGTTGTATCTAACTTTGGACCAAAGTTTTGAACTGACAGGCCAACATTACAATACTCACACAAGCAACTTGTAAAATGAATAAATAGTCCCACTGTTGGGGAAGTCTCCCTGGTGGGCTGATGATCACAGGGTCATGTGGACCCTTTTGAATGACGTAAAGCCTAGACACACATAAAAAGGCACCTTTTATATTGACCATCAAATGTTGCTTCTGCCTTCCAGATTAACAAAATAATGTTAAAGTCTGACCTCTATCTTCGCAGCAGAGGTCACTCTGAGCATCCTCTATTTATCTCCATCTTGTAGTGCCGCTATAGGAAATCAGTGTCTGACATTCACATCTCCAACTGAAATGATTAAGACTCTGTGTGGCGGAGTCAAAGCCTAGTTGCGTAATATTAAACAGAAATGTGTATGTGTCCCACTGCATCCTATAAATTCCATATTTTTCTTTCACATAGGTACATAGCCCTAAATCACAATGACATAATGTGATTCTCTTTTCCCCTCTCAAACATCAAGCCGTGCTTTATAGATTCTTCATCGTGAGCCACGGTGGAGTCTGAGGTTCTCAAGATGAGCATTCATAACCACTCTGGCTTCGAGGCTTGAGACCAAAGACTAATCAGCTCTTTGCAGTGCAGGCCTTGAGGCTTTGAATCGCTCTGTCTGTCTGAGTGGATTTTTAGATCAACACCGCTGCAAGGAGCCAACATTTAGGAAAACAGGGGCCAGAAACAAACTTCAGCGAGTCCGAACATGAACATTTTTATTGGAAGATATAAAATTGAATACACATTTTTTTCTTTTTAGGCACAGGTTGCTTTATTGATGCAGTGAAGATTGCTCTACCTATAGAAACACTCTCTGGTACACTTAGTTTCTGCTGACTGCATCCTGCGACTGTTTGAACTCACTGCATTTGGTTTTATCATAACCGTTGTACTTACTGTACGAATGTGTCTTTAACACACACACAACAGGGATTTTCTAATCAGCATCCAATCATTATACTGATCCAGTGAGATTAATTTTAATGTGGGAGCTTTATACTGACAAAGCTGACCTGCCAGTGAACTCTACATGTATGCATTTCTTTAGATGGAGGCGTTTACGTGGTGATATAATATGTGATGTGATATAACAGGCACATGATGTCCCCTGGATAAATGCTTTTTGGTCAGCTGTAAGACAAAGTAGTTCATGATCATTCAAAATCTGTTATGGTAAAAATACTCGAGTGGAACCTTGTGACATGGAACCTTGCCAGCATGTGCCATAATGTAATCATCACGCTTGTGACATAGGAAATCATGCGTTGCCAATTCAAATAGCAATGAGCTGTCTAAACGGTGATTCCCTTGAGCTTATGCATGTCCATATCAGTAGATCCAATTACTGGTTTTTCAGTGACACACGGAATAAATGGAAATAGGTATTTCCAGAAAAGGATGAATGCAGCCAATGTCAACATCCCTTGTTGATGGAAATTTGGAAACAAGAAATTCTGCAAAAAAAAAAAAAAAAGATAGTTCACCATGTCTGGTTGCCATGGAACAAGAAAAAACTCAGTTCTCACCCCTGAAAATCCTGTTATTATGCATGCATGCATGTGTGTGTGTGTGTGTGTGTGTGTGTTCACGTGAGTGTTCACGTGAGTGTAACAGATCAGTGCAGCATTCATGCAGGCTGTCACCTCCTGAAACAGCACAGCATGAAAATCAGAAAAGCACTTAAACCTTTTGAGTCCTGATGTGACCGACTGACACACACTGACACACACACACACACACACACACACACAGAAATACCAAAGCGGTTTTTCCATTTGAATTATTCCTAAACCCGGGCAAAGAAAATGACAGCACGGAACAATCACTTCATACTGGGTCCATCACTTTGAAGACCAATTGGCTCAAACTGTTTTACAAATGTTCCCCAAAAATGTTTTCACTGACACATTCAAACCAGTGCTTGAATTGGAATAAAAAAGGTGCCAGTATACTCTAAATCAGCAACTGCACAGCACGCGCGCTTGTGGCTCTCGTGGGTACCATGTGTTTTGCCTGGTTTACCTAGATAAACCTTATACTAGTTGCTTAGATAAACCATTTACTAGTTGATAAATTTCACACACACACATTTCTCTGTAAAAAATAAATAAATAAATAAAAAAAACTTCAACTTGCTTTCTGCTTGCTTGTTTGCTCTGTCTCAACTTGCTTGCCCTAGTCCCAGAGAGAGAGGGCGCGCGAGAGAGAGAGAGAGAGAGAGAGAGAGAGAGAGAGAGAGAGAGAGAGAGAGAGTATGTGTGCGTCTTGGAATAAAAATATCACAACTTAGATACTCACTCTTGAATTACTCTGTCTAGTCCTCTCCATCCAGAGAGGGTGAACGGTTTTATTTTTCCATTTCTGCTCCCTGTACATAAATAGATTATGATAATAGATTGTCAGAATAGATTGTCAGGTTCGCGTCGCAAAGATTTTGGCTGAGGCTATATTAGAGGATTTACGGTATGCCCTGAAATGCATTCCACTGACGGCAAGTGCCTACTGGGGGAGACAGGGCGCCGCAGCCTCCCGCAAGCTCTCGAGAATCTTTTAAACTGAAACTTGTCGATCTAAAATGAAGACAGATTCATCAACTGCATAGCTTCTTATAGGTATCCACAACATGATAAAAGAACTACAATATGCGTACCTAGATGCGTCATGAGGTGGCGGTACGCTGTAAGAAGTAACGGTACGCAGATGGGTAAAAATCAGAAGTCCCAGTACTGTGTACTGGTGAGTACCGGCCCAATTCAAGCACTATAAAGTATAGCATTTCGTCTCGCCTCGTTTTGGTCAACGAAAATGAAGACACATTTTCGCATAGTTTTTATTTTGTAAACCACATTTAGTCTCGTTTTTATTCGTCTACAATATTGCATTATACATTTAATTTTCGCTATCGTTACATGACCAGCATTTTGGCTGCATCTCGTCTCGTTTTTGTCATGTGATAAAGGTTCGTTGATGACGATATTTCGTCATAATTTTCGTTATGTTTACGAAAGCAACACTACCCTGCAGGTTCCTCCCCCGGTGGTGAGCCCACAGGATGGCTGAGAAGCGGTTGCCATGTCCCTCCTTCGGGCTGTGCCAGAGCGGGCTCCGTGGCAAGCCCGGCCTCCAGGCACTCGCTGACAGGCCCTCCCTCCCCAGATAGGGGCCCCGGGCTTCCTCCGAGCTGGGTCACTCCTCTTCTTCCTCGTTTAGACATGGGGTCTTTTGAACCATTCTTAGTCTGGCCCCCTCGCCTGAGACCAATTTGCCATGGGAAACCCTAGCAGGAGCACAAAGCTCCAGACAACACAGCCCTCAGGGTCATAGGGACACACAAACCTCTCCACCACGGTAAGGTGATGGTTCCTGGAGAGGGTTTTTTTTTTTTTTATATATTTCACATGGAGTGGTTTTTTTTTCGTATTTTAGTTGTGGGAAACCGGAGCACCCGGTGAAAAACCCACATGGACAAGGGAAGAATATATCATATATACATTTGGGGCCAAATTGGTTTGAATAGTTGTGGGAAACCGGAGCACCCGGAGAAAAACCCACACGCCACCCTTATTTTAATATATATATTAATATATATCTGCATTATAATTCCTAAAAAATAGGAATTATAAAACAGCATACATTATTTTTTGGGCAAATTTGGTGTGTGTGTATGTGTGTGTTTTCATCAGTGTCTATGTCCCGTGAAGAGCCTTTTATACCATGGCTTCTTCTTCTTCTTCTGGATCTGGCTCTGAGCGTCGTCCAGCTGGGACCTCAAGGAGCTTTCTGTGTTCTTCAACTCCTCTTCTTTTTCTTGGAGAGCCTGTCTGAGGCTCTCAGTGGCCTGAAGGAGAGATAACTTCTCCTCCTGGTCACTCTTGAGCTGAGCCTCATAGGAAGCTTTGTCTTTCAGGCCCTTCTTTACCAGGGAGTCTCTCTCCTGCAACCATACCAGGCGGTCACTCGCCAACTGTTCTTCAAACTTTTTCTGAAGAGCAGCCACGAGGTTGTTGTGATCTTCGAGACTCTGAGTTTCAAGCAGATCTTTGGATTCTTTCAGATCTGCTGCGATCCTGCTGGTCTCCACTTTCTGCTGCTCCAGCTGGGCTTGATGGATCTTTGAAGCCTCCTCCTGTTGTGTTTGAAGAGAGGCTACGCACTTCAGCTGGGCGAGGTACATGACCCGGACTTCTTTCAGCATTGCAGTGAGGGAGGATCTCTTCTCCAACGACTGGACACGTTCGGTCTTCAGTTCCTGCTCTGCTTTCTGGAGAGCATCCGTGAAATTTTTGATTTTCTCATCCTGGTTGCCGATGATTCCCTCAGGGAAATCTGTGGCCAGCTTTGTGTCCTCGTCGGTGCTGGTTGTGTGTGGACTTTGAAGGGAAGCCTGGGGTTTCTCCAGGGCCTTCTTAGTCTCCTCAACCTGATGTTGAAGAGCTCCCTCCACCTTGCTCAACTCTTGCTGTAACTTCTCCACGTTGGTTTTAGCGACTGCAAGGAGCTGCTGTTCAGCACTGAGCTGCAGACTGCTGGCCTCCCTTTCACGTAGAAGGGCCTCTTTCTCTGCCTTCATATTCTGCATCTCAGCATGCAGGTCCTTGTTGATGGAGATCTGCTTCTGCAGATCGCTCTGAGCTTTTTTCAGACATGCAGATGGAGGGGGGCCCTTTTGAGCCAAAGGGCGACTGCGAGCCTCCCATTCACGTTGAAGGGCCTCTTTCTTTGCCTTCATCTTCTGCATCTCTGCATGCTGTTCCTCGTTGATGGAGATCTGCTTCTGCAGATCTCGCTGAGCTTTTTTCAAACATGCAGATGGAGGGGGGCCCTTTTGACTGCTAGCCTTCTTTTCACGGATGAGGGCCTCTTTCTCTGCCCACATATTCTGCATCTCAGCATGCTGTTCATATTTTGTCACGGTGACTCACAAGGTAAAATAATACAAAAAAGTATGTCATACAGTCAAGTATCAAGACTTCACAGAACAGACGACGCCGTCTGACTCAACGCACACAAACACGGTACAACACAAAAACTTTATATTCAGAGTTAAACAAAAAATCCCACCTGCAAGCTTTTCAGTATTACAGCTCAACCCTCCACTTTAACTGGCCCATGTGATGGAAATCAGTTTATGATTTCCTGGTGAGAAATAAGAATACTAGTACTAACAGAGCTTCGAGTAATTCATTAAATAAAGAGTCCGAAAACAGGCTAGCAGACAAAGTAAATGTAAACAGACAAAGTCTAATAAGTCAAAGCCCTCGCGTCACCAACATGCAGCTTCAGAGCAAACTATCTGGCCAGATAAGGGTCTTAAGAGTCTGACCTTTTTATACAGTTGTTGGTGATGTGTCATCAGGGAAGCTTGTTCCGTTGTTTGTGTAGACAGAGAACGTCGTCCAGGATGTGGGTCCATAATTGTAGAACCATCATCAGTGGTGTCCTGTTGACTTGCCAGCTGTAACAACTCATGTAACACATGACATAAGTGCAATACAGGGAACCTCATTACACTGGGATATTATAAATCCAAACCTACTAAGTAACCTATATTACTGCTAAATTAAAAATTCCCATCCCATTTCTCCCTTTTTGTCATTCTCTGATAAACCCAAATACAGTCGAACAGCTAAGCATACAACTACATTTAGTACACCAAGACTTTAAGAGCAAGACATCAATTATGTAAATTCACAGTAATTTAAGATATCAAATCATAATAACTAAGTCCTTGAGAGCTTTTGCTGTCCTAACACACATTATTTCATTCTTTACAAACAATCCTTGAGTCCGTCATCACTATCTTTGTCATCCTTAGCTTTGTTTGCAGCGTCTTCTCATCCTCTACATTCATCTTCTCCTTTTCTGTTGGCTCCATTCTCCTCTTCAGTAGTCTCAGTGTCATTTGGAGGTTTTTGTACCAGTCCGCCTCTTCCTTTTCCTTAATTTCCTTATTCTCCCAGACTTCAGCCTTGTATTCATATTAACGGTCCTTGGATGTCTCACACATCCAGTAAGGCGTGCCAATGAAAAAGTCTCTGCTCTGCAGGGTTTTGGTGGGGGTTTTTTTTTGCAGACACGCCGAAGTCATAGTATAATATGTCGGAAAAAGTCATAATATAAGTCATAGTATGTCAAAATAAGTCATACTGTAGCAGGTTGAAAAAGTCATAGTATAAGACATGTTGTCTCTTGTTTATGTTATGTTGTACTTGTTACGATGTTTTAAGACATTTTTTATCGCTGCTATACCATGGCTCTCTTGGAAACATTTTTAATGAAATGCTATATTTGTATGATAACATATGCTATGACTAGTTTTAGGACACACTATACCAGCAGTTCTCGAAGAATTTCAGGAGCCACACAAGAAACGTGCACACATAAAAAGAAAACATCTCGTCCCCCTTCTTCTGCGCTTCATATTAAACCTGTGTAATGGCTGTTAAAAAGGGTCTTACATTTAACTCCAGGATTTGTGCTTATAACCTTTAACCTTTACTACCCAACAACATAAAGTAGGTCAAATGAGCAATAATAATACAAAGCAACTGCTGGTTAAATGATGGTGTTTATTGTATCAGTGCATAATTTAAGAAAACAGCAACAGTACCAAGTGAAATCTACAGTCATTTAGTTAAACGTGTAAAACATTGGCAGACCAAACAACCCAGCACACATCACAGCCTTCAGACAGCAGACACAGACCATCACAATGTTGCATTACATACACAATTCATCCTAACAGCTTCAAGTGATGGTAACTACTTTGTACTTTGTTCATAAAAGTACTCCGACTGTAGGTACAGTGTGAAGCACGGGCGGGATGAGTTGGGTAGAAAAAATGGAGACAATTGACATAATCGATTTGAGGTGTGCGAGTTCAAAATTCTGATGAAAACACAACACGCTCGAAAGTGCTCACCGGAATACTCAGTCAAACTTGACAATATCAAGTTATTCTGAGTGTAAACATGCTTCAACTCTGACGGATCAGCTAACTGTTAAAAATGTCTAAAAAGAGGTGAAGTAACGGTATCATAGCCTGGTTCATGGGTCTTTGTCAAAGCAGAGACCTGGCGTGGAAAACTCACAGCTTCTATCACTGAAACTTGAACGACACATTAAGTTAAACTAAATAACAGTCAGCAACTCCTTATTTGAGCCAGACGTGAGGACTTCTATGGCAAACCTCCACGTCACTACCTCGAGAAGAGAGGTAGGGAATGCAAATACTGCGAAACCACATAGTGTAGCTGAAAACACCGCCAGGGTGTGCAGGGCGGAAATCAGGGGCTTTGTAGATAAAATATGCCATCTTTCTATTCACAACAAACCGCACAGTAAGTTTAGGCTTTTTCAAAGCATTATAAAATCAGTTTAGGCACTGGAGTTCTGATGGATGGTGTGGCGGGCATCAACATCTCTGTCATTCCTAACCGCCATGCCCAATGTGATGTCATTGGTCCATAGGGATTAGAATGAACGCTCACGCTCGTCATTTTAGGGTCTTGAAAAAGAGCGACTGGTGCCGTACTGCTCAGAGAAACAGCTCTGGTAAGCAGACAGCATCATGGGTGACCAGCCATTTCTCCTGTTTAAAGGTTTGATCAGGTGTAGTTTTGATGCTTACCTGTGGGGGTGCTGTGGCCAGGTGGACTGCATGGGGGTCGGCGCCGCAGAGCAGGGGCTCATCAGCATGGCGCTGTAGATGTTGGCTGCAACTACCAGGATGCAGAGGAGGATGGGCCCAATGATGGCGCCCTCCAGACCCAGATAGTACGCTCCACCGTCCACCGCCAGACCTGTCAGGTACGGGTGTCCACCCCTGGGACACGGAGAGCAGGGAACAGATCAACAAAGAAATACTTAAACAAAAACATTTGACCTCACATATACATAAAAGAAATCATGTCCTCTATTTTACATTACATTGCACACAAAAAGTTTTTTTTTTATTATTCAATGTAGCTCATTAATACGTAGCTTTATGGCAGCTATCCATTTGTGGTGTGAAGAAAAAGTGTAAGAAAAAGAACATCAGGAGGTTATGATGAGTTTGTTGAACTGGAGACTGCAGAGATGCCTGGCTTTACCAGCAGCTGTACTGTAGCTTTCTGGATTTATTCTATCCATCTGCCCAAAGCCTCACTGACACACTGACCATCTGGAAAGACTAGTGTTGTTTTTGGCGGGCTGTTTTACTTTTAGTTTTAGTCTAGTCTTTGTCTCAAGCTATCATTTTAGTTTTTATTAGTTTTAGTCATGTCCATCCTATTTTTAGTCTAGTCAAGTTTCAGTCAACTAAAAGTGTGAGCATTTAAGTCTTATTTTAGTCAGAATTGTCCATGTCAATGAAAACTGAATAGTCGGATTTTAGTCAAAGATTATATTTAGCCAAACCCATTTCACAATTCAAACAAGGTTATCTTATTATTATATTATTGTTACCTTATACACTCAAGAATACATCTATTCCAGACACAGAAGACGCTCTGATTTGAATTAACAACATATTATTTTACCAACCAAATATGTTATTACATGACAGCATTTTTCACATCTTGTCTAGTTTTCCTCATATAAAGGATAAAGGTTAATTGGCGACGATATTTAGTCATAATTTTCATAAACGAAAGCAACACTACCCAGATAAACATTTAATTTTGTTTGTTTTGTTTATTTATTTGGATCTCTTTTAGCCGAATTGGGCTATTCTTTAAAGAGTCCATAGCATAAAAACATTACAGAATACAATACAAACACAATACAATATAACTGAAACACAATAAACAACAGACACAAACCAAAAACCATACATTACAACACATGAATGGCATTATACACACAAAACAAAACTTATACAGTAAATATTACATAAAAACTATACCCTCAATCACAGTCATGCAATTACTATAAAAGAGTTCAAATACTTCTTAGAAAATACCCCTAATGTTTTGTTTAAAATGTTTTTCTGGTAAATTCCTAGTGAGATCAGGTAAACAATTCCATAGCTTTACAGCCCGAAAACAAAACATCCTTTTACCAGTTACAAGCCTAGTCCTGGATGAAACATAATGCTCTTGTGCGAACTAAATGTCTGTCTTTTACCTGCTGGGATCTGCTTATCAACAGTTTGGGCTTCTTTTTAACATGTAAGTTATAAAATAATTTAAGAACATTTCTAGCTATTATATCCCTGATATATGACCACTCTAGTTTTTTGAATCGCTCTTCAATAGGGGTATCATTTGGACATCTAAGAATAATTCTTGCAGCCTTATTTTGTGCAGCCTGGAGTCTACTTATTTCTCCCACTCCAGCATTACCCCAAACAGCAGCACAATAATTCACCTGACTGACAATAAAAGCGTGGGTCACTTGTCTTAATATTTTTGTGGGTAAATAGTTGGCTATTCTACCAACCATAACAGCAGTCTGAACCAGCTTCTTACATTTAATACATAAACTTATTTGGTCCAAAGACATGTAGGTGAGGTTTATTGATGACTCTAAATTGCCCCTTCCTTCAGCCAATGTCAGCTGGGATCAGCTCCAACCACGCTGTCAAGATAGTCCTCAAGATAAGTGGTGACCAATAATGGCTGGAGGGATGTTGGAATTTGATAATCACTTCTCATTACCAATCATCGATCAATCATCCCTTTAAACAGCTTTTTCCAAATAATTTCAAGGGTCACAGAGATCTCTGTAAAATGAGTAGATGATGGTTTAATACCAAATTGATATATGGATTGACAGCCATAATTGATTTCTATGTTGGTCGAAGGACATTTACATGAGAACGTTCTCTAAAAGTAAAGCATCTTCAAGACAAAGCACAGCAACTAAGCTGTCTGATCCTTGTCATCTGCCACAAAACATTGACTGGTCCATTACGCACTAATAATGGCTCTTCTTGGTAATAATGAGATCTCAGTGTCCTGGAGCCATGGAAATAAGAATGAGTAGAAACCTCTGTAATAACGGAATAATGTGTGCTTGTGTTTTTCAGTGGATGTCAGCTTGTGTGAAATACTGCAATTAACTGGAGTGTGTGCACGTGTTTGTGCAAGTGCGAGTGTGTGCATGTGCGAAACGAATCCAGAGAATGTTGCAGATGCTGTTAACTCTCATCTGTTGCCATAACAACTACAGGAACCCCACTGTTAGTGAATCGGCTCAGTGACCAACAGGGGGGCTGTGTGGCTGGTAAGCTGTAACTTCTGGACAAGAAGCAAGAAACAAGGTCACCGATTATCTGAGAGTCGAATGAAACTGTCTGTTGGAAGGAGTTGTAACAGCCGGCTTGAGTAGAGGAGGTTTTTGACAATGTGAATAACATACAGACACACTCAACAATTGTTTTCTGCTTTCTTGTTATAAAACTATTAAAAGCCCATTTATGTTTCATGTGGTTATGTGGTTGATCAGTGTAATACTGAGTGTAATACATCCCTCAATGGACCAGCCCACAGAGCCTCATCGGTGCCGAAAGTATGCATGAAGGGATATCAACATCCAGTCCTACACAACAGATCCGTGCACTGCAATGCAAGCTGAGAGGTGATCTTGATGGGGCGATGCTGACACCTAGCGGTGAAGATTTCAAGCAAGATTGGGGTTGCCAACTTGTATATTTCACAATTCAAGTATCGGTTATTTTTAATCCTCGAAAGAGATGTTTAAGAAAATCAGATACCGACGTTTTTACACGTAGGCTATGTCATTCTGAACTCAAAACAACATAAAGAGATAGCTAAAGCGTTGTTGTTCTTGTTTTTAAAATCAGTTAACAATATAAATGATACAAGTAAAAAGTCGAAACAGTTCCATAGGTATTACATTAGCTGCATATGATGGTATAAACATAAAATGAAATAAAACAAAGTAGTCTCAGATTTTTTTGCAGACTTAATAGCTCTATTATTTTATTGAAAACATAAAATGGAATAAAACAAAGTAGTCTCAGATTTTTTCTGCAGACTTAATGACTTTATAGCTCCATTTATTTCTTGAAAACATAAAAGTGAGATTCACATTTAGCCTTCATTGATTAATGTAAAACGTGTTTCGTCTATTGTGTTTTCCAGTAGAAGATAACATCATCCAACATAAGTCTAAATCTAATAAGAGTTTTTGGAGGGGAGGACAAACCCTTTCAACAGGAGTATATTGATTACCCGGTTAAAACGCTGTTATGAGAAGGCGGAATTGTAACTGTGAATGTGGCGCTACGGACACCTTTAACGTTACACACGCACCCCGACCTGGCCAATCAGGAGACGCGTTTCCACAGCGTACTTCCGGACACGTGACATAACTGACATGGAAGCCCCCATGCGCACATCTGAACTGTAAAAGCAGCGACTGTCGCCCAGATACTCTTCTGTGTTTTGTTTCCCGGGTTTTCTTGAAATATGAGGCGTTTGCTCCGACTGGGGCACTCGTTTGCTCGCCTTCACGTCCGTCCATGTCACCACAGCGTTTACAGCAACCACACAAACCCAAGGAGACTGCTAGTGGACCTTGGGGAGAAGTGAGTTGACTTTCCTGGTTTCCCTTCTCCTAAATAACTGTTAACAAGCAAGTCAGGAGCTAACTGTGTCTTCCGCAGCCTCCTTACGTTGCTTTGGTAACCTCACTTTTACTCGTGTAGGTCTTAACCAGACCCAGAATAGATAACTGGGATGTGTTGGTGTCCAGAATACAGGTTAACATAATGTCACTGTACTGCATGTAAATATGACGGTGGTTTTGATGCGTTGTGGTCTTGTTATTTTTGTAGGAAACTGGAGATCTCTTCAGGGAGGTTTGCTAGATTTGCTGACGGATCTGCTGTAGTACAGGTATAGGAAAACAAAAACAAACCACCTTCATAATATGTTTGCACTTTATTCCCCTAACATCTCAATGTTGTGATTTTACCATATCTATAACTCTAGAACTAGTCTAGACACTCCATATATTGCACGTCTGTTGCTTCTCCTGAGGTTCCTCCCCTTGTTTCCCTTGTGAATCGAGGGTCTTGTTTGTGCAGATTGTAAACACTGGTGATTTGTGGCTTTAACAGCAAAATTGACTTGGCTTGACTCAAATATTTCACCGATTCAAAATATTACTAGTTAAGAGTTGAATCTTGCAAATTAAGAAATGTATTTGTGCACATTGTCTGATGTAACTCTCCCTTTGGTTGTGATAGTTTAGTGAAATACACAAATCTATTTAGAACATTTTAAGTACTCATTTGAAACAGATGGACACGACTGGTAATAACACAAACCCACACTGTTATTATCGTACTTGACTTTGTGCTTTACTGGTGTGTATTGTATTAAAATGTAGTGAAGCGGATTTGTCTTCACAATAATAAACAAAGTGCGCTGTCAGGCTTAACCGGTCAGTCCCAGTTGTTTGATGCTATGTGTGATTGCTTTAAATATATCTTTTGTCACTGTCTTTCTCTTTTTGAAGCTGGGGGAAACCTCTGTGATGGTGACTGCTGTGAGCAGAACCAAACCTTCTCCATCTCAATTCATGCCCCTTGTGGTATGTTCTCTCCACTCTGCCATTACAGTAGAATCCCCAAACGTTTTTAGGCTGCGATTGTTTATTGTGCTTGTTAAATGGAGTCTAGTTATTTCTATATGTAATGTAAATTGATAGAATAGTCATTAAGTAGATTGAACTCCTAAATATTCAGCCTGTTACCATCAGTTGTCCACTTGAATTGACAGGTCGACTACAGACAGAAAGCAGCTGCTGCAGGCCGAATCCCTACTAACCATTTGAGGCGAGAGCTGGGCACCACTGACAACGAGATCCTCACCAGCAGACTCATAGGTGAGTTGATACGTTTTGATGTGTACGCCTTAAAGTAGCAGCTCTGTCTGTGTTCTACTTCCCGCCTCAACAGTTCCTCATGTTTCTGTTGCTCAGACAGGTCGATCAGACCGCTGTTCCCTGCTGGTTACTTTTATGATACTCAGGTCAGTTCATTTTGAAAAAGTTTTCACCACTATGTGGTTATAGTTTCACCCTGTTTTGCTTTTTGAACAAATGATATTAATGTATATCTGCCTCCATGTATGTCCGTGTCTCATGCAGATCCTTTGTAACCTGCTGGCAGTTGATGGTGTCAATGATCCAGATGTGCTGGCTATTAATGCAGGTGAGTTAAATCTCAGCCATCCATGTTTCCACAGAGCTAGCTTTAGGTCAGATCCTTAGCTAAAACAATATCTTCTTCTTTTTAAAGCCTCTGCTGCTCTGGCCCTGTCTGACATCCCCTGGAATGGACCCATAGGTGAGGAAGACACAACAGAGTTGAGCCTCTTCACCTCTTTTGATTAATTGACCTTAAGCCCTGGTTTTTGCTTCAATCTGTTCTATTTCAGTTTCTCAGATAGTATTGTACATTATTTGAATCTAGCCTGTGACTACCTGTGTGTTTGCATTTCTTTCAGGTGCTGTGCGTGTGGGCATGGTAGATGGAGAGCTGCTGATCAACCCCACAAGGGCAGAGATGACTTCCAGCAGCCTTAACCTGATTGTGGCTGGAGCCCCCAGCAGTCAAGTGGGTAAGTTGGTAAACAGTATACAACTCCTACCACAAACTCAGATGCTAATTTACTGAACATGTCATAATGCTATAAACAAACAGCTGCTTATTCATCACTTCCAAAGTGTAGGTGTCAACCCCAAGAAGCCTGACTTTGCTGTATATATAGCAGTAATGAATGTGATTGATAATGTAGTAACATGTCAAACTCCAAATCTAAGTCTGAATAAGATACTTGTTAATAAAGGCATCAATCAGTCATGTTGTGCATACAACAACACGAAGGCTCTGTGTGTTTAAACTGTGACAAAGGCAGCGCAGACCAGACCCAGTCAGTCTGTTCTTACCTTTCACAATAAAAGCCCCAAAATAATAAGATGCTGTTTACCAGAGGGAAATGCACTCAGAGCTGTCCTTTTATTGAAAAAGTGTTGCAGCATTACACACCAGCGGTGTGCAAAAGCCTTTAGAAAGGGAAGAATGCAATGACTATCAAACAATCTAAGTGATTATTTTTACTACACCATCAAATGAAAACGTGTTATAACAGGTTTTATTACATTTTCTACTGATTGCAAGGGACATTTTATTCCAGCTAGGTAGCAGATCAGTGTTTATCTGATGATAGCATCATACAACTCTTCTAAAATGTCATTGTCTGCCAGTGATGATCGAGGCGTCGGCTGAGAACGTGCTACAGCAGGACTTCTGCCATGCAGTGAAGGTGGGAGTCAAACACACCCAGCAGATCATACATGCCATCCAGCAGCTGGCTCGAGAGCAGAAGGTCACCAAGCGCACCCCGGGCAAGATCTTCTCAGTCCCGACTGACATGGTGGAACATGTTCGGCAGTAAGACCAGTGATGAATCTGTGTGATTTCTTTTCCTGAATTCAGTTGTCTGTAAATCAAACATGGGCATTATTCAGTAAAGTGTTTGCCGGTAGTACTGCTGGCAGACTTTAATGAAGCAGAATTTGAGCTTTGATTCCCAAAAATTTAGTCACAAAAATGGGAATCATATTGTTGTAAAGACTTGTTTTCTTCCTTGCAGAATAGCTTCCAAGAAGATCTATGCTGTTTTCACTGATTACACACACGATAAGGTGAAGTCTGACTCATTTAAAGCAGTTAGAATCACTCGTGTGTCTCACGTTATGTTTATGTACCTTATCTCTTGATCAGTAGCAGTAATAGTCTTGTCATAATCTTGTTTCAGATTTCAAGAGATGAAGCTATCAATAAAGTTCGACTTGAAACTGAAGAGGACATAAAAGGTGGATCATCTTCAGCATTTGATTCAGATATCGTTGCAACCCACTTCACTCGATCAATATATTCATTATGTTTCAATTCATTTGAGTCTGTGTACTTGTACCTGTCAGCTGAACAGTATCTTTTGATGTCTTCCATGTGTAGAAAGATTCCCTCAGGCTGAGCCCTTTGAAGTCATCGAATCCTTCAACACAGTTAGCAAAGAAGTCTTCCGCAATTTAGTGCTTATTGAGTACAAGAGGTAAACACTGCCCGAGTTGAAACTCATGTATGTTCTCATGATTCACAATGTGCCTTTTAGAACTGGATTTTTAAAAATGTGACATGTCGTCAGGTGCGATGGGAGGGAGTTGACTGCTTTAAGGAACATTTCTTGCGAGGTCGACCTCTTTAAACCGCTGCATGGCTCAGGTCTGTTCCAGAGAGGACAAACACAGGTAGGTTCAGAGCAGGGAGGCCACCAAAGCTTCATTTATAACATACATTTTGTTGAAAGACGAATACCATTGTCCCCAAATGTGATGTAGGAGATCTGATGTTTGTTTTCTTCAGTAAAAGTTGGGTTCTTTGTTCTGAAATTAGATTTTTTTTTTTCTGTGAAAAAAGCCGCTCTAGTCTTTTTACAAAGCTCAGTCCTCCACCTCTTCCTTTTTATAAAGGTGCTGAGCAGTGTCACGTTTGACTCCCTAGAATCCAGTATCAAAGCAGATATAATCACCACAGCTTTGAGGTAAAGTTACTATTGGTTTTCACACATGTAAACAGACACATTCATACCATTTACATTAGAAAATTAAACATCTGTCTATATCTGAATGCCATTTCACACATGGTTTCACACCAACAAAAGTATAAAGTGTACAAAATACAGTTTAACCCAGGTCCTCTGTTCATTGTCTTTCTACAGTGGCATCAAATCCAAAAATTTCATGCTTCATTATGAGGTGAGTAAAATCCTGTTTTCATTTCTAAAGTCAAGTAGATTGTTAGACGTATGCTTCTATATCTTGGAGTGAACTTAAAATCAATGTTGCTTTTTGTAATTTCAGTTCCCTCCATATGCAACTAATGAGATTGGAAAGATGGGAGGCATCAACAGGAGAGAGCTTGGACATGGTTTGTGTTCAAACTCGTTCTACTGGTATTCAGTGACCACTCGTTCCCATTAAGAATCAACAAGACTGTGTGTTTGTGTTTGTTCAGGGGCCCTAGCTGAGAAAGCTCTGAGACCAGTCATTCCCAAAGACTTCCCTTTCACCATCCGTGTCACTGCTGAGGTGCTGGAGTCAAACGGTGAGTGTGGCAACACAGTTTGTCAAGTGTAAAAACACCACGCAAAATATGTTCGTTGACTGTCTGGTGGGATTACTCGGACAGGAACATTTCAATGCCTCTTTTTTTTTGTCTCCCTCCACTCCCATTTTCCACCTCCCTTTCTCCTCTCAGGATCCTCCTCAATGGCTTCAGCATGTGGAGGCAGTCTTGCTCTAATGGATGCAGGTAACGGATGCTTGGAATTTTCCTTTTTATAGTGATAATCTCTGTAATACAATTGTCAGTATTTATTCCTTTTTACAACTTTAATGTTGCAGCTACCAATATAACTCAAATAAAACATTTAATTTCTATTAAGGTTTCTTTTTTCTTTTTATTTTTTTTTAAGGCAATTTCAAAGTACATCTGGATAATGATATTTGCTATTTATTTATAGTGTCGGTATGAGGGCATTCAGATAATGAAGCTACTGTCCATTTAATAAAATGCTCAATGCACCTTGAAACTTAAAAAATGCAAAACATATTAATACATGCTACTCTATGCAAATTCAAATTGGATACATGGGTAGATTAGGTTTCCTTACACTGTTTTTATTCACAATTAATAAAACGTGATTGTGTGATTATATGGAGCTAACATGTCCAAATCCGTGTCACCCAGGGGTGCCCATCTCGTCTGCTGTGGCGGGTGTAGCAGTTGGCCTCATCTCCAAGGCCAACCCAGAGAAACCAGCTGAGATCCAAGACTACAGATTACTTACTGACATTCTGGTACATACAGTGTGTGACCAACCATTTATAACTGCCAAATGGAAGAAAGTGTGTGGTTAAGCTATACATATATATATACATACATATATATGCAATTATTGTTTTCTGAACAGGGAATAGAAGATTACCTTGGAGACATGGACTTCAAATTGGCAGGAACAAACAAGGGCATCACTGCTTTGCAGGTACTGTTTCTGATAACATCATATATATCATGATATAAAAGCAAGTGTCTGAAATACACTGTTGAAAAGCCAGTAAATACCTCAAAAGATATCAGTTTTTCCAAATATTCTATGTGCTGTAATATAATGTGGTGAGAAGAAGGCAGATTTAATGCTTTTAATTTAAGATTTGCATGTTGATACATAAAGTTCATTATGTTTATCATAGAATATTAGGGGGTTACTTATCTGAACCGAGGGTTTGAGGACAGAGGGGGTTGTATGCAGATTGCTAAACTCCTTGAGGGAAAAAATGCAACTTGCGATATTGGGCTCAATACTGTAAATAAACTTAATCTGACTTGTTTAGGTCTAATGTAAGTTTTGTCCATAATAATCGCTCCTTTCTTTAACCTCCAGGCTGACGTGAAGATCCCAGGTTTGCCTCTAAAGGTGGTCATGGAGGCTATCCAGCAGGGCACAGGTAAGCTCATATGGCAACGAAACTGAACTTTTACACTGAACAGTTGAACACATTATTTATGGTGGCTTGATGGCCTTTGTTTCAATATTATTATGTTCCAGTGGCGAAGAGGGAAATCTTGGCCATCATGAACAAATGCATCGCAAAACCCAGAGAGACTAAGAAAGAGAATGGACCTGTTGTTGGTAAGTTTTGTGTGAGAATATACACTTTTTACAGGAGGAGGGACATGCTTGGACTAGCTTGGAGAATGGTGTTTTCTCATATAGCTAGTAACTGCGTTGTAAGATACAATGTAGATAGAGCTGCTGAGTATCTGCTCTTGCATGAGAGAACATCATTTAACAAGAATACTTGGTTGTCATAAGAACGCTCACCCAACTTTTCACATATAAATGTTATTCTGCTTTCAGAAACTGTCCGAGTGCCTGTTTCCAGACGAGCGCGCTTCGTTGGTCCAGGCGGCTATAATCTTCGCAGGCTTCAAGCTCAGACAGGTAACAAGTACTCCATAATTCATATTTAACTGATTTAGAAAACCAACCAGGAACACGATAGCTTTGTGAATGATGTATAGCACTAACCAAGCATCAGTTTTCCTTCATACAGTTCCTCTGTACGTCCATATGTATGTATTTTGGTGGTCAATTGTCAAGGTGGCTTCACACACAAAAAAAAAAGGTGTTGGCCATAACTCAAGAATTAATATGTTAATCCATCCATCCATCCATTTTCTTCCGCTTTATCCGGGACCGGGTCGCGGGGGCAGCTGCCTGAGCAGGGACGCCCAGACTTCCCTCTCCCCGGACACTTCCCCCAGCTCCTCCGGGAGGACCCCAAGGCGTTCCCAGGCCAGCCGGGTGACATAGTCACTCCAGCGTGTCCTGGGTCTTCCTCGGGGTCTCCTCCCAGTGGGGCATGCCTGGAACACGTCTCCCGAGGGAGGCGTCCAGGGGGCATCCGATACAGATGCCCGAGCCACCTCAACTGGCTCCTCTCGATGTGGAGGAGCAGTGGCTCTACTCCAAGCTCCTTCCGTGTGACGGAGCTCCTCACCCTATCTCTACGGGAGCGCCCCGCCACCCTGCAGAGGAAGCTCATTTCGGCCGCTTGTATCCGGGATCTTATTCTTTCGGTCATGACCCAAAGTTCATGACCATAGGTGAGGGTAGGAACGTAGATTGACCGGTAAATTGATAGCTTCGCCTTTCGGCTCAGTTCTCTCTTCACCACGACGGACCGATACAACGACTGCATTACTGCCGCCGCTGCACCGATCCGCCTGTCAATCTCACGTTCCATCCTTCCCTCACTCGTGAACAAGACCCCAAGATACTTAAACTCCTCCACTTGAGGCAGGAACTCCCCCCCAACCTGGAGGGAGCAAGCCACCTTTTTCCGGTTGAAATTTTGGACAGACTTGTATGTAAACTGCAACTTGATTGGTTGGCAGAGTCATTAAACCCCAAAGCAGTAATTTTAGTTTCAGGCTGCTTCACATCAGACTCCTTAAATGAATGTTAAAACTGTGATTTTAATTTTTTGTTTTTTTTGCTTCTTCAGGTGTGACAATAAGTCAGGTGGACGAGGAGACTTTCTCTGTGTTCGCTCCAACACCAGGAGCCATGAATGAAGCACAAGACTTCATCGGTGACATCTGCAAAGACGATGTGAGTCTCGGCCGCTTGTAGAGGCCTTTAGAACAACTTAAGTTACTGTACAGTATATGCATGAACAAACAGGCTTTATTTGTTTGTGTTGCAGCAAGAACAGCAGCTGGAGTTTGGTGCTATCTACACCGCCACCATCACTGAGATCAGGTAAACCAATACATTGTGATGTTAACAGTAGAACGGTATTTGAGTCAACAGTTAGCAGATGAGTGATGATCTCAATACACATCAAACTATGGATAAATGAAGGCTTTAGCTTGTGTTGCCTTTCCCTTCTCTGCTTTAGGGACATTGGCGTGATGGTGAAACTGTATCCCAACATGAGCGCTGTCCTGCTCCACAACTCCCAACTGGACCACAAACGGGTCAGTGAATTTGTTTGTGTGTCGACGTTTCTTTGAGTGGTTGAGAATGAAATCATCAATCAAAGGTAATTTCTTTGTATTTCCCTCCTGAAGATCAAACATCCAAGTGCTTTGGGTTTAGAGGTGGGACAGCAGATTCAGGTACGTGTCAAAATCTACAGACAAGAATCATTCTGTCTTCACATTGTGGGCTTATTGTCTCTGACTGGACTTATGCTAACAGGTCAAGTACTTTGGACGGGACCCAACGGACGGCAGAATGAGACTTTCACGGAAGGTGCTCCAGTCTCCTGCTGCGTCTGTCGTTAAGACGCTGAGTGAGAAACAGAGCATCTCCATCGGTTCAAGCAACGGCCACACGACCAACACAGACTTGTGACGCAGCAACACGACGGGCTAACAGCTTGGATTTAATGGAGTAGATGTTGCTGCCATACAGTTCTGTTGAAAAGCATTGCATCGTGTTACAAACTGATCCCAGTGCTGTACATGAAGAGGTTTACCCTGACGTCGCGGGTATGGAAGCGAGGACATTGCACGGGAGTGGACTGAACTGCAGCTCATCAAATGCAGCATCCTGCTGTCATGGCACTTCAGCGGATATGCACAGACTGAGAGGAGATGCACATTTTCAGATTTTATTTTCAAGTATCTCCGTTTGTGGTGTCTTGTTTTCAGATTTGCCACCTCAGCTATCGTTGACAGCATCAAGCAGGAGGAGGGTTCCTCCAACACTCATTTAGCAGCTTTCACCCAACAGACTGCAATGTATCAGAAACTTTCCTATTCACATGTGTAATATTCCTGCCTCTTGTGGTGTGAGACGTCCATGTTTGGTATCCACTGTGGCAGTGTGTCCTCTAATACTCTCTAGTCCATGATCAAGATATGGACAAAGAAAGCAAAGTGTGTGTATGATTGAGTCATTTTGACTTTAACGTAGTCCAACATTCAGATGCCACGAATTGTACTTGTATTATTGTATAATAAACTTTTCTCAAGTGGACCTAATCTTGTGCTGCAACAGTGGTCAATGCTATTTTGAAGCTTGAAAGCATTTTCCCACCCAAACTGGAGTATTTCTAAAGTTTCACCACTCTAATTCCCACTACAAAAAAGGATGGCTTTATGCATCGCCTCTGACCTCACCGCCAATTATACTTCACATGGAGACATTTTCTTGATATGTCTACACATCGATGGGCTAAATAATGGGACGTAGAAGAGTTTCCCCACACCCACAAGATGTGCAGCCCTGAGGCTCAGGGAATTGGGAGACCACATCAGCAGCTGCTGAGTCACACTCTGCCTGCATGTGGTGTCTCCTTAGTGATTCATTGTGTCTGCAACTCTCTTATGAATGTCACTCAACCCTAACCTTGTGGCATAAATATACACTGAATTAAAAGGAAATCCCCATGGGTTGACAATTGAGATCATTTTAATACAATTGATTCAACAATGTTAATGAAAATGAATCTTTCATACGGCATATATTTAGTTCAGAGCAGTTTTCTGAATGATTAGAACATTTCTTCGTTCCCAATATTTCTGCTAAAAAACTGAGGTGGTATTGAAATAATTGTCTGTTTGGCAAACCAGTCGGTTGGGTAAGTGCTGGGGGGAAAAAGCTGAAAGTCAAGCTCTCTGGTCCTAGATGTTTGGAAATAAGTTTGTTCGTTAAATTCATTACAAATGAGAATAACTTGTTTTTTTATATATATTTTAACCATTAAAAATGCATAGGTCCACTTTCCAGGTGCATGCACAACTACAGCTGCCCCCCCCAAAAAATGGAAGAATCCTCAGGAAGGAGGAGGGATACCTCTCACTGGACAGGAAATGTAATTAATGTAATAAAATGTCAGTATAGACAATCCATATGACAAAACTCATCCACAGATTGCAAACAAATACTTCCCTCTGGCAAGAGAGAGTTGGGTGTTGGGAAAAAACTGTTCTTGTGGCTTGTCTGCAGCCAATTGAGATCCTCATCCAGCCCCATGGATTTCCATACATTCTATTGAGATTAATTTCCCACCCAGCATCCTCTTCATTTCAAACACCATACAGTCCTGTATTTAAAAAACCTATTTTACATGTTTTATGTTCATGTTTATGTTTTTACACGTGTGTGTGTGTGTGTGTGTGTGTGTGTGTGTGTTTGTGTGTGAACCATATTGTTATAACATCTGTCTACTATATAATGTAATCTGCAGGCAATAGCTATACTTTTCCTTGTCTTTTCCTTGTCTATAGGTGGCGCGTTACGTTTCTGGCGTTGCGGTTTTGCCATTGGACGATGTCGCTCGGAGGAGGAGACCCCGCGGCAGTTAGCGCTTGATTGACGTCGAAGAAGAAAAAGAACACAAGATCGGATTACAAGATGGCGGTGTGTGGACGTTAGCAAGGAGGCCGTTAGAGTTGTTGTGTTCTCTCTGAATTTTACTGTTTGATAATAGGCCGTCTATTGAGTTGTTTCACACCGCGAACGGAATATGTTCATGAAATAGCTACTGATACATTTCACTGCTGTTGTGAACTTTACTTAGACGTGCATGTTTAATAACATGCGGGTGGAAACAAAGTTAACAGGTCGAGGGTAGGAAAACACCAGACGGGGTGAGGTTAGCAGCTTGTTAGCAGCCTGCTAGCTAGCTAGCTCCGACTCGGTTAACCATGTCGGACACTCGGCGGCGAGTTAAAGTATATACGCTAAATGAAGACCGGCAGTGGGACGACCGGGGCACCGGACACGTTTCATCTACGTTTGTTGAACGGCTGAAGGGAATATCATTATTAGTTCGGGCCGAATCAGACGGTAAGTTCCGAGTTAGCATAGCCGCATTGATATTACGCTCGCTAGCGTTAGCACGCTAACTTCTGGTTGTTCGGACAGAATACAATTGGCCGCTATGAATACCTGGTTAACTTATCGGGATTGCTTCTTTGAATTTACTGTAGCGTTAGAGGCCACTGGTTTCAAACTATTAGAACAACCAGTCTTTGCACTGCTGCCTAGATGAAAGGCAATCATTTATTAAATAGCGGGTACTAGCAAGCTCGTTGGGTTAGCAGGCGACGTGATCTCAGTAGCATGGGGGGCCTTCAAAGTCTAGTCTTAAATGTACAAACTTGTTATTTCTCAGGATAGTAAACCATTATGGGTCCACGCGAAGGTCAACCCCAAAAAAATAATAATATTGTAATAGGCTAGCGTTAATATGCCCATCTGGTGTAAGTTTTAACTCACTATTTTTTTCAACATTGTTTTATGTAACGTTTCTCATTGTCTACTTAGCGTTAACTTACATGCTGTCTGACTGCCAGGCAGATTAATTGACCTTAACCTTCAAGAAATGCTTACGATATCACTGTGATCTTTGTTGTGAGCTTTCACACTAGCTCGTAAATGAAAAGTTACCCAAGTCTTTGTGTTTTAGGATCTCTTCTATTGGAGTCGAAGATAAGCCCGAATACTGCATATCAGAAACAACAGGTAAGAGTAGATCATCTGGATCAGCCACAAATTACACGTACGTGCATACCTCAATCTTTTCAAAATTTAGAGTTGTGTGAGAGTGAAAATGTAATCAATTCAACATTGAGACTTGTTGCTGGGATTACTGCTACAATGATGCAGTGCAGACAATGGTAATTCAGTAACTGGCCCCGATGTAAAACTGGAAACAAGCAATAGGCAGGTCACATCTTGAGCATTTACAATACCAGCAAACTTCTTTTTCATAATTTTAGTACCATGAGATGAATTTTGAAACACACATGCCACCTATTTTGAAATAATTGATCTGAGTGTAGAAAGTAATCTCACTCATAATGTTGTGTATGTGAGGTCCCATTATCTTTTGAAGCATGTTTTAAGAACGTGACTGTATGTGAGAGCGTGCAACCACATTTAAGTGTGGTCTGTGATTGTGATAAGCATTTTTTGTAAACAGTGTGACGTTTCTTTCTCATTCCAGGACACACTGATTGTCTGGTCAGAAGCAGATAATTATGACCTTGCCCTAAGTTTCCAGGAAAAGGCAGGCTGCGATGAGATATGGGAGAAGATTTGCCAGGTAGGTTAACCCAGTTTTACCAAATTGTGTGCATTCTTTTCAAACATTTGTTTACTGGAGAGTACACAAACTGTAGTGGTGCTGGTTTGCTGAAATTCTATTGAGAAGGCCACAAAGGGCAAGACGTGGTACATTGATGCTTGCTTTTTCACTTCATATCTACCAATGATTTATTTCCAGGTTCAAGGCAAGGACCCTGCATTGGACATCACCCAGGACCCCATCGATGAGTCGGAGGAGGAGCGCTTCGAGGAGATTCCAGAGACGAGCCACCTGGTGGAGCTCCCTCCTTGCGAGCTAAGCCGACTGGAGGAGATTGCTGACCTGGTTACCTCTGTCCTATCATCGCCCATCCGGAGGGAAAAACTTGCCTTGGCCCTGATGAGTGAGGGCTACATCAAGAAACTCCTGGGTCTCTTTAGAGTATGTGAGGACCTGGACAACAGAGAAGGTCTACATCACCTCTATGAGATTGTCCGGGGTGTCTTGTTCCTCAATAAAGCTGCCCTCTTTGAGGTGATGTTCTCTGATGACTGTATCATGGATGTGGTGGGCTGCCTTGAGTATGACCCAGCCCTAGTTCAGCCTAAACGGCACCGGGAATTCTTGACCAAGACAGCTAAGTTTAAGGAGGTGATCCCCATCACAGACTCTGAGCTGCGGCAGAAGATTCACCAGACCTACCGTGTGCAGTACATTCAGGACATCATCCTGCCCACGCCATCCGTTTTTGAAGAGAACTTCCTGTCCACACTAACCTCCTTCATCTTCTTCAACAAGGTGGAGATTGTCAGTATGTTGCAGGTAAGGATCCAAACCAGGTAGCTTGTATTATTCTTTAAGCACACTTTATCAAAAAGCCATTGTCTAATGGATTTCCCTGTACCAAAGTTAATTTCCAGTTGAACAAGTTGCAACTAAACATTTCTGTGTGTACAATATTTAATCGGTTGCCACTGACAGGAATCAGTTTAACAGATGTAAGAGAATCTGGCCTCTCCGTGGCTTCAGATATTTACGTAGCTCAAACTTTATGATAAAGTATTAATAATAGAATTTCCATTAATAGTTGATGGTTAAGGTTTGTGATAAACTCCCCTAAAATGTTGCCATTAAACAATGCATATGTCTGCTCTGCAGACTTCATTTTATGAAATCGTTTGTCCAAGTGAAAGATGTCTGTGCATCGAGTTTTGTCATGTGACGATTGAACCATTAAAATATCAAATAATAAATGTTTTCAGTGAATGCGTTAATGTCTATTGTATTGCTTGTAAGTGGATTTCAATATGTGAGGCAGGTGTTACTTGAAAATAATTTGTACTGAAAACAATACGTTTGACATGACTGTCAAAAAAAATCCTAGTTTCTATCATTGTTGTTGGAAAGCTCACATTTTTGATTCTTGATTGTCATTGATGCAGAATTTGAATATGAACTGTCCAGGATTGAGTTTTTTTTATTCCTGTCTTGTTTTTGCAATTATAGCCTTTTTTGTCTTCAGTATTTGATTCCTTAACCCTTTTTCATGTGCCACAGGAGGATGAGAAGTTCCTAACAGAGGTTTTTGCACAGCTCACAGATGAAGCCACAGAAGACAGTAAAAGGAGAGAGCTTGTAAGTCAAACTGTTGTTTTTTGTTTGTTTTTTAAATCTTCAGGCCAGATGTCATGGAGATTTTTTTCTGTGTTGAAATGTAGAAACCTAAAGGCTGGAAAGTATGAGTAACACTCATTGTTGTGGGAAAGTGCTTAGTATCATCTCCTGTTGGTTCAGACACTTGTATGTAATGCCACTTCATTTGCAAGGGTTAAATGTTTACTGGATGGTTTTCCATAATGCTTTTGATGTAAATTACCTCTCTGTCTATCGGTTACATCAACGTGGCAATCATTCTTCATTTAATAGTCTAGTCGCTCACTTACAGTTAAATAGGAAATAATTGATTCTGTTGGTCCACGCAGTTATCATTTATTAAACTATGTCCTGGAATGGAAGAGATAACTGACTAGAAATACAAGCTCTTACTGCTGTACAACATTGCAAATGAAACAGTGATTGGGGATAGTATGTTTGTCAATTACCTTAAACTGTCAATTGCTGATCAACCATTGCTTTTTATTGTCTCTCTACTCCTCAGGTGAACTTTGTCAAGGAATTCTGTGCTTTTTCCCAAACGTTGCAACCCCAAAACAGAGATGCTTTCTTCAAAACTCTGGCAAATCTAGGCATTTTACCTGCTCTTGAAATAGTCATGGTATGTTCTGGGCATTATTTGAATTTGTTGGTAATAATAAAACAGTTCCTTGGTTTAACATATTCCTTATTTGTTATTTGCCAATAGGTGAATTATATTGTTGATGTGTAGACTTCTCACTTTGTTCTGGTCTTCAACTCCTGTTTGTCACCTGTTTCAGGGAATGGATGACTTGCAGGTGAGGGCAGCGGCTACAGACATCTTCTCTTACTTGGTGGAATTCAGCCCCTCCATGGTCAGGGAGTTTGTCATGCAGGAACCACAGCAGACGGATGATGTAAGCACTTGCACTTTCTAGATGTCGAGTAGTTTCTTTCAGCCTTGCATTGCATTTATACAATTTGAACATATTTAAAAAAAATTTTATGTAGCACTGGAACTTTGTGACAGAAGAAATAGAGATAATAAAGTATTTAAGTAATGTGCTGTCTGCAAGTTGGTTAATACTTGTATAAAATCTGTATTGAGTGATACAAACATACCCTTTTACAGTATTTTTCTCTTACATTTTTTTATAGCTCTGTGCTGCATCAATTTTACATACAATTTGTGTGTTCAGTGGTGTGAAATATAAAATAAAACGTGGATGGAAAAGAGTCCTATGAAAGTCAGAGAACATACTATGCATTGTCTGCATTTGATATACACGTTCAATAATGTCCTCTTGTTGTACTTCCACTTCTATACATACAAGTGGAGCCTGTATAGTTCAGGGAATCCACCATTTTCCTTAGGAAATATATTTCCTTCTAGTGGGGTAGGGGTTGCTTACTGTGTCATGCAACGTTTTTTGGTGAATTTCTCCTTTTAATTTGACTACACCGTTGAACTGCATCATTTTGACAGTATCTTCGAATGTGTGTTTTCTTTTGTTTACAGGATGTTCTGTTGATAAATGTTGTGATCAAGCAGATGATTTGTGACTCTGACCCAGAGTTAGGAGGCGCTGTCCAGCTGATGGGTCTGCTCAGGACGCTTATTGACCCTGAGAACATGCTGGCTTCCACCAATGTAAGCAGGACTGCACAAGCATTTTGAGGCATACATATGCAATAAGATTACATATGGATATATTATACCTCTCTAAATCCTTATACTTCTTTATGTGCCTATACACTGCAGCTACTGGCTAGAAAATTGCAAATCTGTTTGCTTTGTCCAACACTTAAACATCAACACAACGTACCAAATGTTCTTGTCACTTGTTTCCATTTAGAAAACAGAGAAGACAGAATTTTTGAGTTTCTTCTACAAGTACTGCATGCATGTCCTGACTGCTCCTTTGCTGGCCAACACCGCACATGACAAAAACTCAAAAGGTGAGCCGGGGACAAAGGCTTCACATAAACTTTACTGTGTTCAGACTGTAAGATAAATGGATGTAAACTGTAAGATTTGACAGATTTTTCTGTGTGATGGCCTTTCAGATCAGCAGGAGGGATCAACTAAGATAAACCCGGTCTGTCCAGGTAGGTGTTGTCTAACTCAATATCAACTCTGAACTGCCCATTAGTCACCTATTCATGTCATAGTTATAGTATCTTCACATTTAATTCCGTTTTAGTCTCATTTCTTTCACATACCCACCCACCAGAAAAGGATAAAATAAATGATGTACCTTTTCATAATGCCTTCAATGAAGAAGTGACTGTGATTTTACAGTGATCTACAACTTTTTATTAAAAGCCCCAGACCATTAAAAAAATAATGCTTTGTTTATAAGTACTTAAACAATATGATTGTTTACTCTAGAATTGCACACTGAATAATTTAAGGGATCAGGCTTGTGTTTGGAAAAATAGTGGGACTGGAAAGTATATTCCGTGGGTTTGTATTATTAAATATTTTGGAAATGTGTTTGTTTTGCATAGACAACTTCCAGACAGCTCAGCTGCTGGCACTGATCCTGGAGCTCCTGACCTTCTGTGTGGAACACCACACCTATCACATTAAGACCTACATAATGAACAAAGACCTGCTCAGGAGAGTGTTGGTGCTCATGAACTCAAAACACACCTTCCTTGCTCTTTGTAAGTCCCCACATACACAAACACTAAATGCAGCCATACCAACACACACACTAGCAAAAGTCGAAGGCTTCATTTTTACTGAGTTGTTTTCTGTTTTTGTTCAAGGTGCCCTGCGTTTCATGCGCCGGATCATTGGTCTGAAAGATGAGTACTACAACCGCTATATCATCAAAGGGAACCTGTTTGAGCCCGTCATTAATGCCCTGCTGGACAATGGCACCCGATACAACCTCCTCAACTCAGCCATCATAGAGCTCTTTGAGTTCATCAAAGTGGTAGGTAGACACACAACAAAACGTACCCTAAGGAAAGGTTTCATCATCATATGGTGTGTGTATATGTGCCACTGAGAGTGGATTGTCAATGATTTTCCACCATTCCTTCTCGTTCCAGGAGGACATCAAATCTCTCATAGCTCATATTGTGGATAACTTCTACAAAGCACTTGAATCCATTGAGTACGTCCAGACTTTCAAGGGCCTGAAAGGGCGGTACGAGCAGGAAAAAGACAGGCAGAGTCAGAGACTCAACAGGTGAGTAAACTGGACACAAAGGTCAAATCAGGGCAGTGAACTTTCTTATGGTCTTTGTGGATTTTTAAGAAATATTTCCAGTTACCACTGATCCCCCATACATGAAGGAAACTTTTTTTGAGCACCCTTTTTCTGTAGATAACTACTTCATGGAGTACATTTTCTTTTTCAGATATCGCAGAGATGCACGGTCTTTAGACGAAGATGAGGAGTTGTGGTTCAATGATGATGACGATGACGATGATGGGGAGGCTGTGGAGAAGAGCCGAATGGAGGATGACTTCTCTGACAGCTACGGCAAGTACATGGAGGCCAAAAAAGGTAAGCTGCTCTGGTATTGCTGTAAGTACAGTTTCCCCCAGATAGCAACAACCCTTAAAGTTTGATATTTATCATCTCCGTCACCTCAGGAGCTGCCAATGGAGCTAATGGTGCCAACAATAACGGGAAACCTGCTGTAATCCCACCTGCCTCGCAAGCAGTTTCTCCAAACAACAGCTCTGCTTCCTCCGTCAAAACAGTTGCTCTTCCTGCCACACCAGTAGTGAAGGTAATGACAAACTGATAAACATATTTCTTGCTCGTGTAGATATGAGAACGGATTGCTTGTGGTTGTGGGTATTTTTGCCATTCCTTTGTTTTTCTTCCCGTTCCTCCTAGACTGCTCTGGTTGGTTTGGTGGACTACCCTGATGATGAGGATGAAGACGAAGAAGAGGAGGAGGAGGAAGAACAGTCTCCAAGGAAGCGGCCCCGTCTGAGCTCTTAAGGCTAAATGTCCTCTTTCTGGTCGTAGTGGACGGACACTGAGTCCCTCCCATCCTCCCTCTGGTCGTCTCATTGGTCCTTGGCCTATCTGTGCCACCTATCAGTCTCGCTGAGGAGATGGGCAAAGATGAGCTCCCAACCTCACTTAGTCCCTCCTGATCTCTGCTGCTCTTTTCTCCCTCAGTGGAAGGAGGTGGAGAGCTTCTCTTTTAGAAAGAAAGACAAATCAGTCTGTTCCTTCAGCCTGTTGATTTTACCTCTTTTACCAACAGCCTCCTCTAGGAGACCCCACAATTCCCTTTCTTCCGCCTGCGGAGAAACTCACCACTCCTCTCTTTTAATAACGCCCTCCTGCTCTCCGAGTTTTGACCTCCTGAACAACTTTCTCCTCCTCATCCACCATCCTACGTAGCAACCAGAGAGGCTGCAGTGGAGTGGAAGTAACGTTGCCAAGGCGGTTCCCAACTCTGCTCTGTTGCTATAGCAACAGTAGCAAGGTAGCTGCGGTACTACAGCAACCCCACAGGAACCCTCACATCATCCTCTTCTGAACTCTCCCATCCATTCTTCTCGAACCCGAACCAATGAGCTCCAATGACAGACGAAGCCAGAACACAACCAGCCTGCATATGAAATGTTCAGCGGGCCAGTCAGGCTAGCAGGACTAGCCGTCATAGTTATAGAAAGCTTGACTGGCTGAAGCAGAGTGTGCTGCCCTGCCACAGAACTGTTCACGTTTGTTGGGGGTTAGAGGGATCCAGGCAACATAGAAGAATTTAAAAGAAATGTGGGAGGACAAGGGAGGTCACAAATGACAAAATGTACCAGAATGAAAACTCAGCAGTAATGAGGCTTAGATCCAGAGGAGCAGGACTCAAACCTACAAAAGCCATGGCGTCTGTTTGGCCACGGTGCACACAAAACACACGGCGTCTCACAGGACTGCGTTGGCCAGATATCCTGTATTTCATGAATTTGTTAAAATGTACTGTACATATGTTTTTTTTTTCTTTTTAATCATTTCCCTGATCTGATTTCAAAGGGGAGAGAGATACCTACCTACCTGTGTATTTTTGTTGTTGTTGCACAAAAGGTGGGGGTCACTGTTCACCCTTTCAGTCCAGTTTCTTTGATTCAATGTAAAATGCAGAGAAGTTGAAAATGCTGGTTTTAAAAAATAACATTAAAACTGCAGTAAAGTCATTTTTGCAGCCAACATTTTGAGGATGTCTTGAGTTTTGTATTTTAGTGGATTTAAGAATTTAGTGGCCTCATCACAATGCACACGTAGCCCAGTTTTCATTTCAAACTGGGGACAAACCTGAGCTGTCGGTGTGCTTAGAGTAGATTTAGTGCACACTCTTGTTTCAGGAGGTTCAAGACGTGGCATCCTTCTCTCAGACAGATCTCAGGTTCAGAGTTAAATTTGAATCGGAAACAAAAAACTGCCCACCTTGTCTGTGTGCTGTAATACTGCTATCTGGTGAAACATCTTGCATTTATTACTGAAGAATGAATCTAGTAAGCTACAAGGGGCTTGAGGTTCAGGAGCCTTTTATCCCTGTTTGAAGGTCCAGTATTTCTTTGACATAAAAAAACTGCAGATCAAAAAATTAATTGACAGGAAACGTTTTACAGTAAAATTCATACATCATGATTGGATGAGCTGTTTTATTAGTTATGATGAAGATTTAACCCCAGAGTTGATGCAGTGCAGTGTTGGAATCAAACAGTGTTGTTTAAGTGAAGTACTTCTGACATGACACACAGGTTTGACTATGAGAGACATTTTATTGTTGGGTTGAAACATTTCTCGCCACAAGCACACTGAGAGGCAGGTGAAGGGAATCCAAATTTGCTAGAAATGCCAGATAACACAGCAGGGTAGGAGCACAAGTCAAATTATTATTGCCAATGTGCTTTTCAGGAGTTAAGCAGTACGTGAGCAGCGAATTGTCTTTTCTGTTAGTCACCCAGCAATGACTGTTTTTGCTCCCCCTTGATGAATTTGTACCAAGTGCATTTACTACCACTATCCATTCTTAACATTTGTATGAATTTATTTGATAAGTTTTGAAATTAAATGTGACCCTGACATTGAACTTGTGAATCTAGCATTGTTTCGATAATTTACTGATTCGGCAAATTGGAGCTACAACGTTTCTTATTGTTTCTGAATTATTCCTTTTAAATCCAGATGATTGTATTTGATCAAATCTCCCCCAAAATTGATTTCAGATGTTATATATTACTTGGTGGAATACAAAACCCCCAGATTTAAACAGAAGATCAGTCTGAGACCAGACTTGTTTTAATAAACACAAAGTCTGGAGTCGAGCTTGTTTCTATAAAATGCGATTTATTAAACGGTGTACATGAAATACTGTGGCCCTTGTAGAAAGCGACATACTGTTCTCTTGGCCCCTTCAGCATCACATGTGTGTGTCCATCTTGACAACTTCACTCTTTGACTAGGATGAGCTGCTACAGTGTTATCAGTTTTATGGTGTACCAGCTGTGGGAATGCTAACGACAAGACCGTAGACTTGTGCTAGCTAGTGTTACCTTCACCTCAACAAAAAAACAGAATTAACCCTTAACTCCAGGTCAGTTGGGCCTAATGTTGACTTTGCGTTTCCCCACATTTATGACCCTTTTGACTGTTGCCTACAGAGAAATGAGTCAATAGTTTACTCTATGGTGTTGAGTACAAAATATAGTGACAAATCACGGTTTTGCACCGTTACCAACCAGTGGAGTGTTGCATAATAAGCATTTACCCTATCAATAGTGAAGCATTGCATTGTAAGAGTAGAGAAGCGTACATGCTGCCAACACATGTTTCATTACAATGTGAGATGAGGGCACTACATATATAGTCCAGGATTTTTGCATTTAGACTTTTGACACGAACAAAACAACATTTAAGTAAATGTAGTGCAACCAGTGGCACATACGGAGCGCTTTAGACACAGGTGTGTCTAGTGAAGAAAAGTAAAATCCGTGCGGGTTCTCCACTCAAGTCTAGTAACACTGGCAGCATATTGCCCAACTGCTCTGTGGGTTTTCTCATCTTGCTCAGTCAAACATGCTAGAATACTCGTGTGTGTGTGTGTGTGTGTGTGTGTGCTCATGAGCGGAGACTGCCGTACACTAGTACATCCAAAACATGAAAGCAAATGCACCTTCTTCTTCTAGATAGCAAAGAAAATGAGTTGAAGAAGGAAGATCTCAATGTTTGTGTTTCTTTGGGAAATCTGGCTGGAGGAGGCCGTGCAAAGGAAGCCATGTGTGATTAACGGAGTAAACATACAAATGAGAATATTGCCGTTGGAGCGGAAGTTATTTCTTGATCACTTCCTCTTTCAGTTTGTCAGCAAGATGTTTTCTCTTCTGTAGCTTCTTCCTCTCCTCAGCAGATATCTCCTGCGTGAAGACACCAGAGCAGGCAGTAGTTCAACCAGACAGGAAAGATACAAATCACAGCCAGTGGCTTAAGACAAAACGTCGAGGGAAGAAGCAGTGGGGAAGATGACTAATGTTATGATATGATGATATCTGGAATATAGCCATGCTACACATAGCGTTTTGAAAGTGGAAATCAAATAAATAATAATACCGTTTTACAGATCTAAAGAGGACATGTTGATGAATGAAAATGCAAGCTTTCAACTGAAAACATTAAGTGTACAATTAGCTTTTCAGTGGGTGCCATTTACCAGTCCACACTGTAAACAAGACCTCATTCTCTTCAATTGAAAAGAGCTCAGAATGCAGTCTGTTCCTTCCCTGTGCTTCAGCGATGAAGACCGGGGACTTTCACTAAGTTTGTGTGAGACAGAGTGGGACAGAGGCAGCTGATGGATCACCTTCTGTTTAGAAGAGTTAGCAGAGTGCTGTGCTGGAGCGGAAGGAAGAGGAAGAGGAGGAGGAGGGGTACAGGCCCCATTCCTCTGGGACTGCCCCACTGCCTCCTGACAAGCCAGACCAGGTCAGATACAGGCAGAGGGAAATGAAGAACAACCACTCAATAAATAAGTCAGAAGGAAGGTTTGAAGAAAAAGAAAAATGCCAGTAAAAGAAAATCAGGTGAAGTCAAGAAGGTAGACTGGGAATTAAAAGACAGAAAATGTGAAAATGGAAAGTATCTTACACACATGAAGTTGAAATTATGAGGTCCTGGCACAATTTGTTACTGAGGGACAACTCAAAGCTGAAATGATCTGTCGCCTTTACAGCACCTTCTTCAATGGGCCAATATGAGGAAATAAATAGTGAATTACATCTAACACCATCAGCCATGTTGTGCTACATGTACAGTGTTGATCCTGACCTCCGACCTCTTTATGAAGGGAGATTTAAGGATGATCCAGGCACAGGCTCTACTTACCGGTACGGTGGCGGGAGCCTCCTCTGGTACTATCACCTGCTTGGGTTTCTGCTGTTCTTTTTTCAGTGCATGCAGCTTGTCTCGCTGCTGACGCAGATATGCTGCCCTCTGCTGGAGCTGCTCCTGCTGACACGCTGACAACTCCTGCAGAGAAGTGGAGGTGAAACCAGTAAATTCAAACCATGCACAGCACAGAATCACAATATAAAATGAGACTTTTACAGCTATTATTGATTGATAAAACATTTAGGTATTTTGGATTTTTGGGCACCAATCCCCCCAGATTCCTGTACTATATATAAGCACCTATGTGAAGTTTCCTGTTGATTTTGGTAGTCCCTGTGGACAAAAGCGGTACTGTTTCTGAGCACCTGAGTCCCTTCAGAAAAACCTCTCATTTCACTGCAGCAGGTTCTGACAATCTGCCCTGCAGTAGTCCTGGTTCTGGTTCTCCTCATACCTTCCTTTTCTCAGAGGAATTGTTTAAGTGTCTACATTCTTTACAGTTCACATCTGACCCTGAGGTGTGCAAACTAAAGAATATGAAAAAGTCTGACACATTGAGGAGTTTATCACTTGAATTTGGTCATGAGGGAATTTGATATCCTACTATTAAGTAAAAAAGAAAGAAGAAGAAGGGAGTAATGAAACAAGGTCAATGAGAGACTCACAGTATATGGCTTTGAGAAGCCGGCCTCTCGGTGTGCCTCCTCCAGCCACGGCTCGCCTGCAGTCTGGCTTCTGCTGCTCTGATCCTTGGTACCTGGGCTGAGGCTGACCGAGGCTTCAGCAGACTTTACTGGAGCTCTCACTGCTGGAAGGACTCTGGACTCCACACCATTACTGCCACAATCTGCAAACACAAGTTCAAAACAGTTTGGTAAATATTCAGGATGCGAACCATAAAAAATATAGTTTGCAAAATAATATCAGCATGTGACTTAATTAGTAGACAAACAATAGCACACGATTGATCTCCACATTATCCCTCAGACGTTTACCAAGGTTTTGATACATTTGAATTTCAATTTATTCAAGGTTTTCCCAACATTAAAAAGCAAACCAGTAAGCCAGCTGTATGTGGAGGGGAGTTTTAACAAGACAGGAAAAAGAAAAGGAATTCAGAACTGTAGAGTTGGTGGTGTAGAGTTAGAAGCTCTTCTGAGATACCTGGTGTGGTTTTAGATGTGGAGCTGCGCTGAGCTGCACTTTTCTTATCTCCTCCTCCCAGGGCACCCGTCTTGCTCTCTTCTTTTGTGAGAGGTTTGCCATTGACCTGCAGGGAGGGACCGACAGGCATTAATACACGACACAAATACTGCAGAGTCCCCAGTTTGTAGACTTGTAGACACTAGTGAGTCTCATTACTGTAGAACGTTGCTGGGTACTGAAAAACACAATTACAATTGACCTGCTTGTTCTTAATTTGCTGTTATCTCACCAGGCAATGCAAGGCAAGTTTATTTTTATTGCACATTTCGGAAACCAGCCAATTTAAAACCAGTTACATAGAGAAAATCAAAAGACAAAGTGCAAATGGAAATTCTAAAAGGACATTAAAACCCAATTAAAAAAGGTAATTTAGAATAAAAGCTCAAAAAGAACCAGACAGGCATGAAATACAACAGTAAACGTTACAGTGCCGTGTAGTAAATGGCACTTAACACTTCTAGCCAAGTCAGCCAAACTGGTAAGTGAAGATCCGACTTAGTATGTGCATTTAAATTGCCTCTAAATATCTAAAGACAATGCTTCACATCCATTTAATAGTGTGTAAAATACAAGAAACACCTCAAAGTCTCCCAGCAGTCAGCAAAGTTTTTAATCCATCGCTACTACGAGCGGCCTAATTTACAGGCTTTACAACTACAAAGCTTCTACTACACAGGCTACGAAACAGAACAGCTACTATCTGCCCTCAGGATGCACTAATACTTAAGTTTTTAATATCGTGCCAATACTTGTGTACTATAGATTTTGGTATGGAAAATCAAGGAGTGCCGAAAATCTAACAGAACCCAATTGATGAATATTCAGTTTGAAATGAAATGTCCCTACCCTTTTCACTCTACACTATTACACATACAGCTGAAATGGTATTAATGCATCCTTAGATCGGGCTGTGCTGTTTTAATTATTGGGTCACTGATTAAATTGGTTACCAGATTAAATTCGGTGGCAGTGACTCCGTTCATTAGTGGGGCGTGGTGACCATTACTGCGGCTGCTGTCACCATTCCCCTCAGGTTTGAGCTTAGCATGGAACAAATGGCACAATGGAGACAGTGTTACGTTGTAAAGGATGGGTTGGGTTTTAAGGGGAGAGAGGATGTTGTGAAATAAAAGCAACGCACAGTAACGGTGTCATGCCGCTGGTCTTCTTTGGCTCATACGACATGATGTCTTACCTTGGCAGTATTGCTTGGTTGGCTGCTAGCAGAGCTGGTATTCTGGGCTTCCCTGCTTTCTGCCATTGGCTTATCAGAGCAGCTGCTGGAGGTGGAGCCAACCTCTTCCCCCAATAGCAGCCTCCTGGACATTTCCTCATCATACTCCTCTTTTGACTTTCTGAGGACAAAGTGAAAAGGACATTGTAGATGTGATCCAGGGCTAATTGTCTCGATTTGCACTACGCATAGATGAGCTCAAGCAGATGCTCTTCTGCAGTGGTCCTGATACAAAGCATTCATGTGCCCACTTGGACTGATGGGAGAGCAAGTTTAGTAGCTCAAGCGTGATAAGAGCTACGCTAATCGACAGTTAAGCAGGTCCTATTGTGCGTTTAACCTTTGGCGAATGGCACAAATGGACTAGAAGCTCTGGTCATGTGATAGCCACATTATGCCCGAGCTTGCTCACAGGCATCACCTGGGCACCGCACACAGATCCTTTAATTTAATTTATTTAACAACTTAATGTGCCTTAGAGAAGACTTCCGCAACGCATTTAACAAGTAGGTGTGCAGATAGAGAGAGGTGTTAAAGAGCAAGGAAAATGGATCCGCAATTACTCAAGGAGTGCTTTATATGACGTTATGATGTTAAAATATATAGCAGTTTGCCTAAACTTGTTAGTTGAACTGATGTTCACTAAACTATTTCTGTCTACAAAGAAATGCTAACCATAACAATACTGAGTGAGTTAGAGCAGGGGTTCCCAAACGTTTCAGCCCGCGACCCCCAAAATTACAGTACCAGAGACTGGAGACCCCCAATATCACTGGAGGAGACTGAAACACGCCACTAATAGGCGTATCCAAACACGGGCATTACAACAATACAAAAGAACATGAACCTTGAAAACCATGATATGATTTTATATAAACAGTTTACTATCAGATAAAAGCAGAATATCTCTGTCAAAGTCATCTCCATGGAACTTAGGAGTGAACATCGTTGCTGTCATGTGCAAACTTCATTTTGACACAATACTTTCATTTCCATGTTAGCAGCAGAACATCTCAGTCAAAGTCATGAAAATCATTTCGCGACCCCCCAGCGGCATCTCGCGACCCCCTGAGGGGGTTCCCAAAGTGGGGGTCCCGACCCCCACTTTGGGAACCCTTGAGTTAGAGTATAGTTGCATTTTAGTCAGTGTAGCTGGGCCTGTGCCATGTCACAAAATCCTCAGTTTTTTTATAGGTTTTTATAGCATCCAAAATGGCCCGACTGAAATATTGATAGCACGGCAAAAGCATTTGGACTGTCAATCAAGCCTAAAAGCGTTACTGAACTGTCTTCTTCAAATGAAACTTGGGCCACAAGAGAGTTGGCATCGAGAGACAAATTCAAAGTCAGTCAGCGAGACTTAAGAAAGGCATTTCTATAGATCATAAATCAGTTAATTTTGTGATATCTATTTAAAGGAAGCATTGATTTATGACTTGATGATTAATCCTAACGATGGTTCTTCTTTAAGTGCATTAAGTGTTCACACTTGAGATTGTTTATCCAAATGTTTAACTGCCTTAAGAATGTCAAGGTATGTTATAATTGCATGGTAATGCAATTGCAATCAGAGACTAAAGGGGGGAATGGTGCATTCAAGTGCTTGTATGGAAGTCAGTTGCAGAAAGGCATTGTATTAGTGGTGTATGTAGTGAGAAAAAGGTGAAATTGAAAGTGTCTTGGAATCTCTCAAAGTTGACACGCAGCCAAGGTACCCTGGTGAGACAAACAGGATACAAATACATTTTCTCTCGGTTGCTTGTTTAGTGTCAATCCCTCCAATCTAAATTAGCTGGACCCTAAGGAGCTTAACTACCGAGTTCCCATTAGAATCAGTGTGTTCTAGTTGGCCAGGCTGCCACAAGCAAAATCCCATTAGAGAGCAGGGACAGGAGCTGCTAGACTCCTGGACGCATACGGGCAGTGGATGCATAAAGAAAATAGGGAATTATCAATAATAACATGGAAAAAATTCATGATGGGAGTTACATTACATGTCAGCCTTAATACAATAAGAGAAATTTAGTGTGTTTGGTTGTTGCATGTGTAATGTATATATTTTGAGCCTCATAAAAAGTTGAGGATTAAGAGATCAAACTGGGCCTACACTTCACGTAAACATTGTCAATGACTGCAATCTTAGACAGCAGATTTTTGTGCTTTTTGTCAGAATAAGAGAAGATATTAGCCAATTCATCGTTGCTGACCGTGACATCACAATTGCACAGTTCAGAAGCATAATATTTCTTTATCAGAAAGAAGAGAGTAGGAGAGAGAGAGAGAGAGAGAGAGAGAGAGAGAGAGAGAGAGAGAGAGAGAGAGAGAGAGAGAGAGAGAGAGAGAGAGAGAGAGAGAGAGAGAGAGAAATGACTCACTTGAGAACCTCCTGCAGGATTTTCATCTCTTGGTCCTGCAACTCTGTCATCACGTCCACGCCATCAGTCAGACACTCCGGGAGGGCCCCTACACACAGAGCAGGCGTATTACCGCCCTGCAGCTATATCACAGTGTGTTTTACTGTTTCTTTGTGGGATGTTTGGTAGGTGCGTTTTCATGTTATCATACCGTTCCTTTCTTTAATGACTCTGAGGGCCTGAAGCTGCAGCTCCATGTTCTTCTGGACCATCAGTGTGCGAAATATCTGGAAATCGTCTGTGGCCAGAACTGGCTGGAACACGGACTGAAAACAGCAACCACATATAAGGCCATGAAAAAGATAATGATGAATGACTGGCATTGCAACTAGGCAGAGAAAAGGTCAGTAAACAGAACTTTATAGATGCAGTACATGCAAATGACTGATATAGTCTCCATGTAATGTGCATTTTGATGCATCATGATTGATTGATTGTCATTCTGTAAGTTAAAGATCTGTCTTTTTAAATATAATATATTATTTTCATATCAAACATATGCAGAAGGCTAAACCTTACTTTTGCAAAAATATTGCACTTATTGCAAAGAATAGAGACACATTTGAAAACACTTGTCAGCCATTCAACTGTTTCAGTATTTCAAATATGTTCTTCTCTGGAATCACCTTTAAGCAGCAGCACTCTGAACTAACGTGTCTCATCCTGAATGACGAAGACTCAATAAGCGACGTCCCTACATGGATATCTTAGCCCTGTTAGGTCCCTGTAGATCAGGACAGGATGTACAGTACATCCAGCATGTTCTCTCTTCTCAAGTCCCCACACATATTAAGCCATGTTTGCAAACAGGGGTGCTTAGCTCTTGTGTTTCACATTAGCTTTCTGTCCAGTAACCCTTTCCGCCCATCCTTTAAAGCAAGTTCAGTCTTCTTAGTTCAACTGGGTCACCAGGTTCTCAGTCCAAGACACTTTTCAGTGAAATTACAGTGCCCTGTGCTATATTTCATGTGAGGCTACACAAATAAATGGAATTATAGAAGATAAAGCTAATAATATGAATGTATTATGATTATTCTGTGATTATAAACCAGCCTTATTACTTTTATTTTTCGTGTGTTCTCAATCAGGACGGTTCATTCAGGTAGATTCTTGTGCTTAGCTGACTTCAATAGCCACAAAAGGTGAAGCAAGCAATCTCTCATAAAGCCGAACCCAAAAAGCATGTCAAAAGCAACACTACCTAAAATTAGGCCTTTGTACTGCTGTTTGTAAGACTGCATGAGACTGTTCTATTTTTATGCTAAATTCTCTGGATGGGCAAACTGTAACAGAAGACACAACCTCTGTGAACTATAACTTCTGTTAATCTTTGTTGTATGGGAACGTGACCTGCTTTGCAGACTGTTACTACTTAACTATTTTCCTTAGTGGTAAGAAATTAGATCCATGTCTGAGTATTGTGATGAAATCCAGACCTGCATCTCTGCCAATCTGGTATAACTACATTACAACTGTTGGTCAGTGTCAAGGATTATAGACGGCTTACGATAGACTATAAAATCTGTGACTAATACTGTCTTAAAATTCCCATTCAAGCAAAAATAATACAAGTTTAAAATGCCATGTTATTTGCCAAGTTGTCTCAAACTTGGGTGAACAATTACAACTTTCCAAGGTTTTAAATAAATGAACGACAAATATCTCCATGAAAGATATTTTCCCCCCATTGACTAAACGAATGCCAACTTTGGAAGGCATGAATACTCCATAGGCCATATAAGAGACTGATGTGACATCATCAAACTATGTTCTAACCTCTCAGGAGACTGTAGAAGAGGCAGATCTTTCATGATTTTTCTGAATGAAAAAACAACAACATAGGAGCTAATTTCTGCTCATTTTCTTGGAACTGACCTGCCTTGACAATTGCATGCTGCAGCCATGGTGGATGCTTTATCTAATGTACATTCAGTTAACTGTTGAGGTATCTAAAGTCAGGGGAAAATCTATCACATACGGGATCTCACACATCTGCCTCAAAGGAGGAGACGGAGACCAGATACACAGCATAACTGGGGTTATGTAAGCAAATCCCATCCCCTTGATTCTCCATTCAGGTCAGCTGGCAGGGTGACAGTGGCGTAGAAACGGGGGAGCTTAATGTACCTGCAGTGTTTTGGACTTGGCAAAAGGAGAGGTGCATGCATCCAGAAACTGCTGCTCGTTGATGCCAACCTCCTGCATGTAATTCCCCAACAGCTTCTCCACCTCAAAGGGACAAAGCAGCTTATATCAGTCAAGCTCCATGAGTCAATAATAATAATATTAATATCAAAGCCACTAGTGGATTAATGTTGATGTTGATAATGAATGCACTCACCAATTTCTTATACTGCTGGTGGATCTCTGTGTATGATAACTTATTTTCATCTTCGTCATCAAAAACTACGAAAAGGCCAAAGTGATGACATATGTTAGTAATTCAACGTTAATACTGTAACCATAAGAGACATTTGCCTCACATCTTTCTTCTTGCCCAACTTTGTATGTTTTGCAGCGTTTATTTAACACAATAACTTCATATACATGATCTGTTTGGTTTCTAAGTTACCTTTGCTAGCTATGTTCCCGACGTTCACTAATAGCTTTTCCCTTTACTGAATTATGACCTGCAACCTTTGTCGACTTGTGGCTTCATATCGAGGGGAATGTTGTGAGATAAACTCGCAAAAAGGGACGCGTGTTACATAAAGTACAGAGTAAATATCGCAGCCTGCGCTACAAACACAAACATCGCAGTCACAAGTTAGCGTTAGCTTAGCCAACGCGCTAACGGTGAGCTTTACTGTGCAGCCAGATGTCCGACGCTGAACACGGCGGATAACCCCTTTTACCTGTGCATTTGTTTTCCATAAAGTCCGTGACAGGAATAACCCACTCGGGACTTCCCAGGTAGCCGACGATGCCCTCCACAACCCATTCGCTGTCGTCCTCAGCCATGTTGGACGCCGCCGCTGCTGCTGAGTAACAACAACAACACCAGCACGGCGTTGTTCGTCAGCTCGGCTACACCGCGAACACACACAGCCGACACCGACGGGGACAAGACATTTGGTTTACGGCCCTTCATAAACCAGTCCCCAGTGAGCGCGACGGCGGCCGTTTTCCCCCTCTTGACGGGACGGGACGGTCTCCGGGAAGAGAAGCGCACTCATGAATTTGCAGCCCGGGGTGGTGACGCCTAATCGGTTGCTGCGGTAACCGTTACGTCAGCCCGATGCTGCTCGCGCCCAGACAAGACACATCTCAGCCACAGGTAGGCCTATCTCTGCTGCTGTTCACTTTATTTCATACCACCACTTTCTTTTCCACCAGCCTCTATACTGGACATGTATGCAGCATTGAATTATCTTACAAGTTTAAAAGGATTTTATCAACACAACGATGAACGACTGTTAAATTATTCTATACTGCATTATATAATTAGATTAGTAGGTTGTTGTTGGCTGAGGTGCAGCTCATTTTTGAACTATTTTGTATAAGTCTACATCTATTGATAATTTCTATTTTATTTCTATTTTCGATCAATTCCTTGTTTTTAAAAAAAAAAATCGCAATTACCCAAGAGGTTTCTTCAACCAAATAGTTTAAAGCTTCAATATTACTAAAAATAAATTAAAACAATTAAAATAATCAAAAGGAATAAAGCAAGTCATACATAAGCAGCTGGAACCATGACATGGTTTGGCATTTTTGGCATAAAAACTATTCATTTTCCATTTTTAATGCATTCATTTAATTTGTAATGTACCTAGTAAATAAAGCTGTCAAATAATTTGCTGGAGTATGAAGTAGAATATATACCTCTGAACAGAGTTCAAGTGAAGTACCTCAAATTTGTATGGAAGTACAGTACTTACTTCGAGTTAATTTACCTCATAACATTCTATCACTTCTGCAAACACACTGATGATTGTCCGCATGTGTGTGTGGCCAATTATCACCAAACACTAATCAGAAATATGATGCAGTTATGCACAAACATGCCTGTGTGATACATCGGGGTGAATATTATTAGGTAATTATTCTGTCTACAATCAGCCAATGTGTTCCTGTTGCAACTTGAATCTGTCGATTCAGGCTACATGATAAATAGCCTCAGTGATGAAGCTACTCAGGATTAACTTCTGAGGTAAGCCACCGTGTTTTAATTAACAGCCTTTGTGTTAAGGATACACAAGTCACTTATACTTAAACACAAACAACGACACAAAAAGCTTAGAGTTTTTTATTATTATTATTAAGAGTAAAAACCATAGCGATAATAATTCAGTGTGCATAAACAAGGGTATCCCATAAATAAATACATTCCTTCTGTAGTTTTTTTTAAAGGTATATACGCTTTCATTATTATCATTATCTCTAGAAAGGCTCATAGCTTCTGTGCACATTTCATAAAGGCAGGGCATGCAAGCAGCAGTCATGCCGAAACAATTCAATAGAATAAAGGTATAGGCAACATTAAAAAAGCATTTCAATCAAACCAGGCTAGTGCTTAAGTCTGTTCAACTTGCAGCTACATCAAACCCATCCACCCTTCTGGCCTCAACAAAAGAACAGAATCTTTCACAAAGTATTCAGTGAAAGTTTTATTCCTGTCTTTAATGTCACTTGAGGGATGGACATTCCTTTTGTCTTTGCTTGGATTTTGTTATTTGCATGAAGCAAATTGTAAAGCGTTGATTAAAGGTGTAGTCCTGGTCCTTGCTCACTGGAAAATAGTCAGTTTTTATTTATCAAAATACTTTGAAAACAAACAATCAAACAAGTAATATACGCAAAGTGCCCCCTCTGTAACAATCATAGACAATAGCAGCAGTATAAATTACTGAATCTTACTCTAGATCAGCTATCAGATTACAAGTAATACAGTTTGTCAACTTAGTGCTTTGGAAGAAAAAATAAGTGGACATAATTACTGTATTTAGAAACTTGCAGAAATTAAACAGAATGTTTGCTTATATATGTGTTACTGTCATATAAGAGGGACTCGTCATTTTACGGATGAATTGATGCTTGTGAGAAAGTGTTAGCACACATTTTTTGTTTTATGCATTAAACATGGAATTGCTATTTTTATTACATTATTATTGATTAACACTTGAATGCTTATATTAACTTCCCATTCTTTGCGGTGAGTAGAATATGCGCTGTCATAAACAATGAATGATCTTCTGATCATCTCATACCAAAAAAATTGTATATAAACATGATGTATACCTTTTATAAGGATCGGCATACAAACAGCAGTTGTGAACAACGCATGTTAAAGATACGTTGTGTTTTTAAAGGAATCATTGTAGAAAAACGTGAAAAGAAATGGTCTTTTCAAAACATCCTCTAGATGGCACAAGTTATCCATCATGACCAAATTACTATTGTCATGAGATGTGTTTTGTGTGATTTTCCACAGGAAAGGGAACATGTTATGACTCACTGAACTGAGTCTGCATGGTGGAAATTCCTTTTCACCTGTAACACAAAAAGAGCTTCACTTAAAAAATCACGTAATATAAATGACTGCCTGTTTATTTTTATGTTATTTCTGGTTACAGCTAAAGCTGAATTAAAGTATCCAGTGGTTCTCTGTCCATTACACCTGCTTTAACATTAAAGTACAGACCATAACACCCTAAATACTGTTGATTAAGACATCCCTATGTAGACCTCTATGCAAATGTCTCCCTGTTCCCTTGATTAATGACTTTGGAAGTTTAAAAAACATGTCTTCCATTAAAGGTCTGAAACTGACAGTTAATCATTCAAAATGCCGATGAAAACTGCTACAAGCTTTAAGTCCAAAGTAAATCAGCTGTTCTTTAATAACAATCGTGTATGTTTAGCTCCACCTGCACGCCGTAAAGATAATATATATTCAGTCAATGGCGACAATGTCCTTGAGGTTAAACTGCAGCAACTGCAACTGTCAAGCTCCGTTAAAAATTCATTGTATTGATTTGGCTGACAGCAGAGACCCTCTGGTCCCCTATTTGCTCAATAAGTCCCAACAGTGCATGCAGAAGAGAGCTATACAGTAGATATCCATTAAATGTGTATTATTTTTATTTGCATATGGGAACTGGAATGATTATCATAAGGACCCTTCCAGATCAATATTTTCCTCCAGGGAAAAATAGTTTAAAACAATATCTTTTCAATGGCGGCGACTGATTTAAAACTCCACACCATACATTGGTGTTATTTAATAAACACAGTTTTGACATTCACCATCCTGCTGTGGAGAGATAAATGTCGCATCAAGTCCTGGATTATGTAACCGCTGTCTGTATAGTGTTTAGAGCTTCAGGTATTGAGATTAAATCATGATGGACATGATTTTATCATCCTTTTAGAGCCCCACCTCCTCAGCTGTCAGCACTCAAAACGAGTTGGGTTGTTTCCATTACAGGACTAAATGCAAAGTTTGGCAATTTCAGGATGATATTAGGAGTGGAAATGAATTTGCAAAGGTTTTAAAAAAACCCTTTAGATGGGTCTGTGTGAAATTGATAGTTTCAGGTTTGCCTGGTCTGGGACGAAGATGTAACGTTATCAGTGGTAATACATTTGTTTACAGTTTTGAGTATTTGAACGGACAGTGAATTATTCAGAATACTGCTTTAGATGCACAAACTATTTATATGAGACCAAAGTGTCCCACCAATCGGAGTACAGAGGCAAAAAGAGAGCCACAACATGTGAAGCTGCGTAGTCAATCTTCCACTACTTTGGGGTGCATCTATAATGCTAAACGTAGCTACACATGCTGCACTGCTCCCCATGACTGCATAGGCATGCAGGCGTCATCCTCACTTTTAAAGGGCGATACATGATGACTGCCACATAACAGCTAAAGTGACAATACAATGATTAGGCAATCAGACGTTTGAATCTGAATCCTCTGCTTGAGAGATCTCAATCAGGAAAGAAAAAAGATGAAATAAGTAGTACGGTTTACGTTGTTATTACAGTGTTTTAATCGTCCAAACCAAAATGTTTTGGTAAAATATCCATCAAAAGTGCCTTCAGTGACTTCAGTGGAGCGTTTACTTTCCTATAGTTCTTCGGTGAACACCATCGAGTCCTGCAAACCAGACTTTACTCAACAAAGTTTTTGTTTCCTCCGAAATGGCAACGAAGAAATGCTACAAAGATCCAGCGTGTTCAGTCTGTCGTCACTGGAACAGAACAGTTCTCATCAGTCGGTAAAAAGGAACTTATCGTGCTTCGTGATCACAGGGACCCGTTGAAGATCTCTCTGCTGCCGCTGCTCTCACTGGGTAAATCCACTGGATTATCACCGTAGTTACCTTTGATTTGTACCTGTCTGTTGCCAAGGTGACTCATTTTGACTCCTCCCCTCTCTTGGAAACTGTCTATAACTGGCACCGGTCCACTGGCCTTGCCTTGGCGACCAATTTTGCTAAGTCTCTCGTCATGGTGCTTTGTTTTAACTGGCGCCTGTTCGTCATCTTTGTGGCCGTGTCTCAGCGGTGCAGGTCCTTTTTCGTGCTGGCCTGTTCTGATGGGCACCGGTCCCTGGTCTGGGTGGATAGATTTGACGGGCACCAGCCTGTTGATCTGGTGCTTGTTGCAGACGGGGATCTTATTGGCCTGCAGTGAGCGTGTGTAACGTGAAAACCAGTCCCTCTCGAACGCGGCCCGCAGCTGATCCACAACAGTGGAGTTCCGCTCCTCGACGCCCTCTGGCTGACTGATCACCAGGCCTGCTCCTGCATTAAAGGTAAACTCGTTCCCTACCCAGTCAAGGTTACCTGTCAGGTCACAGAGAAAGAAACAAAGTGACCACAGCTGGAAGCCAAAAAAATCTTAAAACACCATGCCAAGATGACTTTGCTTTCTTTCTGAGAGTTAGCGAGGGGAAACATCTGGCCGGACTCTTTCCAAACTTCACAAACATGAATATCAGCACCAGTAAAGCTCACTAATTCATACTAATAGTCATTATTATTATTATTATTATTCATACTGTTAGTCTGCACACTATAATGTAAAAGCAACAATTTATAGTTGGGGTCTGTGTGGTGAGCAGAAACATGTAGGACACCATCATAAAGTCTAGTCGATGACCTCACCTAAATAAATGGCTCTGTCTGTCACTATAAACCTGTTGTGGTTTATTCCCTGGAGACTGCCATCCCGCTGCACTCTGGGGTTGAAGAATTTCTACACACACACACACACACACACACACACACACACACACACACACAGTGGTGAACATCGATAAAGCATCTCTGTAGAGTTAAAAATAGTAGGTAGTGGCCTTGTACTTACAGCTTCCAGTGAGCAGTTGGCCTGCTCCAAGCACAGGCTCCTCAGGGACCAGAGGAAGTTGAAAGTAAGTGGATGAGTATTTTCCCAGCAACTTATCAGCAGACGGACCCGGACCTTCCTCAGGATCAAAGCCTCCCGGATAAGACCATCAATACGGGACCAGTACCTTGGCACACATATAAACGCACAGACAAATATGGACACACAGAGTATAATCACTTGAACCGAAGCTAAGCAGCCAAGCTTTTGAAGATGAATCCAAGGAAATCCAAAGGGCTTCCAAAGCAACACAGCAGTTCTAACCTGTGAGCGTTGCGGCTGAACAGGGGCAGGTAATCGATGATGGAGATGTATATGAAATGGCGGGCTTCCATGATGACCCTGGAAATGGCTTCAAGATCATTGCTACGGTCTTTGGGGATGAACACATCTGGGGAGCTCTGTCGGAGGAGAAGACATTTAGGACACACTGGTGTAAGGTGATAGAAGACGAAACCAGATGTGTATTATGACAGTGACTCAGAACAGAATCTTAATAATACGTAGATATACTGCTCCTGCAGGTTGGATGACATCATCGTCACTCATCTTCAGGAAGAAGACGACACTGAAAGACACGGTGTCCCACAGAGTCACGTGGTACAACTGTAACCTCCACTGGGGATGGTTGCTCCACAGTTTATAAAGAGTCCTTCGTTATGAAACCTGAATAAATGTGTCTAATTTCAGCTGATATGTATTGTAAAGTTTCTGATAATAGACCTTTTGTGAGGGCTCACAATCTTTTGGCTCAGGGAGAGTGAATCACCACTGCAATCAGGTGTGTGTGGCACTGATTGGCTTGGTTACGCTCAGGTGCGGGGAGCCTTCATATACCCTGAGTCTCCAGCACTCTGCTGACTCATTACCTCCCCATAAGAGGTAGTGGTCTCCCTGTTGTCAGTGGTCTTTGTGTGGATCTCTTGTCATTGTCTGTTTCCCATGAATACTAGCGGTTCTGGAGGGTTTGTTGTTCCTCCAGCCCTTTTGTTTATCAAAGGTCTCTGAGTTGTCTTTCTGGGTCTCCTGGACAATTTTGGTTTTGTGTCAGTTATTTCTATAACGAAGCCAAAAGTGGCTCCATACAGTTTTGTTGTTTTTTTCTCCCCTTTCCTACCTATTGCAGTTTTGTGGTTATCCTTCTGGGATAACTTACCCCTGGGTCCGCACCTGCGTTACATTACGTCATCGCATTTTGCCCATTGCCACCTTGGTTTTTGGCTTTTTGCAAAGCAGAAGTGTGTGGAACAGAGTATGACCAGACGCTGAACGAGACATTTTTAGGGCACCAAAAAGATTTACAATTAACTTTAATGAACTGAAACCCTGTGAAAGGATTAAAGTCGAAAGAAGAGATAAAAAAAAAACTCTAACAAACTGTCAAAATAGCATGGAAAAGTACTGTTAGTTCTCCACATCTGATATACAAACTTGTCCCAAAATCTGAATCAGCCAAATTAAACCAAACTCTGTGGTTCACTTTTGTAAAGGTTGTTCTATCCGTAACATCCATTAAAACTAACTCATGACTGAATTATATGAGCAACCAATTAGCCTACTATCCTTTCTTGGAAGGCATTTGAATGCTATCATCTGATAAATACTTTACTAACTTTAGACTCCAAATGCTAAAGGTTGCAGAGTCCAGATGAACAATAGAAACTAATGCTTTATCCACCACTTACAGAGATGTAGGCCTGAGCCTTTGTGTTGTTGAAAGTGAGCTCCAGGGGCTCGTCCCTGTTGAAGAGGGCAAAGAGGCGCTTAGACCAGAAGGATGGGATGAAGTCTCTGTACTGGAGCCCCCAGTAGAGGCTGAACACCCTGTGGAGGTCCAGAGCCAGACAGCTACAGTCGTACACCAACACGCCCAGCTCCTTCCTCTAGAGAACGAACACAATCTCTGTTAGCTCACCACAACCATGGAGACTTTATCCTCATCAGAACATCAGATCTATTTATTTCCCAAAAAATCCAATCCAGAGTGGTTCTTCTCTCAGTTCTTTATTTTCTGTCTTTGCTCTCTGCTGCGTTTTTATTTCAAAGAGACACTTTTCAATTTCTCCTTCTAAATTGCCTCCACTTTCACTCCGCACATTCTTTCTCTCCCTGCAGTGTTTACATGAGCAGAGCATTCAGTACAGCTTAGATCCCATTGACTGAAGTCTACGTTGACACAACCTATTCCGTCTCCCTTAAAACACACCGACATGCACCAAGTCCTTTGTGTCTAAAGATAGATAAGGATGCCTAACAAATGAGTCTGCACTTGAATGAACCGTGCAAGAATCTCAGCTTTGAAGAAGAAGATGAAAGAATGGCCACTTGCTATTTTTGCATCCTCCCCCCCCCCTAAAACGCACACACCCATGCACTCTACCCATCAATTAGTTTTTGAAGACAAATCAAGTCTCTCTAATGGTACAATGTGTTTTGATTTGATCCATAACTTGCCGACATGTGTAATTGTGCATGTAGCATGTGTCACCAAATAAATCAACTGAATCCTAAAAAAAATAATAATAAATGATTTAGTCATTATTCCAAGTGAAGTACTTATGTGTTACCTGTGGTAATAAAAAAATCTATATAAAATCTGGACAAAATTGCCAAATGACAATCAAGGCAATCAAGACATTACTGTAACATCCATATTCATGAGAGGGCTGGGAACTTCAACTAAAATCCTATATTTCCTGTAAGTCTGGTGTTTTATCAAATCTTATGTAAATCTGTTGGATACAAAATGTCAACAGAGTCTGTGAGTTTGTGATTTGAAATCGTTACAATTTGACGATTTTGTGTTACGCTTCAACTTCGGAATTTACAGGACTGAGACCGGATTTGCATTTTTCTCAGATGTCTCTGACAGCCCCTGTTTTTTGACTGTGAGTCTGCATATGTTTCAGTGTGAGCATGCGCGTGCTGTGATGCATGACGGATCTTGGATACAGTGGCAAGGGATCTCCAGTCCATGCTGGCGCTGCCGAAGTAGAAATGTCTCCGGTCGACCACCCAGAAGGAGGAGTGAAGGTGGCCTTTGATCAGCGCTGTCGTGTTCACGTAGTGGACTTCAGCGTCTGAAGTGTGAGAGAAACAGCAGTGATGAAGGAAATAAAAAAAGAGACTGAAATGGAGTTACGTGTGAGACAAGGAGAAAGATAACAGGCAGATCCTTCCACAGGCAGAAACAACATTTAACAAAGTGAAACATGAGTGGATGAGCAGGACAAACATGGAGAGGAAACAGTCAACAGAGCTGCAGCGTGTTTGAACACAGACACACAGAATGTATAATATGGCGAGAGGGGGAGCTGACTGTGTTTGGCGAGCATCCCGAGCTCGGTGGAGTCGATCATCCCACTGGAGATCTTCAGCTGGATCCCTTTAGCTTTCAGCCCTTGTAGCCTGGACAGCAGAGCCCTGCCCTGAGGGAAACACATCGCAGAATCTCTGCTGTCACATGACATTCATGCATTTAGGAAAGATTCTTGTTCACTGATTTGATTTTCTTTAATATTGCGGCACAAGCAGAAATCACTGCTGTGCCATTTCGCTGCTACATTTCCCAGAGGTCCTTTGTCTACAGCCAGGAACTGGGACGTCTAGTTTCTTTTCTTGTTTTGATCAAGTATTTGTGGGTGAGACTCTTTTCTTTTGTTTGTCCAGCTACCTGCACTAATGATCTATATCCTCTCTGTACAACAAATAAAAAACAAAACAATATGCTGCCAGGCTATTTTAATCTTAGATACACTACGAATACGAAGAGACTCTTTTTCATGAAGAGCTTTTAAGAGGTCAGTAGAGGTGAAACCCATCATGTCCAATCATATCGATTCGTTAAATGCATAGCAATCACAAACGTGATGTAGATGAACAGAAAGAGGTTAAAGGTGATTGAGACAATTGAGGGGTGAATTTGGTAAAATGGGAAGATGTGTCTAATATTTTACGTGTCAACGTGTTTTGTTCCATCAGTATAGATTGATTTCCACCAAACCTGCCAGAGGAGACAGTGTTGACACTGCCCAGTAAACATTTTCTCGACCATCGTCTAGATGAAGACGTCCAATCGACGTCGCGTCGCGACGTGACTTTAATTCGACTTTTTTTCGACATCATAAAATAATATCATGGCAATTATGACCTTATTAAATATGCATTTTAGAGAGTTTTAACTGAATAAACACAGCCAGAAAACGTTTTCTCGACTCGCGTCTAGATGAAGACGTCCAATCGACGTCGCGTCACGACGTGACTTTAATTCGACTTTTTTTCGACATCATATAATAATATCATGGCAATTATGACCTTATTAAATATGCATTTTAGAGAGTTTTAACTGAATAAACACGGCCAGAAAACGTTTTCTCGACCATCGTCTAGACGAAGACGTCCAATCGACGTCGCGTCACGACGTGACTTTAATTCGACTGTTTTTCAACATCATAAAATAATATCATGGCAAATATGACCTAATTAAATATGCACTTTAGAGCGGTTCAACTTAATAAACACTGCCAGAAAACGTTTGCTCGACCTGCGTCTAGATGAAGACGTCCAATCGACGTCGCGTCACGACGTGACTTTAATTCGACTTTTTTTCGACATGATAAAATTAGGGGGAATACGATCTCAAAGAGAACATGTTTAACTGAAAAAACACTGTCAAGAATGATTTCCTCTATCCACTGCTGTGCCGAGATGCAGATATCCAATCATGTGGGCAGGCAGGTTGATTTGATGTCTATCTGAGGGGCTGAAATGACCAACGTCATTTAGACGTTGTTTCAACGACATATCAACGCGCGAATGCTAAAAAAAACTATGCGAAATAATGTTAATATGTTCGTGAATTTAACAAAATAATGTAGTAGCATATTGGCAATGTGGGTTAAAATGTTTGTGATTCTAGCATCCATCTAGGAACTATTTTTCCTGGCGTAGTAAGCGCACCTAGCGGTTTCCCACGCATGCGCAAGAAGAACTTTGCAGCGTCAGTTGACGAGGAGGAGACACAGACACCTGTGAAAGGTGAGTCACTAAAAGTACTGTAATTTAAAATGAAACCGTGTTTGGTAAGACATTATACGTTTATCGGTTGCATGTTAGAGTTTTGATTGTGTTGCTGCATCGTGTATTGTTACAGATAGCTGTTTTTTTGTTGCTTTTATCCGTAACCGAGCGGCGGCTAGCAGCCGAGTTAGCTGCCGTGTGAAGCTAGCCCTGAGTTAGCTCACAGGCTACATGCTCGATGCTAAACCGAGCCGAACATCCGTGCAACTCTCGGTTTAGCATCGTTACAGAACCATAACACTTTAAGGGCCCTCCAGACGGGCGAAAACGTTATTTTTTCTCCGTCTCCCTCGGCATTGTTTCAAGAATATTTGCATTTAGACGGATCCACCGAAAACGCTGTAGTTCATATGCCAGGCCTATAGGTGTCGCTTGACATACACCTAAAACGGGACGGAGAGACGGAGCATGCGCAGAAGGTTTTCGCTCTATAATTTGTTCTTGCCATCTATAAAGTGCATTTAACATCTGAATAGGCGCTCTGTAAAAATGTTTTTTTTTTCTCATGCCCTCTCTCCAGCTGCTGTGAAGAGATGGAGTCCAAAGGCCACAGATGCAGAAATAGTGATTCAGAACCACCTTAAACAAGACCCCACAGGACTGCAATAAAAAGGAAGTCAATAAAACATTTGTTCAAATATACATGTTCGTTTTTTATTCAATTATTCAATATGTAGATAACTCGTGTGTGTGTGTGTGTGTGTGTGTGTATATATATATATGTATATGTATGTATATGTATATGGTCCTGAATGCTGTCTCTTTTTTTTACCTGAGATTAGTCCATGTAGGCCTACACTTGTATTTTACAGTATGGGTGAACATTACTTGAGTATTTTTAACTTTATCACAGGTGAGTTTATTTACTATGAAAGTTTTGACCAGGTTCACCATTCCTGTGATATTTTAAGTTGGCAAATGTGAAATTTGCTGGTGTTGTCTATTGGACTTTTTGACCTCTTTGCATTTTAAGGATGTTTTTGATGAAATTGATAAGTTAATTTAAATAGTTGTAGATTAGAGCATTGGGAATTGCACATGTATGCAGCACAAGAGCTGTGCTTGTCATAGAATGTATGGATGTGGTAATGCCAGTTATGTAGGCACTAGTTGAAACTAGATTTAGGTAAACATATTTTTAAATGCAATACATTACATGTGTATTTTGACAATGGTTCATATGCCGTCGAAACGACGTGAATTGATGCCGTCGAAGAGCCGTCGAAATGACGTTGGTCATGGGACCGACGTCAGAAAAACTTTCATTTCAGCACCTCTGGTAGACGTCTAATCAACCTGCCTGACCGACGTTGATTAGACGTCAAATAGACGTCACGTAGAGACGTGGAAAAGTCGTCTATACGACGTAATAATGACATAGCAGCCTGTTCTGTGAGCCTTTGATATGTTGTCGAAACGACGTTGAAACGACGTGAATTGATGACGTCGAAGAGCCGTCGAAATCCGACGTCAGAAAAACTTTCATTTCAGCACCTCTGGTCGACGTCGAATCGACCTGACTGACCGACGTCGATTAGACGTCAAATAGACGTCAAGATGTTTGCTGGGTGGGAAGTCTGTTGTTTCGTAACATATTGAATTCACCTTGAGCAGTTTTAAAGTTGAGACATTTAGTTCAGTTTACTCATCAGGACTATTCAGCCTGTAAAAACATTTTTAATAACCTCTGTGGCTCTGGAGACAGCTCTTCAGTTTGAGAAAAATAACCTTGATTATGTCATCATTATTTCAGATTTCTAGCAGAAAGCTTGGAGAAAAGGTGTGAACTAGGAGGGTCTAATGAAATAAGTTAAGGCTTTAACCATGATTTTACCTCATTCAGAATATCTCTATATCTATTGTATACAATCTGTAAATCCTCCAATTTTATTTATTTAAGTTACTTGTGTACCTTAAAAGTGTACACTATAAGCTTACCCTTAAGCTTGTAAATATTCCAAGAGAAAGTCCTGGTCTTTTGCACAGAAAACTTTGGACACACACAGACCTGCTACAAAAGCATCTCAAAACTTCTTGTAAGTTCACTTTTACAGTAGATTACATTTTCTGGTCCAGCCTCCCTTCCAAAGAGTGGTCTCTCCTTTGGCAGCTTTGCAGAAAGCTGGAGGATGAAGGGCCATTAACTCTGATCTGTCCTGAGGCCTTGGGCAGGAGCTATTAGGTTCCAATCTACAGCCTGAGGCTTTCATTAGTGCTGACATGCTCTATGCCTTAACACAGACCCCCCCCCCCCCCCTTCTGTGTGTGTGTGTGTGCACAGTTTGGATAACCCTTCAGGCAACTGTCAATGACACACATCCAGTTCAAACCCCAAATAAATAGCCTACCAGCCTGAAAATAGCCCAGACTACCAGCAGCCCATTCTACAGTTACTGATTTTGCTACCTGTGTCTGTTCACCTATAGCATATGCCATATTGCCATTTGGTCTACTTGATTGTAGCAGAAAAGATATGATAAACATGAGATGTAACAGCTGCGGTCTTCTTACTTACCTGAAGATCAGGATGCTTTACACGTTTACAATATGCTACGTTTCAGAGGAAGATATTGCACTTTTGACTCCATTTCATTAATTTGACAACTGCAGTTGCTCATTAATTTTTAGATAAAGTGAGTTTGACAGAGAGGATTAAAAGCTTCACTAGATCAGAACATCAGTACAACAACAAGCCACCTTTTCACACACATCACACATTCACTAAGCCTACCCTTATGTGATTCCTTAATATGATAAGCTAATAAAAAAAATACAATTTAATCTAATCATTAAACCAGTGGGCTAATCTTCCTGGCTTGTCTCTGTTCTTCTTCTTAAAAAAAAAAAGCAAAGTGTACAGAAAAAAAAAATTAATATGAATTAGTGTAGAAGAACTTGATCCCCACCCCCCTTTTTTTCTTTTGTCTTTTTAACTCCATTAATCATCTCACAACCCCCGATATTTATCTTTCCACCTTTTGGACTTTCTGGGTGTATCTAAAAATAGCTCCACCTCAACCAGCTACAACAACTGCTTTTTCTTTGATACATCATTAACAACCTAATAATGTCATATGATAACGTATCAAAAAAATTGCAGAGCAAGTACATTTAATTTGATACTTTCATATAACTGTACTCCCCATAATTGGGTGCTTTGTACTCTGAATTTTAATTATAGGCCCTTTTGTAGTTTCTCCATTGTTTGTGCTTTAACTTTAAGGGGCTTTTATTAGTTCATGTTTACTTGCTGTAATGCTCAAAAACATTTTATTTTTTCTAACTCTTTTTGAAGTGTCAGACCTCTCAAAAAAAACAGTCTGCTCTGATTGACTTGCAAGAAAAATATGGTGCACCGTATCAAAGGTAATTCTTAAGCCGTGGGTAGAGATACTCTGGTGTGAGCTGATATATTATAGTGAGTCTGAATGTGACATAGAAAGTGGACCTGAATCAGATTTTTGTTTAGCCCATACAAAATAATTGGTTTGTTTTATTTTACATATATTTTGTGGATTGTACTGAAAAGATGATGATGTGTCCCCTTCACATAAATGATCCAAGTACTTCAACTCCCATCACTGATTATTAGGTCAAAGGCAAAGACATGAAAAGCATTTAAATAAAAGCCACAACTTCTGTCGAGTCAAATCTGGGTTACCTGTCTGGCAGCGGGCTGGAAGCTGGATTCATAATCGGAGGAGTTGAGGAGCCACAGCGGGGAAACTATCTCTACGACCCGGGTAGCTCGGTCCAGTAAGTTGTACAGCCCCGCTGAGAGAGGGAGGTGTGTTGTGCCATTGTCTAAGAAGGAGATGTCTTCTGGGATGTTTTCCACAAGCACTACTCTGTAGGAAATAACGAGAAAATAACGAGTAAAGAAGGAACATAATGAAGAAAATAAGGACCTGCACTTAAATTATGCTGCAAAACAGCATCATTAGGCTGAGCCAAAGGGACCTGTTAATGGAAAAGTGCTGACGAAATGAACTTGAGGTTTGCGGTCTTTCATAAAGCAGTTTTCTGTTTGAATAAGTAGCATAATTATTATGAGCCTGGGTGCCACTGATATGAGGTTCTTTCTTACTGCTGACCCCGACTCTGGATCAGTAGCATTATGAGAGTTGTCACAATTTCAAGACCAAAATGCCCACAAAGCTTTATTAAATATTGTATAGGTTGCCTCTGGCAGGGGCTGAGAATGATAGAAGGTTAAAGTGTGGTGTTGTCAGCAATGCAGTTTCAATAACACCTAGTCAGGGAAAAGGGACTCATTTTTGCTGCCTTCTTCTTGGTTTCTCATAAAGACGACTCCCTGCGCTCTCACACTATGCATTTTAATGTAGTCATCAACAGCGTGATGCAGTCTAATATACTGTAGTTGCAGCAAGCATCATTAATTCATATACAGAGGCAATGCTAATCTGCATGACAGATTCAGTGGATCAGTGTACATATCTTTGAGATTAGCTCCTTAGGCTAGTGCAGTCAGGTATTTTATCTATCATAAAACTTTCCCATCAAGATGAAAGTCAAATTATGTGGAAAATGTAAGTTGATTTGCATCATAATTAAAGCGAGGCACAGGAGAGAAACAAAGCAAAACATGCTGAGCTGGTGGCTGATTGTCGGAGGGGAGGGTTGAAAGTCCCGCTGGGAGCAAATCGAAGTGGGCTGCAGGGTCTTTGCTGGACAGTCTCAGCACAGGGTTCTGGTTCTCCTATAGGCATAAGGTGACTTGACCACCCCTAGCTGGGTCGCTCGGTGAGAGTGAGGGTGTCCGATGCTATGACCCGGAACACTGGACGACCCTGGGTACTTCATCTGACGTGTGTCCAGATTGCAACGCAAGGTATATAAATGGACTGTGAATACCCCTGCCCTTGGTCAACCATGACTCATTTTACCCCTCCAGGGCGCCTGACAGGGACATTAGCACTGGAGTCAACAGACTAAATTAACCATGGCAGCCCTAGATCTGCAGCCACACAGAACGAGCCTATTATCAAGCTCCAGTGCTCACCACATTCGGTCCATATCTGGTTTAGACGTTGATTTCTACCAGTAAGATTTTTATAAGAGAAATATAAACAGGGAGACAGCAATTAGTGAGGGCAAACTCTGATACACATTTTGAACCTCCATGGTTGATTACGTTTACGAATTAAATGTTTTCCAAGAAAGTAAGAACCACTTCTGCCCAAGACTTTACACTATTCCATGTGAGGGGATGGACTTGATAGGAAAAGTTTTGGCAAATATACTGATACAGATTAGTTTGGTGACTCAATATGTAGAGAAGAGGTCTTCAGTTAAGGTGTATTTTTGGACATACATTTACATTTTTTGGAAGAAAAAAAAGTTGGGGATCAAATCATTTCAGGGACACTGCAGTAACTCTTTGGACCCCCTAGGGGTCCCAGACCCCCTTTTGAAGATCTCTGATGTAGAGTTAAAAGCGCATCATGACGAGTCCATTGTGTGCTTATAAATAAGTCATTGTTAAAGTGTGCATGGTTGGAGTCAAGCAGGGGTCTTCAAATCACAGTTGTATAACACTGGACAATGCCAATCCACCAACCAATGCTTACCAATGCCCTGCTTATATACATCCATCCATTTTCTACCGCTTATCCTGTATTCGGGGTCACGGGGGTGCTGGAGCCGATCCCAGCTGTCAGTGGGCGAAGGCACCCTGGACAGGCCGCCAGTCTATCGCAGGGCTAACATGTAGAGACAGACAACCATTCACACTCACATTCACACCTACGGGCAATTTAGAGTCATCAATTAACCTATCCTCATCCTGCATGTCTTTGGACTGTGGGAGGAAGCCGGAGAACCCGGAGAACATGCAAACTCATGCAAACTCCACACAGAAGGAACCCGGGCCGACCCGGGAATCGAACCCAGGACCCTCTTGCTGTGAGGGCTACACCACCGTGCAGCCCTGCTTATATACATCATATTCTTAATTTTGATTCATTATTTTATTGGAAATACTTATTTTCCACACTTTTTATTTCCAAAGTTCAACACATTGGAGTCTGTTCAGGCAGATTCCCTGGCAGGGACTCTTTAATGCAGTAATAACTGATCTTAGCACTGAGGCCAGTCAGAGCACAGGGTCAGTCGAGGTGTGACATCTCAGGGTCTATGGAGTGCTTCACTGAAGGGCACACTAGCAGGAGCATGTGCTGCAGTGATAATGTACTGGCATCACATCGAGGGGCCAGTTGCCAGCTCACAGCTTGAAAATGTATTCCTGGCTAACGTAAAGCGAAGTCAGGTTTTGGAGAGTGGCCAAGGGTCAAATTGTAGGACTCGCAGCTCTGTGATCATAACATGGCTGGTTTCTCCTCATAGAAATTAGTCATAGACAATCCGCCAATACACAAGTAAAGTTTGCTGAGGGTGGGTATTTTTCCACTTGTCAGCCACAGAGGTTTAGGACTGAACACAGGGTGAGTAAATTGAAAATAGGATTATTACAAGGCACAAACAAAACAATGCAGGGGGCTGTGATGAAATTACAGAGAAGATTTATGTTTTGCTTTGCTCAGCATTCCTCTTTGTTCGATAAAGACATCGAGAAACTAGGACAATCTAACAATGAGGAAAAACCAGGGTGGATGGAAAACAGATGGGAGCGGAGGAGAGGTAATCTTATTTTGAAAGAAATCCTCTCAGTCCACTGTACTCGATGGGAGGTGTGATGAATGGTGCTTCTGACTCATTTAAACAGGCACACAGACTTGTATGAAAAAAAAAGTGAGAACCAGGAGGTATAGCCCTCTCTGCCTGCAAGGGATTCAAGGATTTATGCAGCCTGTGCTGCCCTACGCTGTTGTAACCCGTCTGCACACTCAGGGGTGAGATTCATCCCCAGATGCCAATACCTCAGTGGAAACTTTATTGTGTGAGCACATGAGACAGCAAGGCACAGATAGTGTCTGGATGTCAAATCCTTCTTTATCTAAATGATAATAGTTTCCCATCTTTGCAGCAAGTGACGTTGGATTAAAATGATATATATTCTAAAGATATAGAGATATAAAGCTGTCAGGGCTGAGGTAAATTTACATGTAAAAATCACTAACGCACGTTAGGATAGTCTGTAAAATCGGCAGATCCACATGTAAGTGTTTGTGATGCTGTGTATCTGCTGTACACAGTAACAGCAGGAGCTGTACCAGTGTCTGCCGCTGCCATCTGATATAAATTATCCAGCCTCTCATGAGCTGCCCTGAGCTCTGGGTGTACGGCAGCCAGGACATTAATATGGGCATCACAGGAGCCGCTGCTGCACTGCTCCCTGCATGCTGCTCATTTTCGAGGTAGCTAAATGTCAAGTCCACTGTTTCCTCTGTTACATCAGGAACACTGTTGTCATGTAAACACGCTTTATGTGTAAATTTAAATTGATGATTTGAAACTTAAGGCAGTAAAGTAAATGTTTCTTTGTCCTTGATTCTCTTTGTTTTATTGAAATTAATGTAGCATGCAAATACTCAATGTATTATAGTTCTATGTCCGTCAAGGGTGCTGTCCTGGTGTTCCCTGACATTTTGAATGACAGCCAATAGTTTCCATCTACTAATCGGAGCTCACGATAGGCTCGTAGTGAGCTCCTGTCAGTTATACCTCGATTAAAGGAACAATGTGCAGCATTTAGGGGAATCTACTGGCTGAATGTTATTTAGTGTATCATCAATCTTAGGGTGAACTGTTTGAACTGTATAACAACACGCAAAGCAGGTCATTTCTACGTAGCCGGCCGCCATGTTTCTACGTTAGCCCAGAACACTTGGTCCAGATACCATCATTCACGTGTTTGCGTCGGCCATCGTAGTTCTCCTAAACACTCGGCACCCTGGAGAAGTTTCAGTTGGTTGCAATCTTCAATACCAGATATCACCAAATCCAACACGTGACACCTTGACACCACAAGAGAGTTGTTTGGTCAGTTCAGTAGCCTTATTTCTCTGGTTTGTGCATTTACTCTTTTTTGGTTGGTTTGAGTTTGGTTGAGTTTTTGAAGTCTGAACTTGTATGATTTGTTCTCCTTAAACCTGTTGCATCAGCTCTTTATAAGTTAAAATTATTCTTTTATATACCATAGGCGTATGCATCACTTAATAATTAATTGTTACTAAATACTGACACCAACTAACTGCCTAACTGTTACATAGCCAACTGCACTAGCTGAACTGACTGACTGAAATGCTATCTGAGGCTGTCAAACGTTCATATTAAAACAGTTAATGTGGTATCCTTAAGCAGCCGAGTGGCCAAGGAGGGCTGAAAGCTAAGCTACATTTTTGGGGTGCAGCAAGTCTGGTTCTCTGTTGGTTCTGCCCTTCCACAAGGCAACTGTAAATCAATACTAACCTGCTTAACAACCGTCTGCCGCCAGGCAATTACTCAAGGGATACATCAGACTGTCATTTGGCTTCAATCAGATAAACTGCGACCACTTTGCTCCAACAACAAGCAACACATAGTGTTGTAAAGGGGAATCATGTTTTACTGCAATCATACCTGAAGCTACAGAGGGAATATTATAAATCGTATGATTTATGTATTGCTGTACTGCCAGACAAAGATTTGAAGTGATTGTCATCATCTATCTATCTGGATTTCTTTAAATTTATTTTAGTAGCACAGTAGCAACATCTTGTGTCTTCTGTCCCTGAGATGCAGGCATTTGCATTGTTCATTATACAGGGGGGAAAAAGATGAAAGGAAAATCTACATAACAAAACAACCAACAACCAAGTCTGAATTACAACATCACAAACAAAAAAGCTGCTGAGTCATTTTTTAGGCTACTAAAAGGCTTGTTTAAATCAAGGTTTATTTTCAGCTTCAGATATAAAAACACAGTTTATGCGGCAATCAAAGGGCACATAACTCAACATCCATCCCATTACCCACCCATCCACCCACCATACAAATCCCATCCCACTCCCCAGGTTGGTAAGATGTTTTTTCATAGAGATCGTGAAATTTAAAATCCTTTGGAAATTGTTTTAACCACATTTTAACAGAACTGGATATGATTGGATTGGTAGTGAATTTTGATATAGGGTGAACCCAAGTAAGTAGAGACTGATGATGCCTCTAAGGTCAGCCAACATGGCATTTCAGTGTCTGGGGACTTGGATTGCCAGGCGGAAAGTGACTTTGCAGGTCTAATATTGCAGGACCGATAATAGTGTTGGAGATTGTAGGGCCAATCCACCAGCTACAGGGGTTTCTGATGGATAGCTTTACGTATCCGAGGTGTTCCAAAAGAAAGATGAAATAAGTTGGTCAAAGAAGAGAAGAAGGCTTTTTTAATGTATGCTGATATGGACTGGGAAAGAAAAGACCTGCGAGAGATAAGGGGAGGGCAGACCAGCATTCCAGATCTAATTTGGTTCGGCCCAGCAGGGGTTGAAAAATAAATGAAAAAAATCAGCATATTCTGTTATAAATACGCCGAAATATGTAAACTTTTGAGGTGAAAGAGTTTTTTTAATAGATGCAAAGTTAGACAAGATCAGTTTTTATTATTATATTACATAATAATGTAATGTCATACATCATAAATAATTCATGAATTTTATTTGTATGTTAATCACTGGGTTGTTTTCAACGAGTGAATACTGACTGCTTCACAAGCACCTTTAGTGATTGAAGTGATTATGAGAAAGCCCCATTAGTCTCAAAGTACCCTGTCACTTTTCCTATTTTGAACTAGAAGCTGTTATGAGCAAATAGATGAATTCATCAATTATGTTACACCTGCACACCTTAAAGGTCTTTCATTGATGCATGTCACCTTAAAAACCTTGTCATTAAGCTTATGGGATATCAATAACACTGCACCCTTGGAAAAATGACAGCACACGTTTCTGAGATTTGTTAGAAGTTAGGTCTTAAGCTGCCAATAACAGCTGATGAATCTGTTCATCTCAGTCCAACCCCAAATCCTCCTCTTCTTCTCCTCCATCTGGCTCACCCATCACCCATCCCTCCATCTTTCATTCTGTACCCTCAAGGTCCTTCAGAGCAGGAAAGGAGTCCAATTCAGCTTTCCAAGTTTGGAGCCTTAAGTGGAAGCCTTAAGTGGAAGAGTGGGATGCCTGATAGAGTTCTCTGAAAGGTTGTTACATGGCTGATTTGGGGTAGAGGAGAGAGAGAGTAGATGGACACGGGCATAAAGGAAGAGACAGAGAGAGGGAAGTAATTGAAGGCTGATTGGTAATTTGGAAGAGTCTAATGGAGAGGAACCAGTATACAAAGTGGAGAGCAGGGATAGCTGTATCAACGAGAACGGCTGCAGAACAGCTAGTTTCACCCTGGAGCCAGGACATACCGCAGTAGTCTGAGGATCCATATTCTTAAAATGTATATATAAAACATATGTTTTAGTGGTCTAATCTAAAGTAACTTTCAGAAGAGTCTGGTAATCATTCCAAGGCAGTGGAAGCTACAGGAACACAAAGTTGTTTTGTATTGGTAGTTGGCATGTACTATGTTTTACAGCAAACTCTCTCTAAATGAATGCAAGCAATGCTGTGGGGCTTTCAGATGCTGCAGGTTATATATTGTGCCAATGGGTTAGAGTTGCTGGACTGGAACAGGAAACAGACCGGGATTGATTTATGTAGTACGTAGTACTCATTACTTGTTTGTATGTACTGGCATTTAGTATTTTACACTTTGTATCTTAGCACTTATCTCTGTTGTATAACAGCTACAGGTTAACTTCACAATTAGGCTTGCTTGAAACTTGTTTTTGTGAAATCCTTACTGAACTGAAAGTGATATACTGTTGCACTTTCTTCCAACAAATGTGTCGCTTTGAAAAAAAGCATCTGCTAAATGCCCTAAATGTAAGTGGAAATGTATTGCTCGAAACTGGAGCCAAAAAACAATCAGTTATTAGTTCACCAATGGCTTAAAAAATAGATCCCAAATCATGTCAACTATAGTTTGAAAAGATTTATATATTACAATTAATACATTTTCCATCTCTACTGCTTCACTTGACACATTGTAGCTCCTATGAATAAAGACTGACTGCTAAACCTGCACAAACAATACAAAAAGAAACCGTGAAATTCTCAAAACTACCATTAAAAGTTAAATGCACTGGCGCGCAGGTGGCGGAGTGGTTAGAGCGCATGCTGAATCCTGCATGTCACACCCCCTCTCTCTCTCCTATGTTTCCGATCTTTTCTGATCTATCCACTGCTAATAAAGGTGTCTATGCTTCAAACAATCTTAAAAAAAAAAAAGTTAAATGCGCTACAAAAAGAAACAGAAATCAATGCAATAGCCACACATTGTGTAATGCTGGTAGTGATCATGGCAGCAGTGATTGTAGCCATAGTCTGGATGGACATAGCTTCCACATAGGTTTCTGAAGAGCCAATACTACCATGCTGTTTGCTAGCAAAAGATTTTGAATGTCAATTGTGAATACATAAAAACATTTAATCCGGCTCCATGTTTCACACAACATCAAGTACCTGAAGCAACACACCCTTGCAGTGTTTAACCACAGGGCTGAGAACGGCTACTAAAGCAGTTACTTGTGACGACATTAGGAACCACTGCACTGAACATGGATTGTGTGTTTGTGCTCCTGCAATGCTCACCTGCAGTTCCTGCTACAGTTCTCCTCTGTGATCCCGTCTTCATCTTCGCCCCAAATGTCCACTGCCGAGAAAATCAAAGCCACCAGTACAGCGAAGCAGCACACCAAGGCAAAGATCACAATGCACTTCTGCTGAGACTGCAAGAGAGAAGGAGAACAACATTGATTTGCAAGGTGTGTTTTCTACTCTTCATCATTACTGTAAAAACAAGGCCAAAGTGCCCCAACCTTGGCTCCCATTAGCTGGAAGCTCCGGCCGACACAACTTGTGATTTAATGCACAGCTCAGCAGGTCATAACATGATATAGAGGGGAATTCAACACAAACACGTAAGGTCAACCTGCAAGTTCAGGCTTTCATACGAAGGACATCGGAAGAAGAAAAGAAAGATGGAAGGAAGAGAGTAGAGAGACAGGAAGAAAGAAGCTAAGAAGAAAACAAAGCGATCGATAGAAACAAACATTAACATTTGATATTTGGATGTCGTCCAAATGCTCCAATATGGTTGAGAAGGAAGTGAGGCTCAGCATGTTCTAAGGGCAATGAGAATGTGAAGATAAATTTAAACAGTTAAAAATGTATGAGCCTCAGATGCTGCAGGGTCACCAGTTCAGGGATGGACTATAGCACTTTATTTTCATAAAGCTATGGCTTGTGTTTAATTTGACCCATTTCCACCTCTGACACAACTGTCATCTCATTTTCTCTATACAAACTGAGAATAGAGCGGATGCTTTGTCACCAACACTTTCTCCTGGAAATTATGTTTTTCCACTCATTTCTTTTGCATAATAAGTTATGGAGGCAATGTAATTGCTGTCAGCAAATATATTCACTGGAAAAATGTTGTCACTTTGGCTGTTTTTTATTTATTTTTCACAGTAAGCCGTGTCAGAGAGTGCATGTGTTAATACCAGGGCCCTGAAACAGGCACACTTAAATGGAAATCAATCAGTATCGAAACCTGTGTAATGATTCCACCTGGTCTTATGAAATGGTGTGTGAATGATGCAACAATTTTTAAGTCATTTAGCGTGAAAAAATAATGCCATTCTTGCTTTTTGCGTGTCATTTTTTGCCATCTAGTCTGTACTTACTGCAATATTAAAGGCACACATGTGAATATGCTCCTCTCAGATACGACTCTCTCGTAGTAAAAAAGGTGAGAATAAGACTTGGCAGCTGTGAGGGAACATTATCATGACACATGGAATGTCCTTAAAATTGTGCTGTGTGAGGTCAGGCTAAATTATTTGATACCGTAATCATTAATTCAATTCTTTTTTTTTAGTGTCATATCACAACAGAAGTCATCTCAGGACACTTAACACATTGAGCAGGACAAGAATACACTCAAAATTTCCAGAGTCAATACAATTTCAAAGTCCCAACATCACCCAGGGGCAAGTGTTACAGCAACAGTGGCGAGAAAAAACTGCCTCAATAGGCTTTTAGGCAGAAATCTTGTGCAGCCCAGGCCCTTGGGTTCCAACTACATTTGGTGTTGGTAGTAGTATAGAAGTAGTAGTAGTAGTATTAACAGTAGTGGTGGCATTAACAGAAGCAATAGTATCAACAGTAGTAGTCCATGGCAGCAGGCACAGCAACGCCGAGATTGAATTACTGTGTAAATATGTACGCTTTTCGAAACTCACAATGTCCAATTTTTACAATTAAAATGGTGATAATTCTTGTATAACATTTATTTCATGATATTAAGTTTACATTGTTGTCAGCCCTGGACTGAAAGCCAGCACACACTTCAGTGGATGTATCCATTGCAGCTTCACTCATGCATTCAATATGTACAATACATTTGTGCCAATAGACCAGCTATTTGTAAAACAATAACAAATGCATCATGATCCCTTTGAAACCCGACAGAAGAGCCACAAGTAATTATCCTTGAACACGGCGGATCATTAGCACAGTCAGCTTGGCTCCACTCATTATCCTCGGGGACAGATCTCATATCAGACACCATCGACCTCTGAGAGACACACACGGAGCCCCGGTTCTTTTATTGTGACTATTGTAGCTAAGGACATCCATGCACATTGTGTTCCCATGTGGGAATTAAATGAATCTAGCAGCCAGTCAATGGAGTGTCCCCGGTGGACCGAAGAGACACAGTGATGTGTAGCTTCACACTCTCATCCTCACAGCCATCTGCATGAGTTGTGGTCTGACAACGGGAATAGTGTTGGCAGCACTGGTGTGTGTAATATTGTAATATTATTCCTGTGTGCACTAACTCGTTCACTCTCAATCCTCTGTGCCTCGTATTGGTTGCAAAATGGTTCACATCCGCAGACCTGATTAGAAAATCCTAGATGAAAAAAAAAGAGTCTTAATATCAAAGAGGCCCAGGCTCTTGACAAAAACACACTCAGCAAACACTCGCATGGTATTGGCTCATTCAAATCTGTCACTCATGCACCTTTTACTGGACGCACACAATAAAAGTTAGAACAGGAGATGAAGGTCTGCCTGCAGGAGAATCAAGCGCTGCATGCGTCTCATATTTCCGGGATGACCAGCTGCTGCATTCACATGCGATCCGATGTCTATGTGCATCATGGCAGATATATAAAGAGGTCACACTCAAAGTGTGCACTGGGGACAGTGTTACCTGACACTGAAGCACAGCGACGGGGATCAATACACCTACAATTACAGGATGCCGTGTGCCTCACAAGATCTCAGAGCTAAACTCTCAGCATGGTTAGATCCCACCAGGGCATGTCTTGTTGTAATTTGGCTGAATGGACCCTTTTAATATGCATTTTTCGGGTTGCTGATGGTAAAACTCTCCTTCCCATATTGCTACCTCTTTGCAAACTGAGCACTGAAACATCCAGTTAGCAGGCCTACCATCACTAAAGCAATACCTCTATCTTAATATCACCCGTCATTAGTTCTAAACTGACAAATGTTATTTTTCACGCGTCACTGCTTTCGAGAGGCATTTCGGCTGATAGCAGTTGAAGTTAATTAAATTTGCGTATGCTTTAAAAATGCAATCTTGTATCAGAAGCAAAGATAGCCTTGTGTTACTTGCAAAAAAAAAGAGCGTCATAAATAACAGGATCTAGTGAGATTGCTTGACAGCTGTTTTTTTTTTTTAGAAAAAGCTCCCCGGAGTCCATCTAAAAAAAGGGTGTGCAAGGTGGATGGCATGGTGTCACACACACACACACACACACACACACACACACGTACACTGCTACTGTCTCGCACACAGACAGAAGTGAAAGCCAGGCTAGAGAATGTGGATGTTTATATCCTAAAATCAGAACTTTTAAACAGAGGCCTTCTCTCTGTCAAACCTCTGCCCTTTGCTTTCTGCTGCAGGATTTTACACATTCTACTCATCTCCAAGTGAAATGGAAAAACTATCTGCCTTACTGAGTTTGAGAACAGACAGCACAGCGAGCTCTATTTTTCATATGTCCCAGTTTGTTGGGCTGCTATGTCAACCATGCAGGGTGCTGAAGCAAAGCAGAAGGAAACTAGAATTGGCGTCTATGGCGGAAGCACATTCAAGGAAATCTCGACAGAGAAACAAAACAAATTTCTTCACAGTGCAGCCTGAGCAAAGTGTCAGCAGTCCAATTATCTGCTTATGAGCGTGCATGGCTCCTCCTCGCCATGCCTCACAAAGAGGGAGAAAAGTTTGTGTCACGGCAACAAACGATGAGCAACATTTCCTGGTCTAATTTGTCCTGTGAGTGCTCGGGGCGCTGCAGATGTTGTACAGACGCTAGGAGGGTGAGTGGAGCACATGATTGCTGGTGAAAGGATGTATTTTGCCGGCAGTTGAAGAGGTAGTTGTTTGTGGAGCAGCCAGATTCTGTCCATGCAGTGATAGAGAAATAAAAATAAGAAGAAAAAGTTGCAAAGAGATGTATTAATCATACATCTACAAACCAATTTTAATTGAGCTTTAACATGTTTTTCACCACATTTTGAAGATGTTGCTCCAAGATCTTTTTGTCCCTCCACCAAAGACCTTTTTTCATTGATGTGTTTGTTGCAAGGCACCAAGAGATCGAATACAGAAGCAGACAAGTAGATTCAGTGTTGCGTGCCGAATGTGCTGAAGCTCAACATCACTCTTTTATGTTGTAGGAACACAGAACTGACCGACTCCTGCATTCAGTGCTGGACATTTGAGATGTTGAGTATTGGCAAAACCTCTCATCATTATTTCCTCACTATTTGCGGCATCCGTCCACAGTTTAATCACAGTTGTGATAACCAAGAAAAAACACACATCAGTTACATTTATTCATTGATGTGCACGTGAAAGTGTGGGATTACAAAGTAAGAATTTTAAGGTTGTTCTCATCTTGTTGAAAGGCGTGGAAACAGTTTATGAATTGTTGATGAGTTTTGTGGTGTGTTACAGATACAGAGATTTCCTGCTGTAACAGTGAAGAACATGATTCTGATTGTTATCCGATAATTTTGCCTAGTTGTTTAAAATAATTTAAATATGTGCAAAGTTTAATTCTTATTCCTGTCACATTCGATTCCTTAAAATGACCATTGAAGAGGTGTCACTCACAACCAGTATCGTAATTGGCTGAGAGTGTGTGTCCATCCATATACTGTATGTTCCTGAGACTTAAGTAAATAAATAGTATAAGAATTTACAGAAAAACCCCCATATAGTACTTCTGTGTCAGACATGATGACGTGATGTCATGGTTAGATATTTCTAGCAACACTGCAACCATTTCTTGAGGAAGTATTTGGGTGTCAACCAGTCAGTAGAGAACAATGGCTTCTTTATAGGAGAACTTGCTGTCCTAGCGCTCTATTGGCTTCTGCATCCAGGTTTAATATCAACCAATTCATCACAATCAAGTTACACTCACATTAAGTTAAATCAAATGGATGAATGTGAGAAGTCTTTTTTCTCCTTTTTAATCACAAAAATATGAATAGCTAAAATAGAAATGCTGGTCTGAAATTGTAGTGAGGAAAAGATGTTTTCATAATGTTCAAGGATGACTGACACTGATGGCTCGTGTCACATGTGTATTGCATTATGTGTTTTTGTAACATGTTAAAGGTGTAAAGGTAAAATTGCCTGAGAAGATGGTGGACAGTTTCCAATTAAACGGTACCCTGAGACATCCAAAGCTCAGATCTGAGTTCAAGGTCATGCTACCGCATTCACCTCCACAGAATGGTTGTCCACGGTGTTTATCTAATACAGGTGTAGTCAGGAGCTATACAAGTGTGTGTGTTCGTGTATAGTTTATTTATGTAGCCTTTGAACACCAGGGGAGCAGAATGAGTGACAGAAGGAGAGCAATATCAGACAGTGTCATGACATCCTGTCCAAGTAAGTGCTGAGGAGGCAATTTTTCTTTCTCTCTCTCTCTCTCTTTGTGTGTGTGTGTGTGTGTGTGTGTGTGTGTGTTTTAGTGCTTGAAGCAAAATGCTGGGAAGTTCATTTCCAATCAACTGTCTGGCTGCTCTCTCCCTCCCTTGCCATCTCTTTAGCTCTGTTTAATGAGTCATTATACTGTGTTTACTGCCGGATGTCTGTGTCCTGTGTTTTCTCTTTACTTCTGTTCTACTGTCTTAGTATTCACTCTACTCTTATCAGCCACACTATCACAAATTCAAAGAGAGTACTCTCTTTGAATATGTTCCTTTTCACTTCATCAACTACCGGTGGTGACTTCACCTCTTTAATGGAGGAGGGGATTTTATGCATGTCCTGCTTATGGTGCTCAATACAAAATTCGGAGGATATCTGCTGCCTTTGGGGATCTCAAAATAGCGACGGCTGAGAACCGGAGGGTGGATGCTGAGTGGATGCCAAGTCTGGGACGACACCATATGTATTATGAGCCGTAAACTCTGAACACAGCAAGCAAGTGGGGAACGCGGGTACACAAACATGCACTAAAAGGCAGCCGGTCCGGTTATCGGAACAAAGCAAAAGTAGTTCAAATAACAACACACACAGAGGGAGAGCGACTTCAGTCTTTGTTCGGGTAGACATTACTTCACTATAGTGTTGTTATTATTTCAATGCTCTGAATATAGATAGAGACAGAGAACATTAAGGCAATGACAATTAGTGACATATTTGTGAGTTAGATGAAACACCACTCTTATATTGGTATGGTAAATATTCTTGTCACAATGTCCACCTCGTTGCATATATTCCGTTATTCTTCACCTGTCCACCAGAGGCCCTCAGATACCAGATCCTGCCGCTCCCACCTGCCCTGCGATCGCCTCATTCCCTTCAGCTGAACTTCACCGACAATCTCCCCACCTGCACCTCATTTCCTCATCAGCCGTGCAGTACTTAAGCCAGCCTCCGTTCCCCAGTCAGCGCTTATGTGTTCCAGCAGCTAGTTGTCTGCGGTCTGTCACGTGAAAACCTGGAATCTGAAACTTGTGACATGCTCTTTCTGAACATGTCCCTGGATTTAAAGTTCCCTATCTGGCCCTTCGATACGTTGGCTCTTGCTACTGTTCTTTGACTCTTGCCTGCTTAAAGCTGTCCGAAGGTAGCATCATTTGCCTCCTAGCATCTCTAAAGTTCTTGCATTTTTGTTTTATGTTTCCCAAAATGTCAAAATACACACAGCTTTTGTGAGTTCAGTCGTGTTTGAAATGTTCTGAGGGGTATTCCATCAAACTCGCTAAGCGCAAAGCCGGGCTAATTTCGATAAGCCTCGCTACTTTTAGCGAGAGTTGCGTTCCATCAACGTGACTTGAGGCACTCTCCGCTAAGTAACAATGGGAATTCATCCGACCAAACTAGCCTGCTCCGGGGCAGCGGGGGTTTCAGAGAAGTCCGTCTGTCAGAAACAACTGTACCAGCAGAAGGTTCCGCCAAGCCTAGTCCTCGTGATTTCGTCACGCGAAATGACCAAAATGACATATATGAAGTACAAACAGACTATATTTTCATCAAGCGTCTAAGAATACATGCTTGCAATAAAAAATATGTGAATAAATCATTTATTTTGTTTAAGACCGACTGGCCATATCATTGTCTAAAGCCCCCAGTTAGGTGAGTGGTGATGCACCTGCCCTTGGTTGTGGGCATCCCAGGTTCACATCCCGGCCGGGACATCTCATGTGTTGTTGTTGTTGTTTTTTTTGTGCTTGTATAATTGTGTTTAGATCAGAGAATTAGACCAACATTTTACCTTAACTATGAAATATGTCATACAATTTCCCCAGAACCCAAATATAACTTGCAAAAACATGATAGGCATAAAGATGTTATTATTAATAGCATGATATAGATCCCAATGACAAAGGCAAGCCCAAGCAGCCTCGTGATTTTTATTTATCACTACAGTATTCCCTTTTATGGTTATGATGGGTTTGTACTCCTCGTACAGTTCCATCAATACTTTTTGCTCTGGTCTTTTCTGCCATTTTCTCGATGATTCGACATTCACGATTCTGGTCTGGCTTCATATCCCGTGAACGGGGTAACACACGACAACGTTAACTTGGCTTGAATTAGCCTCAACAAGGCGCGGCTGAAATGTGTTAATGGAATGGGTTTAGCCGCAAGTGGAAGTTGGCGTTAGTTCTAACCAGGCTTAACTAGTCAAGCGCTGCCTTAATTAGCGAGTTTGGTGGAATACCCCTCAGATTTCAACCTCATCCCCAATCAACAAACACAGCAGCTATTGTTGGAACTTACAACCAGCCAAGTTGAATATGCTGCTTAATTTAGTAATAGTTGGCTCATGAAAATTTCTGCTGGAAAGCTTTTTCTGGGGGATAGTCTAAGTTTTAAATTGCAGTGATGTTAAGGAAACAAATTGGTTAGGTTTAGGGAAAATATACACGGCCTGCATATAGATTATAATGTGTTCTGGACTTGGGTGCAATTAGCATTATTGGATACTTTTGCATCTGTCTTTTTGAAGAATTTTAGACCTTTGACAGCCAAAAGGTGTTTTTCTGTGCTCGGTCATTGCATGAATATATACTGTCTTGGCACAGAGCTGGATGATTTGATCTGAAGTGGCTGTGGATTGAAAGAGACCCTTATTCTGTACGTGTCATGAGTCCTTTCTACGGTGTTTACGCTGATCAAGGTGACACTGACATTGTCCCTGGAAATTTCATCAAAGCTGAAAGATAGGGATGTCGAAATATACGACGGCTGTCACTTGGATTAGCAAGCATATGGGAGAAAATGTTTACATAAGAAGATATAGGGGTTCAAAATGATAACGGCGTCATTCACATTCAAGAGCAATGTCACAGCTGATGTACGGTGAGTTAACGGCAAGCAATGATATGAGCAATGTTGACTGCACTGTCATAAATATGTATGTTTGCACAGTTGCTATAATGGATCTGTTATATTGATAATATCATGTTCAAACTCATGTAAATAATGCATTCATTTGTTTGGGTCGCAGATGTTATTGTGAATTTTAGTTTAGGTAAGACGTGTGTGTGTGTGTGTGTGTGTGTGTGTGTGTGTGTGTGTTAGAACATAAACATTGGGAAAGTAGGCTTAGAAAGGAGAATTATTACTTTGGTGCAATATTCAGGCAAAACTACACTGTCATGCATACACTAGAAAAAAAAAAAAAAAAAATATATATATATATATATATATTTGGGGGAAAAGTATGGTGAAATCTAACTTTCTCTAGCAGATGCTCCTGCTAAAAAAAAACGAACCCAGCATCCAAAGATAAAATCAAATAAATAAATATAAATGAAAATAATTTGCATGAAGGCTTGAAGAGAGCACTATTCGTGGCCGGGTAGAGACAGCATGCTGCGGGCCGACATGCACCAGCGAGGGTCAAAGGTCACCACAGAGCCCACAACTCAGCATTCTGCAGTAATGCTTTCCCTGGCGGCGATGGGCTTAATCAGCATTGTGTAACCTAGTTTGGCTCGACTGTAAAAGACATTCATTTATATTGTAAAGAACACATTAACCAAGACTACTCGGGGTCATTACATGCTGCACTTAAATTGAACTTTTCTCTCTGAAATCCTAATAAGACAGACAGAGAAGCAACAAAACGTATGTAGTTCTCACTATCTAGAAGAAGTGACAGTGTGCTGTCACAGCTTTTCATCCTGCTCCCGCCTCGATGGAAAGTGACATCGAGTGCACCCCTCCAGAGAGGTGGCGTGCTCTGAGTTCAACTCACTGTCTGCTCGGGTCTCTGGAGTGAATGCAGGCCTCCAGGTGTCCTGCCAGGCGGATGAGCAGTCAAACAGATCTGAGCTCACTCGAGCACAATCACAGCAGCTCTATAAGGATGTGACTTCATAACAACAGGCTCACCTTGGCAGGGATGGACTGCTATGATAAGAAAGCTTACATGTTGCATGAGTCGTGGTGCTTCTAGTAAGAGAAACGTTGGCCTCTTGGATGAGTAAGACTACAAAGCAAGTCCAGTTAACTTTGAATCACAGAGCAAAGTAGGCGGCTGGCTGAGGGCCATTTTTCCATCTCTGGTTAATATTAAAAAGGAGTGATCATCCGGGCTTGACGCCACTGGTCAAATAAAAGAAAATTGGATGACTAGATTCTTGGCGCTGGGTCTGTAATGGCTGGAAGCCCAGACTTACATGTCTTTGAAGATTTTCCACTATCGGTCTGTTTGACAGCTCTGTCAAGTCTTGTGTATTTGTGGATCTCTTCACCTTTGTGCTTCTGACTGGAACATAAACTGTTATTAGAAACCTTTTATAGTCTTAATTAATTTAACCGAGCCATAAATATCTAACTTGTGTGTATATGTAACGATGACCCCTGTAGAATGCTACTGTAGATTCATATTCATTTCAATGTGTGTTTTTTTTGACTAATCAGAAGAAGTAGCATATCCCAACTAATTTGATCCTTATTCACTTTTCTTCCAAAAGTTATACAACAGTGTTTTTGAACATGCATTTGTGAACATTGCTCTCGTGGTTGACGACGTTGAATACCTGTGTTTGCTTGACCACCATAGTTGGTCTTTCGCAATAATAAATACATCACTAGCACTGACCGTTGCATAATCAACGTCCACCATGAAAAAAAAGGATCCTTATTGACTTTACACTGTTTTCGTTCTGAACGAAACAGAAAAAAGGAGGATAATTCATGTCCATGTACACAAATCACTAGATTAAAATTTTCTGACTATTCCCCAAACTGCCTTGAGACTGGGTTCTGCATGCTCAGGTGTGATTCAACACGTTGGAATGCACCCAAGGGTCCAGATGGCCTTTTGCTTATAAGACATTAAAATGGATGAAGGGATTTTAATTATGGACAAAAGCTTTTCTTTGGGAGATTTTTTATATGGAATACTTTGATGATCAATGGCTGATGATCTCATTGTTCTTTCATTATAAGGTCCTTGCTCATAGTAATTATGGATACAAATATTTCCGCCAACAGAAATATGACCTGTTTTAATACCAACTTCTTCTTTTTCACTTTCAGTCTGAATCCACACATCAGTGGAGCGGATCAATAGAGCAGCAAAACCATCCATCTTTGAGACAGGTATACATACAGGAAGTAGGCTATATCCTGGAATATTGAAGGCTAGACATTTAACTTTAATACCAACAACATCAACTCACACATTTCCTCTTACCCCCACAAACTACCTGTGTGTGAAGGCAGGCATAAGTGACACAGGTCTATAAGTTGAAACATGATTGTTTTCATGCCAAAACTTTTTGAGTAATTCTAAGACAAAATCATGCAGTAATTGTTTCCGTTCTCTCTGCAAATGTTCTCGTCTCCACGGTGGTTTATAATGATGCTAATGGCCCCATAACAGCTATAAATCTCTGTGAATGCAATCACCTCTCAGCAGTACCTTTTTTTTCTTTCTTTATCGCTCTCCTTTATATTGTTGTACAATCAGCTGCTGCTCCGGGCTAACATTCACAGAGATGAGCCCTTGATGGATATTCTCTATCAGGGGAAATTGTGTTGCTTTTATGGGGTGTTTGAAGGTTAAATGGTAAAGGAAAGAAGAGAACTTTTCTTCAATGGTACTAAAAGCACATAACTTCTGTAATTTGAATTGTTGTGGCAATCCCTAATACTTAAACCCACGTCATTGATTTTATGACCACTTAGGGGCAAACATCATTAACTGTGAACTCACTTTGAGAGCCTTTTTTCGCTGAAAACGGAAACCCAAAATGACACCATGAGAGCAGCGGAGGTGAAAAGAAATGGAAACGTTGTGGGCCAGAGAGCTAAACAATGAGGTGAAACTCACTATAAAGCTGTGTGAAGCTGAGAGGAGATGCAGATTCAGGGGGTGAATCTCCGTAGGTTTCATCACTATCGACCCTTTCACAGTATTATTTTCACATCGTCACACTGAATTTGCAACTACTGGAAAGAAAACATCAAAATTACTCACATGGGTGGGGTTTTTATTACTTTGTCTATTTGCATCTGTAGATTTCCCCTAAATTTACTAGAAGTTAGCGGTCTATAATGCCTCATTTGCATACTGAAAACATAATTCTCTTAATATAAACAGGGCAGTCTCATGTTGATATCTATTAGTTTAACTGTTTTCCCTATTCAGCAAAATGTATGGGATTTTTAATTTTAATACATATCCTCAAACTTTTTTTCCCCATCGTCATATCCTTTGTTGATTGAATTATTGATTAGAAGGGCTTTATTGTAATAAGTAGGCCAGAAAGCGGGGAAGAATTCAATCATCAATCATTTGGTCTACCGTCTTATTGACATCGCCTGGTACACTGATTCATGTGCTGAAAGTGTCCACAAAAAAGAAATCTACTCAAAAAGCTCCAAATACACTCTATGTAGTCTATTTATTGGTGTTGACACCGTTATATTTCACCCTGTATGAAATTGTTTTATGCCCCTTGATTGAATTTGTGTGACAAATGACTTCTAGTATATGAACCTGTTTTGTCACCATGTTCTCGTACCAGTGAGACCTATAAATAAAGTTGTTCCAAATTGAATTGCAATGAAAACACCTACACCTCTGTAGAAACTGAAGGCGAGGCCATCCATCACTTCACAAGGCAGTCTGGGGACGAGCGAGAGAGAGAGCTCGACCGTCCCAGCAGCTCCGATCGCTCCTAGATTCACTCTGACAGTCGTTCACTCTCATATCTCAACTCATCAACTAGGAGCTCAATCTGTTCATTTCATCTCTCTACCTGCACCCACCATGGGGCTCATCTGCACCGATGGCTAACTGGATTGCTCATAGGCATGAGGAAATGATCTGTTGTCCCGCTGAAGCCACCAAGTCATGTGCAGGAAACTCTCTGTACCAATTCAAATGTATGATTTCAATTGTAAGACGCTGATTGCACCATCTATCCTGGCTGCCACTTTCTGTCCAGAGAACACGTGGACTGGTTTCTGTGATCTGGTCAGAAAACATCTGCTGCCTCTGGTTGGATCCTGTCAATAGGGACGGATTAATGGTTGTACAATGAGTCATTTAGAAACTCAGTGATGGCCTTCTTACAGCTTACATTTATCTTTGAATATACTAATAGTTGACACTGACAATCTAAACATTCCCATGAGAGCCACCGATCCATCATCTTTTGAAGGCTAGCTGAAGCATTGCTGTCCGTTCCTCCCTCACCATACTGTCACTTTTCCCTGACCTTTTCAATAACTGACTTAACGGAGGAAGGTCAGCGTCCATCTCTGAAGACAAACGCCAGCGCTGGCCTCGAAGCTGACCTGTAAAGGCTGACATACACTCCTAAAATGCTGTGTGTGTGTGTGTGTGTGTTACAGTCAGTGTAAATTGTGACATTTTAAGACACGCTGGAGGCATTTAAGCATTTACATAAATGCAAATGTATGCCATTTATCAGCCTTAGTTTGTCCTGAAACTTAAAATATGAAATATTTCAAAGATGTTTAGATGGATTGCAAAGAGAATACCTGCTAAACATTAGCCTGCACACATTGTCACTGATGCTGATATTAGCATTTAGCTCAAAGCACCACTGCAGCCTCACAGAGCTGCTAGCATAGTCTGTAGACTTTCCTGTATATTGTCTGTCTGGGGAGATTTTAAACTTGTTTATTTGACTTTTTAACCGCCCTGCTTTACAACCAATCCTTGAAATAATTTATTCAAGAACTGAGCCAAAGCGAATGAAGAAAAACTGTTTAAAAAACACCATTGCTTTCCTTTTCACAGCTGTCAGCCACTATCATGCGCTCAATCTACTTTCTCTCACTCTTTTCCCTTTGCATTCCCATCGGTCCCAGCTGGCCTCTCAAAAATCAATAAATCAATTATTTTCCCATTTAAAATGACATGAGAGCCCTGCTGACCATGATGAGACCTGAGTCACCCAATCAGCCCTCTGTCCATGCAGTCAGCTCTGTCCCAGCCTTCCTGTTGGTCCTGTCTTCTTTGACACACAACAGCACTGCATGAATTGTCTCAGCTTAAGAATGCCAGTTTGCTGTGTCAGCAATAAGAATGTAGAAAATATGTGTCAGGAGTTTATCGCTTTGCTTCTTTTGTCCCTTTTTAAAGTCTGCACTGCTCACAGTAGAGTGTAAATACATCCCTCTTCCATCTGTATGTTAACGAGATGGAAGCGAATCACCATCATTATCATTTCCAGATTTAAGCTCTAATAATACTTAGGAAAACAGAATGGACCTGCTTATTCCAGTGATTAATCTATTTTAATCACTGCAGGTTCATCACATATCCCTTTCATGAAATTACATTGTTTTCCAATTGATTTTGTTTATAAAAATATCAATAATAGTCACTTTAACACTTTTTTGTATTTGTCTTTATTAGTAGACTTGACATATGTATGACTTGACATTCCCTTTCCTCTATCAAACAAATGGACACAAAACACACATTATGTTATGATATGAAAGCCTTTGTGTTTATGAAATGTGTTTTCTACAATCTTCTTTTAACAGGATTTTATTGTCCATGTCTTTGGATGATTTTATTTTGCCAGTTTTCTAAAGAGAAGATACTGTTTAAGATGAGTATTACTGCCCTATTCCATCCACCACAGATGCACAAAAACACAACCGTCTGAACCAGCATTTCTGAACTTTCCAAACACACAAGCTATCAATAATTTATAATTTAATCATATGATATCACACTTACAATATGCTCCTGCTAGCGATACATGAGATGTGTGCTTTTTGTTGACTACAGCACTCTAGCAACCAGCATGCTCATCTTACTGAAAGTAGAGGTTTTTGCAGACCCCTGCATTTTTCTCCACACTTCCGATGGCGTTTCCTGCCACTGCTCTCCTCTGAATATCCACGACAAGTGTGTGTGTATCCCGTTGCCACTCGCCACGTTACTACCGACTGTTACTGGTGTGTGTGTGTGTGTGTGTGTGTGTGTGTGTGTGTGTGTGTGTGTGTGTGTGTGTGTGTGTGTGGAATCAGCAGGATGTTCAATTACACTGCCTCAGCTGGTGTGTATAGACGGAGAGGATGGTTTACTGAGTAGCCATACACACACACACAAACACACACGCACATACACACACACACATACCCAGTCAAGCGCACACATAATTTGTGAGCCAAAAGTGTTTCATTAAAGCTCTGCCAGGAGAGCTGCTTGGACTTGATCCCTTGACAAGCCACAGGCCTTGGCTAAATTACCGAGATAGCGGAGAACAAAGAAAGACGGAGAGCGGGAGAGAGGGAGAGAGGGAGAGAGGCAGAGAGGGAGAGAGGGATAGAGGGAGAATGTCATGAATCGATTCACAGTACAGGCTCACTTCCTCGTCTCCTCTCGTTTAATTCAACTGGACTTTTGATGGCCAAGTGAGAACATTATCTGCAGCTTTAGAAACAGGATGTGAGCAAACTAATCATGACCACATTAAGTCCTGTAATAGTAGATTGTAGAAGCTGATCAGAAAGATGTCTATGTGATAACAAAACTCTTCAACAGGTGTGCTCACAAATACACATGCAAACAAGCATTCCAAGCACAACTCGGTGGCTTAACCTTGACTCAATAACCAAAACTCTTTTTTTCTTCATGCGTCAAGTCTTTTTTTCCTCTATAGCCTAATAAAGTGATCACCTTGGGATAAAGGAAACTTTTCTCCTGAAGGGGCTTTGGCAGAATATCTGCAGTGCAGTGAAAATAACGCTGAGAAACAACTCTTCACCGTGACCTTTTTCAGAGTCTTGTCGCCCGACAACTTTTCACAATGCAGAATTTATTCTTTTGTGAAATACAGCAGTTCTTAGTGGGTGGTGTGTGGTGGTGGGGGGGGGGGGGGGGGGTTCTGGGTCAGCTGCATTGAGTGACAGTGTGAGGATGAATCTGTGACCCCATGAGGTTGACATCTTGGGGTTTTAGTGAAGTATCTTTTCTACATTTGTAATGTAATTTGGTACAAATATCCATGGTGGAGAGAGGATTACCCTTAATCTCTCAACATCTATTGGATGGATTACCATGAAATGTGGAACACACGTCTGTGTTCCCCTCAGGATGAATTGTATTAACTTCCCTCAACTATGAAGCACAGCCTCACAGAGCCGCTAGCATGGCTGTAGACTCACTCACTCCTCACTATCCAGGGGGTTCTATGTAGAACACTATAAAGTGAGTTCATCCGTAGAATGAAAAGAACACTTTCGGAAACTACTTGGGTCATTTTTGTTATAAATACTTATTTAATTACCTTAAAATGGGATGCACTGGAGGCCGTGGGGGGGGGGGGGGGTTGGGTGGGTGGGGGGGTTGGGTGGGTGGGGGGTGTTTGTATATGTGTTCTGAGAAAAATCAAAAAATATTGTCTTTGGATATTACTGTCTCTCTTTACCTCGCTCTCAATAAAAAATATTTAAAAAAAAATACATATTGTCAGATAAATTAGCTGTAAGTTCCTCTGGTAAGCAGTGATGCCACCTATATAGGACTTTTATTGTGAAAGATAAGAACAAATGTTCACGATCCTGTTGTCAATGTGGAGGACATTTGTTTATTAAATGATTAAGTACTTTATGACCATCTGTGTTATGATGCAGTGTTCTGCTCAGATTACTTTCATGGATTTCTCTCTGCTCTCGTCCGTCTTTAATTTTTCCTTCAGTGCAATGCATGATGGGTATAATAAATGTACTATATATTGGACTTTATAGTGATGAGTGATTGATTAGCAATCTGTTGAACACATGAACCATGACTCTACTGAGAAAACGTCCTTTATTGTAGAACAGTCTGCTCTGCCTCTCTGCGCTGACATTGACACAGTTGCTCATGCGTGATGCTTTAAGTTTTATCTTGAGCCGAGCGGATGACTGGAGTTGTTTTGTGTGCACGGCCCTGACAGTCTGTCAGCCTTCCTCCTCGTATTCAGGTACGGCGGATGCTGATTCTCACGGTAATGAGCTGCCACTTTGAAGTCTCGTGGCTGAGTTAACACCAGGACCGGGAGAGAACTTAAAAATCCCTGAGTCCAGACTTTTTTTTGCACTGATGATAAATAACACTGCCACAAAAAAAAAACTTTACCTCCTACACAGCATCTGCAGTTCTGCTGGGCCTTATCCAGATGTGGCCATTAAAAAGTATGAGGTAACTTTTTTAACAATATGTAAAATTGTTCTTCCCATAGGAGACAAAAATACTGTCAGATCTTTTTCTGGAAATTACCTTTCAGAGGAGATGGACGGGGAAACATCATTAAAAAACCAAACTTTAGGAAAAGCTCATGCTGAAAACAACTAATGTACCAAAAGTAAAAGAAGTCATTATATCGAATGGCCCATTCAGAAATCAGTAATATATCACTGGATTATAATAATTGGTATAGAGTTTTATAGCTGATGAGGTGGAATTACTTTTTAATATTGCTGGGTAGCTTAATCTATAAAAATACACAATCACAATGTGATGTATAAAATACAATATTGGTTTCCAAATTGAATGGGAGTAGAAGTATCATCAGCTAAAGAAAAAGTACCTAAAAATTGTTCTTTGGTGAGGTTGCAGACTGCAGAACTACGACGGTCAACGCAAAACACGCGTATTTCCAATGGCCCCATCTGGAGTCAATGTTTAATTTGTCCGTTCTGGGCTACTGTAGAAACATGGCTTTCATTCTTTGAAGAGGACCCGCTCTGTATGTAGAAATAAACAGTTAAATTTAAGGTAACGAAAGGAAACACAAGGATTCTTATTTTCAGGTGAGCAGGTGACAGTGAAGAAATGTAAAGTACAACACTTGAGTAACTGTACTTACATGTACTCAAGTACTGTACATTGCACCACTAACGACAGGTCACTGTATAAGATCTAAAACGTTTCACCTGTAAAGCTTCTGTTCATGACTGTCGAGCATCGTTTTCAAAGATGGCAGCACATCTCTTTTGACAAACCGATGAATCTCTCCTCGTTAATTCAAGTTGAAATGAATGAAGTCGTACAGTGACAGCAGCTTAATGAGAAGTGATGCTGTCTGAAACTGTCGCGGTCATGAAGTGGATGAACTCTTGCACTTACAACACACCAAACACTGAACTGTCAGAGACACACGACTAGTGAAAAGCACAGACCAACATGAGCATCCCAGACTCTAAGTAGCTGTAAGAAATGATACCACTGGCTTCACAACAGTGCCATCTGTCACGTAGACAGCAGCTATAAAACTGTAAAATTAAAGTGATTAATGTGAAGAAAAAATGTTTTAGTGCAATTTAATCTACTTCTCCCCCATCTCAAAACTATCAAGTTAATGTACGAATTCAAGAAATGTCTATATGACATATTATGCGCTGTAAAAAGTGATTAATCATGTCTTGAATCCAAGAAAGCTCGGAGGTTGAATCCCGGAGGAACGCTGACCAACAACAAGTCAACGCGTCTCCTCCCTCCCCATGCATCTGATGTAATAAAAGCCCATCCATAATTAATGCTTTGATAAATCCGTCCGTGCGTTCCCTGCTAAGATCTTGTAATGTTCTGATAGGTGTCATTTGTTATGCCTGGTTAAAGCCTTGTTAGTGCAGGATGATGGATAATGTTTCTGCCCACAGTAGAGAATCGGTTTCAGGAAGTGTTTGTGTGTCCAATCAGTAGTTAGGAGGCGGGAGCTGCCAGCTAATATTAAAATATACAATGATTGGGACGAACATGTGGTTTTAGTTGCCTAACGCTGCTGAATCTTAACCACATAGAAGTCTCAATAACAATGAGGCAGAACAATAAACAAGGCAGACACTTTGACATGCCGTAGCAGGAATAGCATTAGTTTTTCATATGATATTATATATCATATTAATTTGATTGCATCCCATTATGATTCTTCAAATCCAGGGAACGTTGCTAGTGATCGTTTATAACGTTGACATCTAATTTGATCAACATTTCCCTAAACAAGTCTTATCTGTAGTTTTGGATTTGATAGCTTCCACACTGTGATGTACAACTTTGCTCTTTTTGTATTATACAAATCATACAGGCTTATCAGTAAATATTTAGCAGTTTGAATTAAGTAGAAAAAGAATAATAAAAGCTCTAGATCAGAGTTCAGTTCGCCCAAGGATTTTATATTATTCCTGGTCGGTAGCTTTGCTAGATAATTCTGTTCCGCATCATCCTGCTGAAATGTTACTGACAGAATAAGTAGTGCATTTTTATTTTTCCTACTATTTCTCCCTATATGATAATGATAATGTGTTCTAGGATGAAGCAACACTGAGAGCCAGCCGAGTTCCTGAGGTAGCAGTCTGCCCTTAGTGATGTGTTATAATCATACATTCACGACATGACAGGTGTCGATATATGCACACTCCACACACACACAGTATGACACCTTGGTGCAGCTATAAATATGTTCTTCCCTTTATGTATATACATTAGTGTTAAATTAAACGCTGTAATACAGCAAAATAGGGAGCACACACTTCTGCAAAATGCTGCACAATCCTCCAAATATTTAAATAACAAAACTGTTTAAAGCAAATTGATTTGCACGTGAAGCTGAATCTGCAGCCAAACAAACCAGCCCGAGTCCTGTGCTGGGATATTGCTGCTTTGTCCTTGACTTGCTGTTCGGTAACTATGGAAATATATGTTGCTTCTTTAGCTGAACCCTTTGAAATAGAGATATGGAGGCACAATCTGCACCAGCAATGAATCACCTGCTCCTCATACATGAATCAAAATACTTCACGTCAAGGTTTTCCATCAGCGTCGTGCATGAGGATCTGCCACTTGTTGTTTCTCATGGAGGCTGGCAGCAGAGAATATGAGAGAGGGAGAGTAGAAGGAAGCAGAGCAGCCCTCTGCAGACAACACGCTTTAACCCTGAACTAATCCAAACTCTAACCTTCAGCGTAAACAAGCCTCTCGGAGAAGTGCGGCCTGGCCCGCACGACCTGCCTTTGAAGAACGGATCCCACTCTGATCCGTTCCTCTGTTTTTGACAAACATGCAGGGAGCCAGTGGTTTGGTTGCCATGGATACCGTTTCAGGTGTTTTGGGGCTCTGCGGTTTGTTGGCAGTTTGCACCACGGTCTCATGGCCTCTGGGTCTGTTGGTGTGTACGTGTGCTCTGACGTGGGAGCTTGTTTGGTAACAAATTGATGCCGTCTGGCAGAATTAGGAAAGACTTCTCTGCCACGCCACCTTGTCTATAATCGTCTGTTCCCCCAGCCTTCTCATCTCTTCTCACTTTCACAGCTGCAGATTTTCATCTCTCCGCCCCTCCCACTCGCTCTTTACCCTACCTTTTTTTTTATCTCGCCATTCCATTCCCATTAAAACTCCCCCTCACTCCCTTCCTCCAGCACTGATAGACAGTCTGAGTGTAGCAGGTCAGACCTGGACAGCCCATTTTGGCCCAGCACCCCACTTCTACGGCAGTCCTCTATGCACCCAGGCTGAAAAGACTGATGGGACCAAAATGGGAGGGAGACAGCGACGAAGAGGACGGGAGGAAGACACAGAAGATGTGATGTTGAAGGGAAAACCTTGCTGTTATGGTCTGGGGTCGATTCATAGCTGTCCAAGATTATATCATGACTCCCGCTGGATAAAACTACAGTAGAAGACAATTACATTACACTCCTGGTCATTTCATGGTGAGGGGAGACTGGGTGAGCTCAGTATGGTTGTCCTCCTCCCGCATTCTTTGATTTGATTTGTGCTGTGATATGAAGGGAGACCTCAAGGATGCCTTTGTATGCTCGTGGGTGCAGTTTGTACTGTACCGTGTGCTTGTGAGACAAGCTTAGATTACTGTTTTTATGATTTGATAGTTTTAAAACAATCTGATTGTAATATACATGCTAATAGGACCATAATAGTGTCATAAACACTTAACAGTAAATGAGCTTTTTCAAAGTGCCCAAGATACTTTCTGAGACATTTTACAGTTGAAATATGAAGTTGTTTTCAGTGCTCTCTGGTGGATAAACTGGGAAATGCTGTTTCTAAATAACCTCAAACATATGTTGCACTTTCTTGTTAATTATCATCCAGCACTGTCTCCTACAATTGACATTTCTACACACGATGTATATTTGCAATAATTGAATATCGGTCGATTTATCGTTGTAGCTCTTTACTTGTGAGAAACTTTCTGGATGTGTACGGAAACAAATCTTCTTCTTACCATTGCCAAATAAAGCAGTGGACAAAAAGAAAAGAAGATCATACCCACCATTAAAAGTCTTGCTGTCTCTGCCCAGCAACAGAGATGCACTTGACAGCTTCCAGAGCTGTGACTCTACAGCCTCAGTTGCTCCAAGGCTGGCATGTAAATGTATCAGCATGTTTATCAGGTGTGAAACACAGCAAACCGGGTTGGCTGCTGAATTAAATATCCACATGACCCACTCAGCATCAGCACCCTCTTCTAGATACATGCCCATAGTTTTGAGCCTCATGCCGTTATTTAAACATCAGTGCAACAGAAAAAACCTGAATCTGATTCTTAGAAACAAGGCTCAGGGTGTGAGAATCCCACACTATATTAAAGAATCGCACTCTGCAAACACAAAAAGACACTTGAGTGTGAAGCGCTTGAAGCCAAAGAGCCGTCACAACACCTAACACTTCCTGAGACGGAAAGGATCACTTTCTCATCCGAGAGCACATTTCTCTCAGTTCAAGTCCATTTGGTCAGAAGATGCATGGATGGATGGGTGGATAATGCAAAACACACGTATAGTAAGGAGTCCTCACCTTCATGGCGCATCCATCTGTCGCTAATCCACTCTGAAACACATGTGCTCCTCTGGGTGTGTGTGATGAGAGAAACAGAAAGTGTGTGTGTGTGTGTGTGTGTGTGTGTGTGAGGGCTGTAAAATCTGTCGCTTCTCCTGAAGTCACAGAGGAGGGGAGGAGTCGGCTCCTCTCCGCAGCAAAGATGTATGTGTTGTAAATGCACGTGTATGTGTGTGAGATAAGGGTGTGTGTGTGTGTGTGTTGGAGAGGGAAAGTGCTGCTCCTCCTGCCTTTTGTATCAATGAAAACTCAGACACCTAAATGCTAACATGATGCTGTCTGCCCTCTACTCACACTTTTTCTATGCATCTGGTACTCCTCTCGCCTCAATGTTTCCTGTCCTCCCTCCTCTCTGTCTCACTTTCCTCCTCTCCTCTCGTCTCACCATATCGTGTGTTCATCCACTTCCTTCTAACTCTCCCTCCCTCCCTCCCTCCCAGATCCCTCCCTCCCTCTATCTCCCCACACCCTCTCCCTCTAATAGAAAGCTCACATTTCTCTCCCATACAGACACAGAATGGATGGTCCAGCTCTCTTCTGCTTTTCGCTGTCCATCCATTCTTCCGTCCTCTCACCGTGCATGAGAGTGAGCTGCCAAGCCCTCACGCACACTTAACTAGCCTCTACGTCACTAAAACCACACATTCTACACAGATGTTGAATGAGCAGTCAACGTATTGCAAACATCAATACAAAGCATTATGACCCTTTGTCCTTATTCAATATTTAGTTTGGCTTTCTGCTCGTTCACGTGATGCAGCACGTTTGCATTAAATCACACACACACACACACACACACACACACACACACACACCAATGCATCCTGTGATGAGGTTTACTTCACACGTTTCTTTTACTATGCAATGGCAGCGCATTGAAATGCAGTACAGCTTCTGGTCACATGCAGAGTAGAGATAGTAAATCTTTAGAAGTCAGTCCTGCAGCTGTGGACTGACACAGAATGGCCAGCAGAGGGTGCTGTTACACTTCACAGGTCAGAGCTCATTATACGGGAAAGAAGAGAAGAGAAGAATGTTGGGAGAAGACCTTTGACTTTTACACTTTAGACTTAATTGGCCCCAAGGGGAAATTCATCTCCACAGCACTGTTCATGTCAGACAACTCTACACACACAACAGTCAAAATGTTAAACAACTCACAAGTGTAAACTTAGAACAACTTAACTGCTGTAATGAGAGACCATAAACAAATATCATTACTGTATTTACACTTTACAGAGGCCAACATTCACAAATCACTTGTCCTTTAGTTCAAGAGTGTTATGCTTGGCCAGAGTGGAACAAGTCTGTGTTATGGGATATAATTCTTGTTTATTTCTACAGAACAGGAAGACAGAGATTAAAATGGTCCATTTAGATAAATCTAACTCCATTTAAATCAACCTGAAATGTCAAAAGGTGGATTCATGAGCCAAAATCTAAGCTTTCTAAGATCTAAGACCCTTAAGTATAAATCTCATCCATGTTGTAATAAATACCTGCATGTCTCATTTAGACCCTCCAATGGATCAACGTAATATTAGATGTACATCCAATCACTTCTCCTCTGAACTCACGCACATTTCTAAACAGGAGCGTTCACTATCAGGCCTACAACAGAGATCTGTGACTAATATGATGATATTCGGGTATTTCCAAGTGTAGGATGAGTCAGTTTCTTTACACTACTATACTATACTATACTATAGGGGGTGTTTCTAACATCAGCAGTTATTCTGCCCTCCAGCTCTAGAACTTGGAGAGTTTTTATAATTATGGCTTTCCAGCTGACTTAGCAGCACACCACAGAACGAGGGAGACTTTGCTCGGCCCGGTCCTAACATTTCAGTGTGCTAAAACAACTGGCTCAGGTCATTTCTCAGCCAGTCTTCGGATATCAGCTGTAGCTTCCCTAGGCCGTGTCCTCAGGCAGCTGGTGGGGAGCTGTCAGATCCTGGACTTCATTAAGGGTCAAACTGCTGCCTCCCTCCCATCAGTAACACCTGGTAAAACGTCAGGCAGCACACCGATGTCTCTTTTTCTACCCTTCAAATACCAACGGTACTCTATTTGGGTATTTCTGTGCAATATTCACCACGTCTTTGAAGCTCCAGCACTACTGTATTAAATGTGAGATCTATAAATAAAGAGCAATGTGGTTTATTTCCTTCTGTGGTTTCTGACTGTCTCGCTTTCTTTCTTTTAGAGTGGCTCCAGTCCTAAAGATATCATCATTTATATTTCCAGAAGAACAAATGAAATAGAGGCACATGTATCACACACAGATCTAGGGTGGATTTCAGTTTAATTCTGCCCTAAAGGCAATCGTTTGGCATTCATAGCCAGTGGGCGGTCCATGCAGCAATAATTTATTGGGGAAATGTTGTATTTGTATCAATGTTATTTTGCCTCTTACAAGCAGAACGTGGCACCAGATGGTGATTTGACAAGATACAGACTAATTAGAGTGATGATGTGACTGATCCCCAAGTTGCCTAAGAATGTTTCACGCTCCGTCTCGCCACACTTTTCTTGCACAATTTGTATTTGTACATATCAAGATTTGAAGAGGGCTCAGCTGCCCATGGGCTGGATCAGACACATTACTGTTGATCTTCTCATCTAGTGAACAAACACATGCCCCCTTAATCTCAACCCATTGCTCACAACAGAGTTAATTTATACACCTGTATGATTTTAATATCTTCTCACTGCCTCATCAACATGCATGTCTTAGTCACAAGGGGAGTTCTCAGGCTCATTAGAGACACAAGGAGGTTTGAGCCTCACTCACATGCATGTGTATTTATCATAAAGTAGTTTGCTCTGATTGAAATCATCAGAATTATTGTGGTAAATAGATGATACTCTGCAGATAGGAAGCAATCTGGCATCAGAACTCCCTGACACAACTGCTCAGAAGCAATGAGTCTCTTTTCATTAATCATCTCACAGTCAGCAAACACTTTGAAACATGACACACACACACACACACACACAAGAGACGCTGCAATAAAGGCATCAAGTCGTGCAATCTGAAGCTCCGCTTCATCTTCTTTATTAAAAATGTCTGAGCAGTGACAGTGTACTAAGCCTAGAAGCAGTGATTTGAGATGTTCGCCAGTGAAATACAATACAGCGAGTTCCTGCAAATGGAGATACGTGAGAGGGCTGAAGTGAATATTAAAACAAAAACCTATAGCCGGCCTCTGTTCTGAGTTCAATGCTGCAAGCGTTTAAAAGAGCTTCTTTATAAGACATGTATTGATTGTACCACACAGTTGTTTATGCCAGGTTTAAATCTCTCTGACAGTTTAATGACATGCATTTCACATTTCAGCGACTACCCCACAATCACACTCGGGCAAAACACTTTTTAAAACTAGAATAACTTCTAATAGTCTAATGAGTTTCAGCTAATTGCCCGATTAGGTTGCCTGGGTATGTCTTCCAGTGGATTCTCACAGTTAATCAGTGTCAGCATGTGGTTATATGTGTGTGTGTGTGTGTGTGTGTGTGTGTGGGGGGGGGGGGGGGGGGCAGCTTAAAGACAGTAAAGAAACCCATTAAAAAAACAGCCAATTAAAGTAAATGAGACAGGGGAGAATGAAAGCGTGCCTATGGTAAAACTGACAGTCAGCGTAATTGAACCCCCTGGGTCCTGCTTTGACGTTCAATTTGTTAGTGTTGAGACCAATGGTGTTCATTATGGTGGTACTGTATGTATAACACACACCTGCACACACACTGACAGATGTGAGGCAGAGATGTTTCTATTTCACGTTAGGCGATAGCTCCCTCTAGTGTTCTAAATGGTGTAGACCCAATGCACATTCTTGACGAGTCTTTTAATTAACTAATTAACATGTCCACGTGCCCCATGACGTGTCACAAGTCAAGTGTTATGGCAACATTACAACTGCATGTGTTATTAAATGTCTACATATAAATGCAAGGGTTAAACCAAAGTGTTACCAAAGCTTAGCTCCGCCTCAAACAGACATTAATATTATCTGACAATTTAAAACACCACGATAAAAACATAAAGAATAATTCTCAAGGGGCCATAATGCCCGATGAGTACTTTAACTTTTGATATTTTGGTGAAAATACTTGTTTAAAAAAAAACACAGTCATTCATAGATGCTTAGGCCTATGTCTCGCTGGCTGTGAGTGGCAGTTAGTTAAACGAAAGTTATGATATATGTCATTGATTTTGCTGATTTGGTTCGGCCATGAATCAATATGTCAATCATCAATTTGATATGTCTAACAGCGGCAGCATCAAGCGTTTTTAGCATCAAATAGATGGGAGGGAAGAAAAATGTCATTAAAGCCAGACGCCCAGGAAAAACGTTAACTGCCGCTGAAGTGAAATGAAGCTGAACTTGAGCCAAGCTGTCAAACTGGGAGCCAAACACCCCAAGCATCAACTTAATTGGTACCCGGTATCAAACACTCACTGTTACATGGCGTCCCAGAATGCAACATATCCTTCTCACAGAAGTAGCACTCTCTCTCTCCCACTTTCTGCAAAAGGACTCTTGTATCTTGGGTGGGGAAATAAGCCTGTTGTGTAAAAGCTCGACTAACTTTAATCAGTCACTGCAGGCGCTTTGCTGGCTCTATTTAACACAGAGAGAGAGAATATCCTGTCTAATGCATATTAGAAAACAACCTGAATTAACCAACGACACCGACAGTGATGCGTTGTTTATCGGTGCAGTAAATAAGCAAATCTTAGTGAAAGTTCAAAGCCGTCTAACAGCGGTGAGAGAGTTGCATCCCAGAGCTCAACGTGAGGATTCCTCCTGCTGGAGAACCGTCAGACAAAACAGAAATATACAAAACTGAACACATCTTTGACTCAAACATCAGGTGTGTGCTGCTGCCAAGAGACAAAGCCCAAAGTCTGCCCCAGATAATGAGGATGAACAGCAGAGCTGCAGAATATGGCGGCATTAATGCGGCTCTGGTTTCTTCCTGGAGTAACTGCCCACTATGAAAGGGATGTGAGGGATTTTGATGGGAAAACCCTTTAAGCTGACCTCAAAAGCAAACGTCTAACTGAGTTGAAATCTCGTGTTTTTGTGAACTTGTAGATGCCAATAAATCCTGGATAACATATAGTGAGTCTTTTGTTTTAAAGCTCTGTTTGTGTTGCTTTTTACAGTACAGTATATACCATAAGACGTTGAATGAAGATGAATGATCAATTATTGGATCATGCCAATCTTGTAATCAGTGAATCTTGATGGCCTTGCACCATCAGATTATTATTTTTTACAGTGTATCTATCCTGTTAGTATGGCTACTACAGGCCGTGTTGGAAATCAAAGACTGTGGAAATAATGGGTGTTAATATGATTATCATCACAAATTTGTCAGGTATTTAACTTGCTGGTTTCACCAAAAACGAATGTCCCTGTGTGGATAGCAAAGTTTCTTAAATTAATTTCTAGAATATTTAATAAATGGTGAGATATGTTGATATTGCAACATAAATTGATTTGTGATGTTTTTTACAATTAAACTTTACTCTTTTTATCCAAATCAAAAATATAATCCTTGTTATGACTGCTTATCCCGAATGGATGATTGATCCTTCTGTTGATCATTTAGTGTGATATTGATGGTTAACCAGCATCAGGGGGGTGGATGAAGTTAATCAAAAGGGTGTGGAACTTTTCAAAGGAAATAATCAATACTAATGATTCATAATGGCTGAATAATTTTGGTTTAACATCCAAATCTTGACTCTCTTCTTGGCCATGTTCATCATGATCGTCGGTCTCCCGCAGCTTTCAGAGATGAAAGTCAAAGCCTCTTGGAGAGAAAGCCTCGGGGCCCACACAGTTTGACCAGCGTTAGACCTGGTCTAAATATCAGCACAGAACTGAAAAAGCAATCAGCGTGAGGAGCCAACTCCACTCTGAGCTGCCAACCTTTAAAAGCCACCTGGGAGATTTCATCATCTTCTGCCTCGTCTACTCACTATGAGCATACAGACAGCCGACTACACAGTGAACACACTTTGGATGCAGCCATCGCCTTAAAAGGAACTTAAATGGTCATTTACCGACTCCAAATGCAAAGCTCATTTGCAACCACGAACGCGACGCCAACATAAACCTAAGTATCTATAGAGCCATTAACCAAAGACCCCTAATGCTATTATATGCACTTAGATGCACTTAACATAGTTTTAGAGAAGCAACCGCCGTCAGCATACGTTCATCTAACATGAAGCCGATGGCTAATAACTCAGCGTAAAGGGTTGAAACATTAAAATGACCAACAGGTAACTCACAGTTTTGTGATGCTTTAGTTCAGGATTTCGTGAAACAAGTTGATGCTGAACTTGTGATCGAGCCGTTTTAGTTGATCAATGTGTCTGACGCACTTTATTCAACTTCTTATCTTTTCCTCCTCCTACTTCCTCCCCATTTATCATGGTTGTCAGCAGGGTGACTCTTGCTGTGACTTTAAATGTATGTCCAACCGGGCTGAATCTGAAGGAACTTGCACTCCACAGTAATGAGGTTTTCCTCGACTTAAAAGCAAAACCTAATCAGTCAGATGTTGTCATCCTGGCCGTTAGATGTGACTAGAATGATAGAATGAGACTTAATGGCAACATTTCTCAAAGAATTTGAATGTTGAGGCTGCAGGGTTTGCATTTGTCCTTGATCAGTTATGTTAAATAACTGGTGTGTGTGTGTGTGTGTGTGTGTGTTTGGGTCTGCAGAAAGGGGGACAGACTGTTTCATCGGTTATGCAGACAGGCTGAGAAAGCAGCTCTCTGGACATGGCACTGTTCCCCTCCAACATCAAATATTCAACACACACCTCTTCCATCCGTTCCCTGGTGCTAAATGTCTTCACTCAGAAGCCCTGTGCAGAATGTTGATACTGTTTACCTGCAAGCAGCGAGTCTCCTAAGGTACTTACAACTCCTTTGTAACAGAAAACAAAAGTGACTGTTGAATATTACCAAAAATGAACAAAGACACAGTCAGAGACAAGGGATCGCAGTTTGAATGGGACATAAGAAATGTACTCCATGGTGGGCCAACTTTCTCATACAGGTCTGCAACTAAGAATTACAATTCAAATTCTCAAGAGGTAATACATTCAAATGGCTTGTTATTCAATTCACAACGACATAAAACAGAGAGGTATTAAATCCCAACATTAAGGATGCCAAAACCAGCAAATAATTAGTTTGGAAAAACTTCATTGACATGTCATATGCCTCCAAACCCAAAGACTGAATCCAGTACTTGCTTACTGCACATATACCTACTTCTTCTTCTAATACTCATCCAGTCTTGGGTTCAATATTCACATATTGCAGTTATGAGAACCAATTACCTTTCAAATATCATCATATTTTAGTGCCATCATCCATACTTTTCTCCTGTTTTATATGAGCATTCCAACTTTGATGTTTTAGATCCCTTAAATAAACAGTGATCAGCATGAAAGAACATGCCTCGATAGATACTCACTAATAATAATGATCATTATTACTAATTAATTATTATTATGATTATTAATAACAATCATAATTATTATTATTAATAATAATATTATTATTATATTATTATAATGCTGTGATTACCTTGTTGCTTGACAGCATTAGTAAATATATTAACTGAATAATAACATTTTAGCTGCGGTTTGTTTCATCATCCCAGCCTCCCTTCATCCGTTTCTTAATATTCAGGACTTACATTTTCCAGTTTCTCCTTCCTGCGAAGCCAGACGCTGGCTGAGTAGTCCTGCTGCTGCACTGACGTTATTATGGAAGTGGCTGGAATCCCGATGGCTGGCAAGCCCAACCCTAACCCCTGACCCCTCGGGTCCAGGCCACCCAATGTCACACAGGTCCCTCGTAGCTCCATATGGTGAGATGGATGGTCTCTCAGTTTTGGTAAAAAAAAAAAAAATCAATTAACTTGTGGATATGCCATTAATAGCTGGAGAAAGCTCTTCCTTTGTTGGGATTATCCCTGTCAGAGGGTTATAACCTAACCCGCTCATATCCTTGTTGGTTTTTACCAAACCTACATACTCAGATTTACAATCCTCAAATCACCACATAGCTCTCATTGTCGTACCCCTGTGATCATAAAGCTGGAGCATCCCTGTCTTCACCACTACTGGCAAATGTCCACAGGCTGGAGGAAATCCTCTTCCAAAGTACCTCCAGAAAGCAGGGCTTCACCTTCTCCTGGTTATGCAGAGATCTGATAATGCACAGACATGCCGGGCTCAGCTCTGCACTGGGGACTCCGGTGTCTCTGATCAGGACTTCCACTGAGCCGGGCATCCCCGGTGTGGAGTGTGTGTGTGAGGAAGAGGAGGAGAGAGGAAAGGGGAGGGGTGTAGAAACTCAGAGGAAGAGGTGGAAGAGAGAGGGGATGCAGAGAGTCATGGTGATGCTGATGCAGCGTCATGAAGGAAGGAAGGAAAGTCCCTTCGGTGTGAAACCAGTGGAACCAGCGGCCCTGATGACAGTCAATGGACACGCGTGTACCTTTCTCAAAAATCTCCCTTATTCTAGTTTGTCTCTACTTCTTGCCTCCCTGTAACTCGTCTTTCTTTCACACTTCAACACGTTTTTTTTCATATGTTGCCAACTCTGTCCCTCTTTCACTTCTGTTGCGGCCTGCATGTTCAGTCATGTCCTCTCTTTCTTGCTACTCCAAACTTAGTTGATACATATGTACCTCGGACACTGACACACACACACACACACACACACACACACACACACACACACACACTTCTTGGCACCGTGGCACATCACAGTGGAGTGGTGCAGTGAGGCTGCGGTAGCTCACTTCCTTCACCTTGGGTTGCCAGTGAAGCAACAGAGCTTAAAAATGTTAATTGGCTTATAACTGGCATCTGGGCAAAGCAATATGCTGTACACACACACACACACACACACACACACACACACACACACACAACACACTGCAAAATCATTAGTGGCAAACAGCCAGCACACCTTAACTCGAGCTGCTTGAAATGGAAACCATTATAATTGCAAGACTTGACTCTCAGCTATTACTGTTGAGACACTCGCAGTCGGCAGTAGAATATTAATATCTGCTTATTATATGAAAAATAGAATTATTGTGGCAATTATCTGAAAGATATGTAAGAGGAAAATAAAATGTCGTCTGGCTATCTAATTCTTTCCTTTTGGATGTGCGCTTACATTGAATAAATTCATGGTGCTGTCGAAATGATTGTTTATTTTCAGCATGCATCCGTACTGACCTGAATGCAGAATGAAGTAACAACATTGCATAATTTACCAGAAAAGCAGATATATATGTATATGTACAACAGTTCTTAATATCAGTGTATTAATAAGGAAGGATTTTATTTGTAGATTAATTTATCTCTCCTTCTATTCTATTATCTCAGACATATGGAAAAATCTATCCGACCACATGTGGGAGGTTAATATTGCCTATAGCTTTCATCATTCATCTCTTCAATGGGAACAATAATCCATATTACAATTAATATAGTGCTCCTTTTATTCACTGGGCATGTCTGTGGCTTTAAAATGCTGAGTCATGCTCCTTCATGGGAAAGCTTCCAGTCCTTCCACAGAGTTCCTCTCATCCAGTCCGACCGTATGTCGCTCTGCCGGAGTGCACCGTGTCAGCGGAGGCAACGCTGGCTGAATGCTGAGCAGTGAGCTCCATGAGAGAACTTCCCTGAACACGAGCCAACACATAAACACTGAGCCACGGCAGAAGGCTTTCAGACTCACACAAATGCACCGCATCGTCCGACAGGCTTTAAATATGTCTTAAAGTTGATGAAAAGCTTTCTTTACACCATATTGAATGAGATATAAATATTTCCACAAATGAACATTAACAGGTTCAACCGGCGATAAAACAATGCAGCAGAAAAATGCACAAGAAAAACATGCCATCGCACTTTCAACAGTGTACACAGTGAAGCACAATAGGCACCACGGTTTATCCTCAGGGGATCATCTAATCTGCAATGTCCCACACAATGCAGGGAAGCCTGTTATATTTTAAACTATGAAGCAACCTGCACGCCTTGCTTGAATCGACATATCATTCATATAGAATGTATTATTAATGAAACGTGGCTGATTTAAACCACCTGATTCTTTTTATTTCCGGTTAATTCTCAGGTAACGAGTGGCTGCTTTCCTGCTCGACCAAAAGAAATGAAAAGGCACGTATGTGATTGTTAAGTACATTTTGAGTTATTCTTCAAGACACATATGTAAAACAGACATATTCCCGCCATTATGACCTGAAACTGATGCTTTCCAGCCTTTGAATGATTCCATCTGCATAAGAAGCGTTGGGATTACTGTTGAGAGTATTCATATGACTCCCTTTCACCGTATAAAAGTAAAAATGCAGCTGGGCTTGTTTAAAAATAGATGGAGCTTTAGTCACAAAGCTATAAAAGTCAACATTATTTAGTGTTTTGCTGAATATGAACACTTTATTTCACTGCTTGTTTCGAGAACCTTTGCCTTCTGGCATTGCCAAAGATTGTTTCCCTCTTCTAACAGCCCAAACATAGATGTCTGGTGTTGGTTGATATTTTCCTCAAGCGCGTCACTGTGGTCACCGCACCAAAAGCTTCAATGACCTTTCTTTCACAGTGGCGTCCAATGATTAGTCAGCCAAATATGCCTCAGCCAAAATCAATAACTCCTCTAAACCCTCAACAGCTTTGGAGATGAGAGACGCCTTACCTCCATCCCTGTCTCCAGCTCTGGAACGCCCGCTGTGTGAGATCGCCGTTTCATCTCCAGCAAAAGCAAACGCAAAAGACTGTTTTATTCCACCTTGAACATCCCATTAAATACTGTGGTCCATATCAGGTCCTGTGATAAATAATCCCGAATAAGGAAAGGTTAATGGACTATTTGTCCTGCCAAATCTGAGGATTAAATACTTTTATCCCCTCTGGGAGTAACAGAGTGCTGCAGAAGAAACCACCAAGTGTCTAAGAAGTACAGACAAGATTAAACTTTTAGAATGAGTCTGAAGAATAGTTTTCTCTTGCAGTTTCTGTCTGTCTTTCTGTTAAGATGACAGCTCTTCTCTTGTTGGCTTTTAAATAACTCCTTTCTCCATCTTTCTCTGTCTCTCTGTCACCCCAAACTCTTACTTTCCCTTCCTCTCTGCGAGTCACACTTGTGGCCTGTCATCTCTCAATAATTGTTAATAAATGTTAAAATGAATTAATCATTTTAAACGCAACTCGTTCCATGCAATCATTACAATTGTGTACCCCCCTTTCTCGGGGGGTAAAAACTCATCTCACTGTTGTTCCTTTCTTTCTCAGACTGTGGGTGGTTGCAGTGCAGGTAAAGCTGTGATTAATGAGAATCCATGACACTTTTTGCTTCTGTCCCTCTAATAATTAACTCCAATTCTCTCTCCCTCTATCCCCCTCTCTCGGCGTCTCATTAGCTGTGCTCTCTCATGCCTCTCCAGCAACAGTAAGTAAAAAGACTGCAGAATCCTCTACAAAAAAAAAAATAAATAAATAAACGTTAATGGGATTGATTCCTCGCATCTTCCCCTCAGTCCACTAGGAGTGAGAATATGGAGATTTGTGCACCGTGGACTACATGTTTGTTCTCTGGTAACTGCACACTCATATTTAAGTCCATGAATATCCAGTGGAGGGCAGCAAAGTTCATTTGTTGTTAATTACATTTACATTTAGGTCATTTAGCAGACGCTTTTGTCCAAAGCGACTTACAATAAGTACATTTGTCAAAAGAAGGAAACAAAGAAACCACAACGTATCATTGCTGATTTAGAGCTAAAAAAACGATCAGAGTGCTATTTTTTTTTGGGGGGGGGGGGGGGGGGGGGGGGGGTGTTAGTGGGTCATGCTATGTAGAGTCGAGGTGAAGTCTGAACAGGTGAGTCTTGAGCCTTTTTTCGATGGCAAATGACTCTGCTGTCCTGACATTGGTCAGGAGTTCGTTCCACCACTGAGGACCAGAACAGAGAAGAGTCTGGACTTTGCTGAGCGACATTTGTTTGATTTCAGTGATGGTGGTACCAGCCGGCCAGCTGAAGTAGAGGAGCGAAGTGCTCGCTTCGGGGCATGAGGTTTGACCAGTGTTTGAAGGTAGCCAGGTGCCGTTCCATTAATGGCCCTGAAGGCCAGTGTCATCGTCTTGAATTGGATGCGTGCTGCAACAGGGAGCCAGGGGAGGTCACGGAGGAGGGGGGTCACATGGGAGAATTTGGGTAGATTGAGGATAAGGCGTGCTGCGGCATTCTGCATACGCTGCAGTGGTTTAATCGCAGAGGCCAGGAGTCCAGCCAGGAGAGAGTTGCAGTAGTCTATACCTATACCTGTACTGTTAATACAGTAAATGCTGTTGCATTCATTTGAAAAGTGGCATACATTGGGTAATTGGAAAAATTGTGGAAACAAATTTTAAAATATGATGTGTATTCAAGAAACTAGGATAAACATAATAGACACAATAAAGCAAATTATGGAGGGGTTGTCTGTGTCACATTCATTAAAGATGATACACAGGTGTAGGCCTTCAGAACACACAACATAAATAAAATAAATGCTGGAATGATGAGTGTGGTGTTATTAGGTATAGCATGCTAACATACCTCCGAGAGTGTGGGCAATTACAAACGGCTATTTGATATTGTTAAATGCAGGTAATATAGCAATACCAGATACCGTCCTAAAGCCATGATGTTACATACTCCCGAACACTAGGTGGCAACATGCATCTTCAACGCTGGGTGTATGGCGGCACCTACTGAGAAGAAGACGAAGAAGGAGGAGAAGAAGAAGGGACATCAACAACTTTGGCAGTGAAACTATGGCAGATGACAAGGTCGGAGTTTTCACATTTCTACGCTAACTTAACGTAGACATTTTTGATATTGGTAACAACCCGCCTAACTTACAGCGTTCTTCAGCAGTCATCGAGTCAGACAAAGCTTATGAAGTTAACAGTTTTCTGGTTTAGGAATCTGGTGTTGGTTAGCTTAGCTTTGTTAGCTTTGACTTCAAAGCTAAGTAGTTGGTTGATTAACTGGCTAAAGATATAAACAAGATATAAACACACGATAGATTTATTGAGTTTTTTTTTAAAAACAGATACACCGTAAACGTATCAAACATTAACAAGCTGTTGAAATAAAATACATTTTGAGCTGAATGCTAGCTGCTAATCTGTAGCTAAATTAGCTGATCTAGCGCCTGACGTTAGCCTAGCTGGCTGTGTTAAAAAATATGGTGTCAGTATGGTAGTAACTTGTAGTAACGCTGTAGGTGAATTAATTAGTTTTTTCACTTTCAAAATAGTGAATGAGTCATCAGCAATTCTAGTTAAACATTACGCATTATACAACAATATCCAAGTAGACTAGTTAGTTCTGAGACCTGTGCTGCAATGATTGTGATAATACATAAGTTACAGTGTTTTGCCATTTTAGGTGGGCTGTGTTTTGGGAAACCCATGTCACCTACACTAAGCTGATGTCTGTTTGCCTTTGTGTTTTGCAGGGTCCTCTGGGCCAGCTCAAGGACCTGGTGGAGCTGAAGGACCAGCTGGAAGACATTCAGAGACGGATGGAGGATGAGATACAGGCTGGGGTTCCACCAGTAAGGCTGACTCAGGCACTAATATGTACATGCAGAGTTTTAAAACATAAAACCACTCGTCACACTATGTTGTACCAGGTCTAATCTCTCCTTTCCTTTCCTCCTTAGGGAGGCAGTCTGCTGGCTTCTCCTTTCCTGAAGGGTTTTGTGGCCGGGTATATTGTTGCAAGGCTACGCTCTTCAGCGTTGCTGGGTGTTGCCGTAGGGACGTGTACCGGAATCTTTGCAGCACAGAGTTACGTCGTTCCCAACATCGAAAACACCATCAAAGGCTACATACATTCCCTAAAAGGAGGACCCAAATGATGAGTAAGGGAGAAATGTTGAGGTGGAGGAGATGTCTGCAAGCAGAAGGTGCCACTCCAGCTACATACAGGAACTGATATGTGTTTCAAAAAAAGCCCAGTAGTTATTCTTTTCACATTCTATGTGGATGAGTAAATGGAAAAATATAATTATAGCAACTTTTGCAAATTTGAGCTTTTTTGCTCAGGGCGATGCAGCATCTAAAAAGTGTCTCACCTCACACTCATGGTGCTCTTCAGTGTAAAAAACCTTCCATATCTGCAGGTGTCGGAGGAAAGTCTGTGGTGTTGTGTGGTTACAGGTCAAATTTTCACTTTGGAAAATGTTTTATTTTTAAATTGTAGTCCTCATCTTTGTATAGGTTCATTAAATAGGCAAGGCAAGGCAACTTTATTTGTATAGCACATTTCATACACAAGGCAGACTCAAAGTGCTTCACATCATAAAACAAATTGAGAAGAAAAAAAAAATAGAGCCTATCACTCAAAAATACGCACTTGATTAAAAGTATTTCTATATATTCCATCTCACAACACTTCAAAAAGTCAGACTTCAGCCTGCACACAGTTAGTGTGTCAGCTACTATGAAATGAAAATGTATGCCAAAGTGATTTTTTAGTTTAAAGATGTTTTAACTGCACTTGGGGATTAGGAAAGAGTGTGTTAAATTATTTGATTAAAAAAACATATTATTAAGAGTGCCTACTCTGGTCTGGACTTGATGTTATCATCTCATGTCATGTGTGCAATAGCCTTTCCTGATGGGGTTTGGCTGCCTATTTCATATGCTGGAAACTACTTTATCTTTTGCACTTGTGGGGATTTTAGAGATTCAAAGTTGTTAATTTGTCAACAACTGTTTTTGTTTTTTTGTCTAAGAAATATAAAACCCTGCCAGATTAGTTTTGATTTGATGTATATCCTGAAAGGTGTTCTTTTGTTTTGTTGAGAAAGAGAGTTTAACTGTAAAGATAAATGTTATTCTTACATCCTTAAACAATGATATTGTTGCTGGACACTAGTCTGAAAACGCACAGAAAATCAGCTCAACAGCAGCACATGTGATAACAGCAGAGATGCATTAGAGGTTGAGTTTTCATTTGGGTGGGGAGATATTTCACTTGGTTGGATAACTTGAAAATGTACAAATAGGAGATGTTTTTAAACATAATCCCAGGTACTGTATCGCTGCTGTTGAAATGAACACACAATGATTATGTAGTCAGTTCTGTAACAGGTACTGGACAAAAAAGCCATATTTGAGTTCACATTGAGGCTGTGCTTTGATTTTTTTTATTTTGACTTGAACGTGTGCTAAATGTTTGATCACAGAAACAACTTGTGCCTCTTGACAATCCGTATGTTCCTGTCTTTGTATTGCATGCTCTTAGTTTCTTAATTTCCCATCCATTATGTTTTTGCATGTTTTCTCTTACTTTTCAAGTAATATATTGCTTTAAACACTTGATATGCCATGGAAAATATAATGACGGGTCAGTTGATGTTGCTTTATTTCACTGGCTAATCGAACTATCTTGTCGTTGCAGGGTTTCACTCAGTTTGAAATTTGTATGCGATACTGTCAAAGAAAACCACCAGTACTGTCTACTTTGAGAATTTTATTTGGGTTGTTCAAATAAATGGGGTTAATACAGTTTACCGTTGTGTCAAAAGTGGATTATTCCTGCTTCTTGATGGTGCCCAAATGTGTGTTGATGTATTTTTTACAATTTCATCCCCCTTCAGCAACACATTCAAATGTCCTCATTGTTGATCTGAATATTAAAAGTATATTATATTTTAAAATATCAGTGTATTTTACAAACTTCCCATCATAGAAAATGTGTTATTTTTTTTCAGTGACATGAGACAAAATTTTACAAAAACATGTAAGTCTTAAACAATAATCAATAACTATTTTAAAAATCCTTAACTTTTACCAGCCATTTTAAAACTGAAAGATTATGTCATCAATAGCAAAAGTCACTTCTGTCCTTTTAAATCGGTTGCTGATGAGCACTCAATTGATTAGTTGATGGCAAGCAGATTAATGGTTATAATGTTGATTTATCAGCAGTATATAAACCTCATAAGCTCACAAAGTACAACAATTATGATTGGGATTGTAAATGTATCAAGATGTCATGATTTGGAGTTGAACTGCTGCCCGTTTCTGGAGGAGAGTCCATCACCAATTACCCAAGAAAGAGAAACAGGTGATAGATGATGAAAACATATAGTTGATTCAAAGTTTAAGCAGCAGTAGAAAGTCTGAAAAAGCACTTCTTCATTGAACTGCAGTGAATCTAGCAGCATACACAGAAAACACAGAAATCATATCCTGCTCTAGGATATGATTATATGAATTCCTACATGGAGAATCAGACGAACTCACCACAGTCTCAGTTGAAATTAGGCAGAGACAACATTTTGTTCCCTACAAGGACAGAAAGCTTAAATCAGGGTTCACAATTAAGTATTATTTTAATAATATAAATGTTAAGGAGATTTAATTAAACCTGCATCAAAATACAAACAGTGATTCGCTTGAAATTAGAAATAAGTGAAGTATTTAATTCATAAAATGTTGATAAGTAATTTAAATCGATCTGCACTAAAAATTCTATTATTTTCTGAGCTCATGACAAAATCCAGTGTATTTAAAAAAAAAATCAAGCTTCAATAATGGTTTATTAAAGGAAAACCTTTTTTATTTAAATTACTACATAAATTAACTAAATATATATATATATATATATATATATATATATATATATATATATATATATATATATATTTGTGTCTGTGATGGCCATAAAAAGCTACTCTCAATCTGACTTCATGACCAGTTATCTTGTCTCACCAGTGAAGGCGCCGCAACTGGCCTTTCCTACTCTCAGGGATCCAGGGACCTGTTGCCCGTCGACGCGGTTCACACACCAGCAGTACTTCTCAAAGCACTGCTGGACCCGGTAGAGGCCTTGTTCGTCACACACCGGGCGGAAACCTGGGACCGCCACAGCCCTCACACCAGCTGCCTCCAGCTGGCACATGGTGCTCTGCAGAGGGGCTGGGAGCAGCGGAGAGTTAAATGTAATATATGCAGTATATGAACAGATATGAATATAGTAAAAACATACAGAACATACCCTCTTTTTCTGGGACCTCAGTGGACGCCTCCTGCAATACAATCAGTGAAACAACAACAGAAATAAGAAAAAGACCACATTTTAAACAGCACAAGAGGAATAAGACAGAAATGTTACTGTTTCTATATTAAAGCTGGATGTTTATGTATTTATTATATCATTGAATTTAAAGAATATTCCTGCTCCTCCTTTGTAACTTGGCACCTGTGTGTATTATATGAGTGCCAAAACAAAAAAGGGCAGAGAGCTTGCGGGAGGCGGCGCCCCGTCTCTGGAAACTCGCCGCAATGAGAAGGCATTGCACGGCTTCTTACACAGACAATGAATGGGAAGCGTGGAAATAAGGCTGCCTGTGGACACGAACCTTCAGCCAAAATCTCACTCTGAACTAAGTTAAAAACTTGAGAGTCCTGTAATTTATGACGGTGAGGATGGGAACAATATATATTTCTGTGCAAACTTTGTCCGCTGGCTTTAAAAAAAAATCTGCACTTCAGTCACATCAACAGCAAACCTGAGGGGGAAAATTGAACTGAAGCTGTCCTGTTTTTTTTTTATAATTCCTCATTAAAAAAAGACCATTCAAGCAGCAAGTTTTTTCCTCGTGTTTTTGAGAATATACTGTAGGTGTGAACGCTGCAGCTGCTACTAGTGTGGACTGAATAGACAGCAGCAAAGTGTTAAAGCAACAATGGAGAAATGCTGTCCCCTCTATTCTAATGTAAACCTTGGTTGGATAAGGATTCAAAATCGGATATGAAGATGAAATCTGATGCATACTTTCAGTAAATAACTGCTCTCTGTGGTTCTATAAAGGCGGTGGCAATAATTTTGAAAAATAATAGCTTGCAGCAACATATTGAAAAAAGAACTATGAACTAGTTCATTTTAAAATGAGTGAACTGAACTTTGAACTAGTTCATGTAGAAAGTGAACTTTCCCAACACTGGGTATTTGTACCTCGTCCACAGAGAAGTCCATCAGGGCGGGCATGACGTTCATGGGGATGTGCATCCGTGCGGGCGCAGCCACTAAGAACGAGAAAAACAAACAGATTGATTGAGAAAATGAAAGTTGGATTTCAACAGAGATCTTCTTGGAGTCTTGCATCCAGTCTTGTTTGAACTTCAAACCAAGGATTACCACTACTAATTAATCATTAATCCAATGAGTAACATTCCAAGTCACTCCAAGGATTTCCACATTTGGACATCTTCCCTTCTTTTATCATTTCATTAGGCATTGGGCAAACGCAGGGTTTATCTGGACAGTTGATGAGACAGACAACCATTGATGATCACATTCACACCCACGGGCGATCTAGAGACATTACTTTACCTAACCTGCATGTCTTTGTACCCGGAGAGAACGCTAACTCGGGGAGAAGATGCAAACTCCACACAGAAGGCCGATCTAAACTCTAATAACCGCTACAAATAATATATATTATATATATATATATATACACACACACATAATATATCCATCGTAATCTGAACTGAATTCCTCACCAGATCTTCCCTTTGTCAGTTCGGACTCCAGGTTGTCGCTCTGGTCCTGCAGAGATTTGATGTCGCTCCTCTGGCTGAGGAGAAAGTAGGCGATTATCGCCTGGCCAGCAATCAGGACGCAGGCCAACAGGGTCAAAGCTGTCACCTTATAGGCCCGGGTGGAGCGGCCACTGGAGAGCAAGAGGGAAGAGGGGAGTGAATAGGAGAATAACATTTACTTTGGGGGACATCTCCATGTTGAAATGGAATCAGAAGGACAGAAAGACAGTAGGAAAATGAGGAGAGACATGAAGAAAACTTTAATATGGACAGATTTTTTTTGTAACTGTACAAGGATCGTCTTTGCTAATTAAGGACTGATTAATAAAGAGAAAATAAATGATAATTAATATCTGCCACTGACAAAGAGGCCATAGGTAGTAAATATGCAGTTGGGAGAATGAGATGAAGACAGAAACAATGAGATAGGAAAGGTGAGAGTAGATGATGCAAAGTATGAGGAACATTACAGAAGCTGAGAATCACAGTAGTTCGATGAAAGAGGAACCTAAACTGTGGTATTTACCATATAAAGTACGTCACCGCCACCTGAGAGATGAAGTCAGTTGTTGCCAAGCAGACGCTTTAGAAAATGTTTGGTAGATTTGTGCCTTTTTTCTGTATCTTCTCCTTTTAGCTCACAATTTGGAAATCCCCATTACTTTAAACAGCGTGTCCTCTATGAGGATGCTTTTAAACGTCAACAAACTAACATGTCTATTCTAATTATCTGATGCTAATATAGATACGCACAGTTTTTAATGTTTCAGTAAATATATTGAAGTTAAGTGGCATTTACACATAAAAACAAAACGTATCAAATAAAGTAACGCCATGAATATATATATACATACTGACACAACACATGTAAAGGACTGTACCCTTATTTTTTGTACATTAGATTTGCTTTTCTACAACTGTAGTCTATGTTGTTTTATGCCCTTGTTTTGCACACAGCTATTGGTTTCCATCTATTTCTGTACAATATGGAAATAAAAGAATGTCTGTTTGTACCTTTTTTTCCTTACACATTATACACTGGAATTTAAACTCAAAAGTTGAATTGTAGAAAGATTTACACAGACTTTTTTTTACAAAGTTGCTAGTAAACAATTTAGTATAGTAACAAGAAATAACAGGTTAGTAAATGTATATCCATGTAATCATGTGATACATGTCGCTTTGTCCCTTGTGTTGGGACCCCTTGATTGTAGAAAAGCTAACACATATACAGTATAATCCTTACCCCTGTGCACTAACTGCCGGCTGAGAGGGAGCTGCCAGCAGAGGCTGGTTGGGGGTCTCTGGGTCCGTCATCGTCACACAAACACCTGGAAAAACACAAACACAACCCACGTTAGTGTGTAAATCACACCGCATATGATGCTGCTGAAACAGGAAGTGAAGTTTACCGTATTTCAGGTCAAGTCGCAAGTTGTTTCACAAATAATGAGAGATTTCTGTGACTTTCTACCTTTAAGGGTGATAAGAGACAGAGGGAAGTGAAAGCAACAGGCGGGGAAAACCCACATCAACATCCCGATCAACCAAAACCTAGTCTGGCTGGATTTATTTTCAAACTGGAATTTTGATTGGTTCCTCGCGAAACGCATCATCTGTTACTAGAGGCAGAGTACAACGAAACGTAGCCATCATGAAACAGTTGGCTGAGAGGTTTTATCGTTCCTTCATACAGTATATAATTGTTTTATTGCTTTATTCAGGAAATATTTGTTTGCAGACAGGGATGTGATAAATATTCAGAAATTATTAGAAAAACAGGTTCACAGGAATACAAAAAATGACAGTGGATTACTACTTTTATTTCTTATTCATTATAATAAATATGTATTGCACCTGTGCTGAACTTTCTACACTGAGGGTTTATATATAAAACTTTATTATTTCATATTATATGTCTGTGAAAGTATTCTAAATGTTTATGTACATTTAAATAATGTGCCCATGTTGTTAATGACTGAATCTACTCAATTACTCCAACAATCTAATAAAGGCTAATAAAGCTTTTGTTGTAACTGCTCCACAATTATAGCATTTCCCATTTCCCAATTATTTTTAAATATAGATGACTTGAAAGACTGTTTAGGTTTTTATTTTTTTGGCTTCACTTTGGAGGAACACAAAAGGCCGTGGCTGATTACAGGAAATGAGAGCACATGCATTTACAGTAACTAAAGACAAATCACGGTCAAATGGTGTATCAAGATCACCTGAACCAAGACATGACCGGAGTCTATTGACACTGAGACAAGACCAGGATATTGAGATGTTGAGACCAAGTCAAGACCGAGACCAGGCCTGTGCGAGTCCCACACTGCGTAACACACGTCCAATGAAATGTAGAACATGTAAACCATACGCACTCCTCAAATTGTTCTGAAAGATTCACATTCCTATGAAACCAACACAGAAAGCAAATGAAGATTCCTCTTCATCCACATCTTGTATTGCCAGTATGTATACAGGTGTATGTATAAGTGTACCATGAAATATGTCTCCAAAAATAATCAAAAGTCGTGGCAGATGTGAATTTCATGTGTGGGAACCTCCCTATGTTTTCTATCAACTTTCAACTACAGTAATGTTGTAAACATAAATCAGACAAACCACAGGCAAGTTTCGTGATATCCAGACAGTTGTGGTCTTGAAATAAAACCTTGAATACTCTGAGACCGAGAACAGACCGAATAAAAATGCAGTACATTCCTATACAAGACCAATACCGTCACAAATTGGTCTTGAGACCAAGACCAATCTCAGGTAGCTATTAGTATCAGTTATTCAACGTTTCCCTGCCCTCTTGTGTGATTAAAGTAATTATCAGACAGAATAGATGCAGTTGAAGGATTTTAGAATCACTCTTGGGATAATCAAAGCTTCTTGAATCATCAGTGTGAAACCAAAGTGACAAGGTTTTTAATAGCCGTATATCTATTGCGGTATCTCTATTTACCCCTACAGTCCACTGGGGGCGGTAGAGGTGCCTGTAAGCTGCCAACGAAGAGGACACTTGCCCTTTAAGACTTTTGGACGGCGCCATTGGTCGAACCCGTACTGTTGCAGGAAGCAGCCATTCATCCTGCTTCGCCAGCTACGATTTCCAACGGAATACCAACAAACAACTTGAGCATTTTCAACGGTATGAATGTAAAACTGGTCTGTGACGCGTTCTGCCGTGTGGGTAGACAGTGCCATATGTTGTTGTGCCATTTCGCCAGTTAACTTTGCTAGCGTCAGCCGGAGCGCCAAATTTGAAATAACAGCTAACGTTGACCTAACTAACTGTGATAGCTAGCAAACCTTTGCAAACCCGTGTCTGCTTCAGTTTATTCAACGCTGCTCCTTAAGTTAGCAGAGACAGTATTCTTGCTCCCTGTTTAACTGTCATTGCTGTCTGACGAAATACTATATTGTTATCTATCCTAAGCGTGGATGACATTGTGTTTGTTTTATTAATAGCGTTAGTTAGATTAGCTAGCTAGCGAAATGATTTAATGATTACGCTGGCTAACTTAAAACCTTTATTAACAGATGATGCGACGACCCCGAACAACAACAACTGCCAAAGTTGTAGAGGACAGAGATATGGAGTCCGACGTGTAAGTGATTTATAAGCACACACTATTCCCAACATTCAAACGTAGCTGAAATAGGCTAAATCCTGTTATTGTATTGGAATCTGATGATAATTCACTTTACTCCTTCTTTACCAGATCCCTTTCCCATGTAGTGAATAGTGATGAGGATAGCGATGAATGGAGGCCACCAGAGCCAAAACCAAAAGCTCCTAGCAAGGTGGCTAAAGCCCCTGCAGCAGCGGGGGAGAAGAAAGCAGTTGCCAAGAGAACTGCTAAACCAAAGGAGCCAAAAGCACCTAAAGCTCCTAAAGTTCCTAAACCAAGGGCACCACGCAAACCTGCAGCGCAGCAAAAAAAACAGGCCCCTAAAGTTCTGAAGGGTTCTGGTGCATCATTGTTGGCTGTAACAAAGATGGAACATAATGATGAAAGCAAAAAGGATGATAAGGCTGGAAATGACAAAAGAGAGAGACCAACAGACTGTCCAGGGGGACAGAGGCGTGAAGAGAGTGGGCCAAATATCAGAATGAAGGAGGAGGTAAGACTGACATTTGAGTCACTTCTGGTTTGTGATTGTAATGTATTAATCATTAGTTATTATCCATCCATCCATCCATTTTCCTCCGCTTATCCGGGACCGGGTCGCGGGGGCAGCTGCCTGAGCAGGGACGCCCAGACTTCCCTCTCCCCGGACACTTCCCCCAGCTCCTCCGGGAGGACCCCAAGGCGTTCCCAGGCCAGCCGGGTGACATAGTCACTCCAGCGTGTCCTGGGTCTTCCTCGGGGTCTCCTCCCGGTGGGGCATGCCTGGAACACCTCCCGAGGGAGGCGTCCAGGGGGCATCCGATGCAGATGCCCGAGCCACCTCAACTGGCTCCTCTCGATGTGGAGGAGCAGCGCCTCTACTCCGAGCTCCTTCCGTGTGACGGAGCTCCTCACCCTATCTCTAAGGGAGCACCCCGCCACCCTGCAGAGGAAGCTCATTTCGGCCGCTTGTATCCGGGATGTTATTCTTTCGGTCATGACCCAAAGTTCATGACCATAGGTGAGGGTAGGAACGTAGATTGACCGGTAAACCGACTTTACCACGATGGACCGATACATTACATTAGTTATTAATATAACTATATTTCAGAATAACTTATTTCCTTATGACCTCTGATAAACACAAGATTTTTAGTGGGGCTTTTGTGTGAATCTTTGTGGAAAAATTCAGTTTTACAGATGTGTCCATTCAATCAATGAATTGATTAGTGCACAAATCGTGTGAGTAATAGACGACCAATCATTTCTTCGCTCGAGGCCTTCCATCCTTGCAATATAATGTCCTTCCTTCCTTCCTTCCTTGCTTCCTTGCTTCCTTCCTTCCTAACAGTTTATCCTAAGGTTGCAGGGAGACCGGAGCCGATCCTGGCTGAACTTGAGCTAAGGCAGAGTAGGCCTACATCCTAGACATGTCTCCAATCTATCACAGGGCTGACACACAGACACAGCCCTAGCAAGTCCCCAAATGCTGGTTTATTGCTGCTCTTCGAATATCTTTTTGTTCCTGAACTGTGCACACCGAAGGTGCTATATAGAACAGACAGTTCCTAAAAATCCAGTTACTTTCCTTCATTCCTTTTGCAATACTTTATAACAACAACACAACTCTCTTTTGTGTATGGTTGATGTTACCTTATATGTACATACCCCATGATTAATCTCTATTATTTATTCAATCTTTTAATGTTGTTTTCCTCTTTTTCTGTCTCTTTTTTTTGTCTTGTAGAGTGTGTCATTTATCGTATCGGATGCCCATCATGAAGACAGATGGGCAGGCGAGGGGTCCTCATTATCTTGCCTTACAGCAAAGAAAGAAAAAGTGGAGGAGGAAGATTTCACATTTGATGAGCCTTGTCAAAAGAAACAGAAGACCAGTGGTGCCTGTTTTGGAAAACCAACTGCTTTACCACCAGGTCAAGCAGAATCTCTGGGGAATGAACTCAATATGTACTGGGACTTGAAAGAGGTATTGAAGAGTTTTTTGTGTGAAAAATTGTGACTGGTGGAAAAGTTCATAATTGGTGGTTATATGGGCAGTGTCTTACGGCCTCCTTACAATATGTGTATAAAGATGTACTGTCTAAATATCTGCATGTGCCCTTCCCCTCAGCTGCTGTCCACCCTGACATGTGTGGAGCAATGGGTGTGTGCAAATATTATTGGGCTGATTCGTGAGGAGAACACTGTGCCATTCATGGTGCGCTACCGCAAAGAGATGATTAATCACATGGATGCCGATGCTGTCCGAGACGTCCAGTTGGTATATGAGGAGTTATGGTAGGCAAATGAAATGTCTAAAAAAAAAAAAAGAAACCAATCATCCACTCATACTCTCACTAGCACTCATCAATCCATTCATAGGGCCCCTCACGATAAAATGTTTAAATATATGCAGCTGTAAACAAATGCTTTTCTCATATGAGCTAAGCAGGCTTGGGTTCACTTGCAGACAGCATATCTGACATAGGCCACTAGATGGTGCTAGTGTCAAAGCTTTGAAGCCTGAAACGGTATTGATTGTCTGTGATTGTTTTACTTGTGTACAAGTGTTACACTTTATTTTGTGCGTCTCTGTGTGATAATTTTGCACTATACATACAATTTGTTTTTAATTGTTCTTTTTTGTACGTTTGTGTATGTGCATCTGTTGCTTCAGCTCTCTAGCCAAGAAGACCCAGTCTGTGATTCAGACCCTGAAGAAGGATGGGGTATTGACAGCTGAGTTGGAACACAACCTGAGGAGGTGCCGATCAGCTGATGAACTAGATCATGTGGTCAGAATGACATTTTTATGCTAAAGTAATATCTGTCATTTAAATGTGATTTGGACATCTAATTCCTGGTTGCAATATCGATCCACACTTTCATCAACACTCATCTCAGTCTTATGCTTCTGTCTTTATTTGTAGTATTCTCCATATAAGAAAGGCAGTAAGTTGACAAAAGCACGTAGAGCCAAAGCACTTGGCCTTGAGGCTGCTGCCTCTGCACTTATGGACACACCGCACACTCTGGATTTAAGGGCATGGGTAAAACCCGACTCTGAAGGTGAGACATATACATTAAGTTAAATGTAGTACTCAACATTGTTGTAATTATCCTGCAATTATAGAGCTCATTAAAGGGGTACTAGTGCCCTATTTTCTAAGTGTATATATTTATATGCATCTGTTTTTGTATGTGGCAGGTTTGTCATCATTGGAAGAAGTGGCTACAGGTGTGGAGCATATCTTGGCTGATATGATAGCCAAAGACCCTGAGACACTCACCTACGTGAAAACATTGTGAGAACGTATCCATATGCACACAACATATTGTATTATTAATTTTCCACAGCAGTCTATGATCTCGGTACCAGAGTACTTTTTTCTGTTACAGTGATAATAATACTCCTCCTTCACTCTTTCCCTCTGTTTCTCTCTTGCTGTGTCAGGTGTGAGAACAGCTATGTAACCATCCAGTCCTCTGTATCCAAGTCAGCACTAAAGGAAAAAGAGCAGACAAATTCTCTCAAAGGCCACAACAAAACTGGGCCCCAACAAAACAAAAACAAGGACATTGATAAGTTCCACCTGTATGTTAACTTCACCTGCAACACCCAGCGCATCCAGCCCCATCAGGTAAGAAGACATACCAGTTCATAGTTCCTTCTTCCATCACTTCCTTCCTGCCTTCCTTCCTGGAGTAGTGCAGTGGCCTGCAGGTTCGGTAGACGTGTTTTGGTATACATATGTTGGAATTTCATGACACGACTACGCAATTCTATTGTGTAGTTGAAGGTTAAGCCCTGGCGTTCTTTTCATAAATGTTTTTCCCAACCCTTTGGCTATTGCTACATTTTATAGAAAATAAAACTGGCATTAATCCTTCAAAATAAAATGGTAAATGTATGTTAAAAATAAGCAAAAAAACAATAACAATACCACATAAATGCATATGAAATTAATACACTTGAAAAATGAGATACGCTGGGCCATTCTAAAGGCCATTTACACCTGTACCGTGTGTTTTGCCTTGACTGATCCACACACACATGGGCACATGCAAACAAATGCACACCATCTGTTTGTGTCATTTCTGTCTGCTTCATGTGTGCTGATTCTGAATGTGAGCTATGTCAGTCGCAGTTAGCCTTGTCTGCCTCCATATTTACCCCTCTTGTGCCCTGCTCTGCCTCCTCTGCACCCCCTCTGTCCCTCTAGTGACTAGTGGGTTACTCAGAGTTGGTCCCGGGCCTCATGTGTCACCACAGCTTCCATCAACCACTGCCTCTCTACCACACCACACTCTCTGGCAACCGTGCTCTGCCCTAAAGTCATGCAATCACATAAACATACATTCATGCGCTCACACATCCTCACACACAAGCACACCCTGCAAGTCCCCTCATTCTTCCCTCTTAACATATGTGACATGTCCCCTGCCGACATGCCATTGGATTAGGAGGCTTTGATTGACAGGCGCTCTCCTGTAGTGACAGCTACTGCTGCTGGGCCTGCAGGCGGATGGAAAGATGGGGAGAGGGAGGGGGGAATGGTAACGGGAGGGAGAGAATGAACAGTTGAGCGACGTTGAGGTGCTCCCGTCACTCTTGTTTCGCTCGGATCCCTCCCTCTTTTTCAGACTAAACCTCAACCCTCCAATCCACTCCACACCTCCCCTTTTTTCTTCTCCTCCACTGTGTGAGAGAGCCCTTTAATTCGATGACTCTCCTTTGTCATGGAACGTTAATCCACAGGCTGCTGTGACCCTGTTAGCTGTCGGATTCCGGCTAAAATGAACCTTTTCTAGCCGTCAAGTTGTCGGGAAGGGGGAGCAGGTGGGATATGTGTTTTGACAGGAGACATGTGTGTGGGCACACACTTGCCTGTTTGCTTTAGCACATTTGATCAAGCCCCAGCCCTGGTGGTATGTTTAACAAAAAGGATAGGATATTATATGAAGGGAGTGAAAGAAAGATTTTAGAATAGTTCTACGGGTGAACATGCAGGTTCACCCTTAGATGGGAAATAACAACCAGTGTTGGCAGACAAAATAATTAAGTCAAGAAATTACATCCTTAATGTTTTAGTCTAAAAAAGGGAATATAACGACACGTGTTTTATAATTATAGTAGTAAGACTAAAGAAGGATGAACATTCAGTCCTCATTGTCTTATTGAAATACTTCCCATTGAAAAGTATTTGGCTGCGAATAATTTTCATTTTCAAATAACCTGATGATTATTTTCTATTAATTGATGGACTGATTGGTTTAAAAATGTTATAGATTATGTCAACGAATTGCTTGTTTTGTCTGACCAACATCCAAAACCCAAAGGCATTTGGCATTAATTTTACAACAAATGAGACAACAAAAAGCTGCAGTTCTCACAAATAGGAGCAGGAACCTGAGAAGAGAAACGATAAATTGATATGATTAGCATTTTTATTTTGGAGCATCATGGATTATAATAATATTTATTCCATGTATGCCTTTATAGAATTATGCAACTATTTCATACATTCTCTAAAGTTAGTGCATACAACACTCTGGTCTTCAGTATGACTTAAAGCCATTTGACATAGCCAGTTGAGATGCTTAGCTCAGATTAAATTCCGTCAGATTTGATTTGAAGTCTTCTTCGGAGGGTACGCATTTACCTTATAGCTATAAGCAGCCGGTATGCTCTTGAGTATGCCAGAGTGGATTTGTTGAAAGTGGAGTGGGCTATTTTTAATGTGATTTGCATTGTGATCAAATGGTAATTTAACGCTATAGTGTGGGGCTCGCCTGCAGAGGAGCTCGGATAAATGGAACTGTTTCATCAATTTAACACTCACTTTTGATGGAGAGGTGGGAAAAACAAGTTGTCACCCACATACACTAACAATTTGTATTTGTGTGTTTATTGTTAATGCTTTGACAGAATATGATAAATACCATTTGTGCATAATAGAATTGATTTATCAGTAATGTTAAATCAGGTAAATTATCCAGAGAATGTACAACATATTGTATTCTTTTTTACACATCATATTAATTGTGTAACTGTCCATTTCAAGAATAAGCCCCAAATTATATCAAAATAGTTTTCTAACTGACACAATGAAATAAATAACACATTGGTTGAAGCCACATTTTAAACTAAGTATATAAAGTGCTAATTGAGTTGCTTTTCCTCTCTCTCCTTCATTTTGAGCTGAAGTTTGTTGTTCCATCAACGGCCATCTGCCTCTGCTGTGAGGTGTTTGTTTTTGGATGGAATAAGAGTGTAAACGGGACAGAAGGAGTACAAAGTTCTCCCTGTGTAGCCTGTATGTTTGTGTAAAAGACCAATGTGTCATGCTGGGCCATGGTCCCTTGCGGTGACTTTTCCTCATTGATATTTAGAGAGTCAATATTTATCTGGAAACTGTACTGTCGAAAGAAAATATTCCCTAAATGTAGCTTGCATTCCATATACTTCACCAGTTATAATTACAGTGTTTATCTGGAACATTATATGCTTATTTTCCCTTTCGTTTTATACCGTCTTGCACTAGCAGCCTACGGAGAAGCCCTAACTTTATTTTAGGAATACAAGGCCATCTGCTGACAGCTTTGCTCGACTGTTATTATTCAGTGTGTCCCATGTGTGACAGCCAGGTCAAAAAGCGTGCAAGTCTGCTGTGAATCTATGTGTCAGTATGTGTATTTGTTTGTTTGTACTTGATATGTCAGATGGATGGATGTGTTGATAGTATTCCTCTAAAGAACGGGTGAGAGAGAGAAGGAGACAGATAGAGAGAGGATGGTCCTTGGCTGACTGCCCACCCTTGGGGGCTGGTGGAAGGATGAAGGGGCATCTAGGAAAGACATTCTGTCTGGGCTCGTCAGGGTTTGGCCAGTACTTGGCCACATGTCACCCCTGACCCATCTAACACACAGTGTGCTTTTCACTCTGTCTCACATCATCCTTCCTCTCAGATCACCCTCTGTCTCCCACCAGTGACCTAACCGAGGCAGAAACTGAGAGATGTCACGTACAGACAGACATTAGTTTATTCATCATCAGCGAGGGCATTGGCCAGCTACCAAGGAAAACAAAGCAAGGATGCTAATCGCACAGCTGGTGAAGACAGCCAAATGTTTTGAAATTTTGTGGGGAATAGTTGCGTTCACCACAGTTGGGGTTTGGCAAACGGGCAAAGACAAGATTCGCTTTCAATGTTTTGGTAGTTAAATTACAAGAAGCCCATGTTTGGAGTGTGGATTTGCAGTCGTGCATGTCTGTATTGCTTTAAAATGTGTTTATCATGAGACAACAAGTATGGGCTTTGGCAAATGTTCAATGCAGCATCGTGTCTGTAGACAAGTTAGATACGTTTTTGGTCAGGGACATTTCACTAGTGTGGTTTTTCTTGTTTTTCTAAAATATGTTGGCAATACTTTCTAATTGTTTGTCTATGATATTCATAGAGTAGATATATTGGAATTGACTTGTTAAGTATGGTGGTGATCATGTCAAGATGTTTTGTGTTGTTCTTCATGACATAAAATGCCAAACATCGAACCCTGAGAACACAGAATTAGCAAAGACCAGTTTTGTATTTATATGGATAGATGTTTTGAGAATTCAGTAAGAAGTGTTTTGCTCTCTTCCTACAACAGCATGTTAAACTTCAGTACTTTGATGGAGATTGTTTGAGAAATCTAATCACAGTCAGTGTGGCAGCCCAGGGCAGAAACATGCCAACAGAAGAGAAATCTTAACTTTCATCGTAATTCAAGCAAGCTCACTACTTTAATTCTTGCCTCTGTCATGCCATTAGCTGTGTTTTATCTTTCTATTTTTTTATTTCTGTGTGCGTGTGTATGGATGCAGCACATCCGAGGGTGCTGCTGAGTGGTAATTGTTGTGGCACCACGAGTGTGGGTGTGGGTGGGGGTAGGCCTTGCGGTCTCAGCGCTGATGGTGGCGTAGTGGTGGCATTTGTCAGCTTGCTTCTTCCGCTTGGTTTCCAGATTGACGTTTTGTTTCTTGGCCCTGTTCTGTGGTGGGCTAAAGGTTCCCCACTGAAAAGGTCAGACACTTACTACAGTTTGCTTAACAGCATGTAACAGTTCCTCTGAGGGAGGACCAGCACACAACACAACAGGCCTGGCCACAGGATATACTCCTAGGCTCATCACTTTTACACACACCTCTGTGGTCCGTTGAAAGATTTTGTGCTCATGTGTGGAGGTTTGGGTGCATGTGTTTTCTATATACCATATGTACAAACCTTTGTACAGATTACATTTTTATTATAATAACTACTTCCTTTCCCCTCGTAGTGCTATGGTGATTCAATGTGAAAACAAAAATACATTGATATACATTGCATGATGAAGACAGATTTTATGCTTTTGGCTGAGTAAAAGTCTTTGTTGTTAAATGCAACTGAAAACAAATGTTAAAAAAAAACATATTTTGTTTTACAATAGCATGAGCTAATTTATCATGCTCCAAATGTTGAAATGTCCAAACTTCCACAGACTAAACTACTGTTGCTTTTCAAATGTTTATGCATTTTAGTGTGGGAGCTTCGTCTTTGTGTTCATCTGCACTGTTTATAAATGTATTGTATTGCATTAAACAGGATGTGTGTGTGTGTGTGTGTGTGTGTGTGTGTGTGTGTGTGTGTGTGTGTGTGTGTGTGTGTGTGTGTGTGTGTGTGTGTGTGTGTGTGTGTGTGTGTGTGTGTGTGTGTGTGTGTGTGTGTGTGTGCGCGCGCGCGCGCAGACCCTGGCTATTAACCGAGGGGAGAGTTTGAAGATTTTGACAGTGAAAGTGAACATTCCTGAAAGGGTGAAGAATGACTTCACTAGCTGGTGCATCAATATCAGGTCAGAAACACACGTTTTACCTTGAGAAATAATTGAGTTGAGCAATATCTCAACATTTTGGATTTCTAATTAATTTTCTAATGTAAAATAAAAAAAAAATGTTTTTTTTAATTCCACATAAAATATTCTTTGGAATTTTAGGTTAGAGGAAAAAACATCAACATATCATAAAGTTTGCAGTTGTAATGCAGAATACCACTCAAAAATTGATTGTTAAATTGAAGCAGGGCTTTGTATACATACATCCTAGGTCAAGTTGGTCAGTTTGTATAAATAAAGAATTTAAATTGAACCTGATATTTATCATTAACTGTTTTATTTGTTTGGAAGGAATGGTCTGTTAATATAGCATCATATGTTCACACTCCGATTACTTGAAAATATAATAAAAATCTCTTTCAAATTGGGTGTTTTTGTTGTGTGTGGGATGGGATGTGTAACATGTTTTCTCCTGAGAGGGAGTCAGTTTGCAGACTAGAGGAAGACTAATTTTCTATATTGTATTTATGGCCCATAGGTGGAGACCGAAGACTTTTGCAAAAGAAGAGTTGTGTGCAATCATCAAGCATGCTGTAGAGGACTCTTATAAAAGGCTTATTCTGCCTTTCCTGACTAGGAGTTACAGGTATTTTTTATGTGTGTGGGTGCATGCATACAATTGGGTGTGTGTGTGTGTGTGTGTGTGTGTGTGTGTGTGTGTGTGTGTGTGTGTGTGTGTGTGTGTGTGTGTAAAAATATAAATAAAATATAACATCCCCCCCATGCCGCTTCCCATCCTCTCTCTCTCTCTCTCTCTCTCTCTCTCTCTCTCTCTCTCTCTCTCTTGCATATTATCTATTTAGGACTAAGCTGACAAGTGCAGCTGAAAAGGAGTCAATTGCCATGTTTGTGCGTAACCTCCGACAGCGCCTGTTGGTGTGTCCAGTCAGGGGCTGTGTCATCATGGGGGTGGACCCTGGCTTTAGACATGGCTGTAAGCTGGCAGTTCTATCTCCTACTAGTAAGTGACCACAAATACACACAGGGTACAGAACACTGAAAGTGTACTGAATGTGTATACCACCTACTTTTGTGTATCCTGTGTCCGCTGCATTGATCCAAAAGGATTAGTATAGAATACAGCTCAGGGCTCCACTACTTTCTCTTAATTATTGTTCCTTCTTTAGCCCTTTGTTAATGAATTCAATAAGCATAAACAGATTGCTATGTGTCCCTTATTGAAGGATTATCTACTCTATGTAAACTACATTTACATAGAATAAATTAAAAGTGTGTGTGTGTGTGTGTGTGTGTGTGTGTGTGTGTGTGTGTGCACGCATGTACGTGTATGTACATGCCAGAAACTAGATGCCAGTTGGCATTTCCCTGGTGGTGGATTATATGTGAGTGCATATGTGTATTTGTATGTCTGCAGTACTGTACGGCATGTCACAGCATGTGTCTCAGTGGGTGTGGCTTCACACTGCGCAAGAGTAGGTCCCACCCTCTGGGTGACTGATTGTGTGGCCACAAGTCATGCTGACACACTTAGAACAGATAGACACAGGTATATATTGGGTGTCAGGCGCAGCATGGTATGGTCACAGTGTTGATGCTTCCTAGCTCACATGACTTCCAGTCAAAGCTGTCCATTCAGAGCTACACTCCTGCTCTGAGGAAGGAGCTAACTGTCAGCTGCTGGACTTCCTGCAGAGGCTTAGACAGTAATGATGTGGGGCGCTCATAAATTATTTGATATATTTAGGGCAGGCCTATTCAACTGTTGGCCCGCGTGCCAGTTCTGTTAACAAATTAAAATTTAAAACCAGAAGGAAAAAAATATGACAAATAAAAGACATAATGCCGCAAATAATCCTTCTTTTAATCATGCAGTGATAAACAAATGCAGAACTTAAGACTTTTCCACTTCTATGATCCAGATCAAACGTTGAATAGTATAGTACAGACAGACAAGATGAAGTAGCACCGAGCTGCAGCAAGTTAGCCATCACCATCAGGGTGAAAGTCAGAAATATACACAAATCTATTATATTGTAATTAATTCCCATGCATGCTGATCAGAGTAATCTCACTCAGCATCTCTACCTCTCCTCTTACTACGTGTACTCTCTGTTTCTATGTCGCTCAATACCATTCTTGATGCATACTTGCATGTTTTCATAGAACTCTCAAGCTTGCTCAATGCAAGTGCAGGTGAATTCTTAACAAAAAGACAACAAGGTTAATATGTGAGACCAGGAAGGGGTTGAGTGGGTCAGGAAAAATGTCCAGCTCCCGGTCCCTTAGTTTCTGAAAATGTGCCGCCCTGAACAATAGAGTTGACTAGCCATGATTTAGGGCATTGCTGCTTCGTTAGACTGTATATGGCCAAGAGACATCACTTGAGACCCCTCTTGTTATAATACTTTATGAGCAACATTTCATTCTCTCTCCCTCTGTCTTCATTTCTGCTCTCAGGTCAGATTATTCATACTGATGTTGTGTACCTGCATAATTCAGAAGTCCAACATAAAGAAGCGGACAAACTGCGCCACCTTATGGTCCAATACAGGTACCGCTGCTTGTGCTTAAAAAGTTACTGTTAAAAGAATACTGTCAGAAAATCATCTCATCATGTCTATTTTCTGTGGTATCAGTAAACGTAATGTTATAAATGTGGAAGTAGAACTGAACCTAACCCTCATTTTTTTAAAAACTTTAAGTGTTAAAATGTTAAAGGTTACCATTAAGGCTTTCATAATCCTTGTTGTCCTTCTCCTCTACCTCTTGTCCATATTAGATGTGCCAAGGTTGTCATTGGCAACGGGACAGCGTGTCGTGAGACTGAATCCGTCATTGCAAACCTCATCTCTAGGCACTGTTTTCACCCCCTGGATGTGTCCTACTGGTAAGTCTTTCATCCATTGCCTGCTAGAACAGGCCAGTTACCTGTGACCCTGAATAGAAATAAGTGGAAAATAAGTGTAAATGTATGAATAATGCTGTCCAGTGGGCTGACTTCCATTGCATAATGTCATATTTATCTGGTCTGGGTTATGTATTATGTGTTAATATTAATGCATATTCCACATTGACAAACTCAATTTCTCAAAACTCAATGTTACAAGACCTTCAAATATTCCAAACCTTATAGAATATATATGGAAATACGTGCAACATTTGTAAAAGTTCAATGTCGAGGGTCAGTCTACCATAAAAAAAGTGTTAGAAATGTGAAAAACTAAAGTACAGAGGTGGAAAATGTGGGAGTGAGAGAGCTGAACACAAATGGAGAGAGAGACAGATTGGAATGTGTCCTTAAGCGAATATTGTCTATTAAAGCATCTGGACTTCGTTTCACTTTGGTCCAATTAAAGAGCCATTATGCGGTCCACGTTGTGTCTGTAACCAGGCCCAGTCTACACTTCAGAATCACAACCTAGGTCCAAGCAAAATAACCACTGGCCTCTCATTGCACAGTCTCCTTCTCTCTCTGCGGAGTTCCATGTGTGTTTGTTGACTTGAGGTTAGCATTGGGACCACAGCGTAGAATGATCCTGAGCTGGATGTGAATGTGAGTGTGTCTGCATTTGAGCGTTTTGTCAGTATCTTCATACAGTTCATACACACATGCACACTTCAGAGGTTAAATCTTGGGTGTAATAGCTCACAATTTTTCTCTTAAGTCCCATTTTCTGTCCATTCGCAAGAGTAGAAACAGTCGAAGCGGGCGTTTATTAAGTTAACTTTCCCTTGATTATTTTCATGAAAGACATTTTTTTGATATAATGTCTCTGTTGTTCATTCTGTTACTGGAGCTAATGGCATTTGTGCTTTTTGTAACATGTAAGAATGTTGGACTTCTTTGTGATGTGGTGCTGACTGAATGTCCTATATTACCTGATATGATTAACTATATTTTTGCAGCATCCAACACATGTGTAAATGGTCTGTCTTCGCCTTAGAAGAGCTTGTGGAATGAAGGCTTTTGCAAGAGCATGAACTTTGGAACCGTAGAGAGATGTTATTTTGAAGCTAGCTATAAGTATGGTTGTTGTTAACCAGATTATATCGCCCTGGAGTCATCTGGTTTTATGCCTCACTTTGGTTTCTTTGGACCCAGGCTGATGTAGGCTCAGAAACATAGATGTTAACGTGGAATTTATGTGTGTCTATATTAAACTGGAGACACAGAGAACTGTTCTTTCCTCTTCTCCACCCTCCTTCTCTTTCCTTATTCCGTCTCATTCTCTTTATTCCTATCTTCACTCTCCTTCTCGTCTCTTTCCCTCCCTCCTCGCCCCTGTCTTCATTTCCATCATCGGTCCTCTTTAGACATTCAAGATTAATCTAATAAAAGCACTTTTGAAGTATGCTGCAAGGTCCAAACGCTGGCCTTTCAGTAAATACTCCCAGTCTTACCTCTGAGGTGGGGTTCTCCCTGACACATGTTTTTGTAATATAAGATTCTGAGGTATGGCCCCACTTTGCAGTATTCAATTTTACACACATTGTGGGATCTAGTTGATACCTGGGTGGGATTACTCAGCACACATTATATTTCAGCTTCATTGTAAGGCCATAGAACTCATCAAAATGTTGATAAATGTAATTTCAACTGTAACGAGTGTCCTTCTGCAGGGAAAAGCAAATATAATTTTACATTTAGGTGTGTACAGTTACACCCTTTCCTTTATATTTTGTTACCCACATGGATGGTAAGTAATTGATTAATTATTTAAGGATAATAACATATTTATTGTCAGGTTTTCTTCAAAACACGTGATACACGTGGATTTTCGTGGGTTTGCAGCACACATGTATTAAGTAAATAAGTTATTAAAATCCTGCTGTCACTCTACCTGTTGTCATTTAAGAAAAATTTACTTGGATCAGTTTGGGATGTTTACAGATTAATAAATAAACATCCTAAATGACAATGAATGCACACACAGATATTCTCTTTGTTTAGTGTACAACATCAGCTTTGGAGGTGCTCATGCTTCTGTGGCTTTCTTAAAGATGGAGTAGGGGCGGCACATGCTCTGCTGATACAATTGGTGATGTGTTTATTTTTTTAAATGTAAGACTCCTTAACGATATCTGGATGAATGTTGCAATCTAATGTTCCAACTTTGACCGAAATATCTCTTGATTGATGACGATAATGATGATGATGGGATGCCAAGGAGAGATGACTGGCTCTAAGGGGTGACTGTTGTTGCTAACTATGAGGGTCTTACTCTCCTGCTGACTGGCCTACAGCTGACCCTGACCTGCCATTAGAGAAACCTCATTACCACAGTAACAAAGATGATGGCAATGACAGAAAATAGCCATGAAGTATCAGAAACAGCAAGGGGTCTTTGTGCTTGCTGTGACCATCCTCAGTACAATTAATTGACCCAGTTTCTGATATATGTTGTGATTTTCTTTTTGTGTTGCCATATATAAGCACATGTCGGCTGACCTTATACACGAGGAGTTTCCAACAGGCTTTGATCGACGGGTGTAGGACGTCTTTGAGGCAGCCTAAGCATAGTAAGCTGCCTCAGTCATGTTGGTAGGTGGAAGACTACCAGCACATATAGAGACCTTACCCTGCACAGACAAACTATTCCTGAGCTGAACACTGTCCTGTCTGCTTCAATGTATTTACAAGGTCACTGACTCGTTCCGTCCACCTTACCATCCGCATTTCTTTGACTTCCCTTGTTTTTCTTTGTGCTCTGTCATCCTCAGCTACTGAAAGCAGCTGTGCGCTAACAATTGGATGCTGGCTTTAAAACAACTATTCTTAAAACATGTGTGTGTGTGAAAATAGTAAGTGATTTTTAGTTTGTCTTCAGACGCAGAACAGTTTGATTTTTTTTTAAATCCCATGGTGGGATCAGTTATTAACATTTGGGATCAGTTATTAACATAAGATTTTTTTTTTTTTTTTGCAGAATTACTGTTAGAGGTATTATATGACACTAGTTTATATAGGTAATACATAATCTCCTCATCTCCTTTCTCTGCCTTGACTGTGCAGTAGTTCATTAAAGACCTCAGCCTCATTTGCACCATCTGCTTCCTGTCTCCCTGTGAGCCTTCATTGTGTCACCACCCCCCTCCCTTTCTCTCTCCACCCGCCTGTCTCACTCTCCTTCTCTGTCCTTCTGCCTCAGTGCTCAGCTGGAATGACAGGCAGAAATGGCAGCCTGCGGGACATCCTTATTTGTATGTTTTCTGTGTGTTTGTGTGTATGCAGTTTTCAGTGCCTTAGTCCTGTTTGAATAGACTCATTGACTCACTGAGTCACCTCCTCCATAATGTTTAATAATATAAAAACATTATAAACATAATGTCTTCTCCGAAGACAGGCAAACTAGAGCAAGCCATTGTGTATGTCCAGGTAGTGTCATTTAGGTGGAGGAAAATGTGTGACTGTGCATGTTCATTTATTCAGATGTCTGTTGATGCCATAGATACATTATGTGTTGCAGATGGTGGTCAAATTTCACAAGCACAAGTCACAATATTTCATATTTTGTTCTGTTGTATTTCTTCGACAGATAGAAAAGGTATATGTTCCCATGACAACTTCTCCTGCCAACATAACAAAATCCTAAAAATGAAATTGCATTACAGTGGAATTTAAATGGTTGTTTGTTTAGATTTCTTGTAATGGACCTACACAAAACAGTCAAAATGAGTGATGTGAAAAAAGTATATATATATAAAATCTAAAAATATTCACTTCACTTCATTCCTTTTGTTTGTTTATATAAGATATGGCCAGTCTAGTTACCTTCAAAAGTCATATTATTAATTAGATCATTTTCACCTGTTTGAAATATAAGTGTCATAAGATCACAGTATTTTCTAAACCAAGGTCGGCTTACAAGCTTTTCCAGAAGCTTTTAACTTTATCTCATGGTCATCATTCACTCTGTCAGCTGATAAGTGACTTTGAGGACTCAAAAACGCACTATATATGTCGTATAATATTATTATTATTATTATTATTATTATTATTATAAAAATGGAGATGCTGTCGAAAGCACCAGAAAAAGCTAGAAAATAGACCACATACACAAGACATATATTTTTTCATTCAGATGGGTGAGTATAACCACCGTATACACAGCATGAAGTGTGACAGCTACTCAACTCGATCCCATGTAATAGTACTTTAACTCCCTTTACTGTTGGCTTTGCTAAGTGAGGAATACATGACCAGATTTGACTCTTCACCCCCCTATTAGATGTACAACAAAGTAACCTTACATGATTAAGCTTGAACATTGCCTCTATAAATGACCAGCCTCCTGCAGTACCTTATACAGCATGAGGTATGATTTAGCTGACATGTTAGTCTGTGCCTGAGATGGCCCCCACTGAAAGCACATCAGGTTATTTGCCATACAACTGTGTCCCACTAACTTAAAGACCTCCTGCTGGATGTCAGTTTGTGACATATTAGCCTGGAAAACCAACTCCACATTTTTGTGAGAGGTGCCGATTGGTACACTACCCGCCTTTTTTTCAACTACTTTGCGAAGCAAACCTGCTCTTATTGTCAATTGTTAGCTTATCCATCTGTTAGAGTGAAGGAATTATTTTTTGTAGTTTCAACATGAAATGATTTTAAAAAGCTTGTTACCTTCTGAGCAAGATAAATACACTATATTGCCAAAGGTATTCACTCACCCATCCAAATAAAGCACTTAGGCATGCAGACTGTTTTTACAAATATTTGTGAAAGAATGGGTGGCTCTCAGGATCTCAGTGAATTCCAGTGTGGTACTGTGACAGGATGCCACCTGTGCAACAAGTCCAGTCGTGACTCGCTCCTAAATATTCCACAGTCAACTGTCAGTGGGATTATAACAAAGTGGAAATGATTGGGAATGTCTGCAACTCAGCCAAGAAGTGGTAGTCCAGGTAAAATGACGGAGCGGGGTCAGTGGATCCTGAGGTGCATAGTGTGCAGAGGTCGCCAACTTTCTGCAGAGTCAATCGCTACAGACCTCCAAACTTCATGTGGCCTTCAGATTAGCTCAAGTGGTGTAAAGCACAACGTCACTGGACTCTAGAAAAGTGGAGACGCGTTCTCTGGAGTGACGAATCCCACTTCTCCATCTGGCAATCTTGATGGTAGAGTCTGGGTTTGGCGGTTGCCAGAAGAACGGTTCTTGTCTGACTGCATTGTGCCACGTGTAAAGTTTGGTGGAGGGGGATCATGGTGGAGGGTTGTTTTTCAGGAGCTGGGCTTGGCCCCTTAGTTCCAGTGAAAGAAACTCTTCTGCTTCAGCATACCAAGAGATGTTGGACAATTCCATGCTCCCAACTTTGTGGAACAGTTTGGGGATGGCTCATTCCTGTTCCAACATGATTGTGCACCAGTGCACAAAGCAAGCTTCATAGAGACATGGATAAGAGAGTTTGGTGTGGATGAACTTGACTGGCCTGCACAGAGTCCTGACCTCAAATCGATAGAACACCTTTTGGGATGAATTAGAGTGGAGACTGAGAGCCAGGCCTTCCCTCCAACATCAGTGTGCGACCTCACAAATACACTTCTGGAAGAATGGTCAAAAATTCCCATAAACACACTCCTAAACCTTCTGGAAAGCCTTCCCAGAAGAGATGAAGCTGTTATAGCTGCAAAGGGTGGACCGACGTCCTATTAAACCCTATGGATTAAGAATGGAATGTCCCTTAAGTTCATATGCGAGTCAAGGCAGGTGAGCGAATACTTTTGGCAATATAGTGTATTTTAACGGTTTAAAAAAATGTAGGCAATACTGTTATGTTTGTAGTTTTGTTTTTTTTATGGTTAAAGCTTCTTAAGTTCAGCTTTACTGAGTTGTACAGATGAGGAGAAAAAAAGGACCGATTGAAATTGTGAAATTGAGTGTTGCTTTCTTTCATCTGACGCATGTGCTGGCTTAGGTGTGAGTGAGACAACATAGACGACGATCTGCTGTTCATAACAACAGACGGACTCCTGAAGAGGTTGGCCTAGATGCTGCAATAGCATCAGTTGTAACAGAACAGGAGAGTTTATCTGGCTTTTCTCTGTAGGAAAGATGTTTTTGCTCTTCTCCCAACTCAGTAAGAGATGGTTTATTCAATCACCTGCCAAGTATTTTTTTTATAAGTCCATGCCTTCTCCAGTTTCCAAAGACTGCTTCTCAGATGTTTCTGTATACATTTCCATCCAGTAGGTCAGGTTAAATAAGAGCAGTAGGCCGTCCGTCTTTCTAGTAGTAGTCATCACTTTCTCCTTGACTGGTTCATATTTAGAGTTGTCCAAGAGCAACACAAGCAGTCACAGCAGGAAACGTACTCAAATAGCCAACAGTGTACTCCTGCACTGACACAAAACCGTGTTATAAACTGGAGGGCTCGACCTTGACCGTCTTGCCCTCTAGCCCACTCCTGGTGGGATGAGATCATTATTACTGGCTAGCTGATGGACCTGGAGGACAGTGGTGTAGACTGTATTTATGACTGTGTGTGTGTGTATCCCCTGTCATGTCCTGTGACCAGGCGTGCTCCCAGGGCCAGGCTGAGTGACTGATGAACATACAGTGGCAGGAACAGTGATGACTGAGTGAGATCCAGGCACTCAGGCCTTATCCGAGGCTTGATGATTGGATAGAAGGAAGAGTACGGGCACAGATGGATTTATAGGCATGGAAAGGCCTCAGCCTGTCTGTGTGATGTATCTTCATTTCAGGGGAAGAAAATGAGCCTATGGGTACATATAAGGTTATGTCTTTGACTTAATACAGAGTGTAATTTTGACTTTTCGCCATTAGCAGAGATGCCCCATCTTCAACAGATTCTGTGTACATAAGTGTCTGCAGTGTTTACTTTAGTAGAGCTCAGCCTACATTTTTTAACCCCCATTCACTGCCATTCATGTTGAAAAGGTATGTAAAAACACTCCAAGACTATTAGTCCCTGGATTTAGATAATTCAACCTTGTGAAAATCACTGCGTTGTTTATTTTATCTAAAATATTTATTTAATCTAATAAAATCCATTAAAATTCACACATTGATATCAAATCACCTCTGCGTCCCAAGCTAGTAGCAAGTTCTGGGTGCACTTGTTGTTAATGTCTGGCTGCTTCCAGTTTATGTTACTGGCCCGGGTGAAGCTAGCCCGTAATATGAAGTTCAAGAACAGGCACATTCTCTTGGCACCAGGAACACATGTTCCCGTGGCTGCATCCCATTGGCCAAAAGTCCCACTGGCCAAAAGTCTCTGGTTCACTCTCATTTTATAACCAGGAAGCAGTGCAACGTTGGTTTAAGATCCCTAATTTAATTTAGAGAAAAAGATACTGGTGAGAAACTCACATCATCTCTTAATATGAATATGAGGAAGACATACTGGGAGAAGTGGAAAATAATGAATTTGATGGCCTGGCGGCTCGTATCAATACGAGCCTGGAATTCACACCAGCACAAGGTGTAACTTTCAGCCAATCGTTGAGCCGAATGTTATTACACATGGAAGATTTATTTGAATTTCAAACTCAAATTTGAGCTTGGAGGTGAGTTTTAGTTTAAACCTTGACAAACATTTTCAGGTATGTTCTGTAATGTTTCTTGACCATGGACAAAACCTAAACAAACAAACTATCTCACAACATCTAAAAAAACATGGTAGAGGTTCATGTAAATGAGGTGACTGGTGTTGTCAATGGACAGTGACATTTAGTAACACTGGTATGGTCCTTTAAGGCAGATGGTACCATGGCTAAGCATTATTTCTTGAAAAGGGTATGTTTGTACTTGTCATGAGTAGGGAAAGGGCGTCAGGCTGAGGACCTTTGGCATTCGCAGGTGGTGAATAGTGAATATCTGCCAGCCTCGTCCATATCACCCTCAGCCCCCCTCTTGTCCCAGCAGGCCTCACTGGTGGTCACCCTCCGTTCCTTCTTCCCCTTTCCACCTGCCGTCCATGCTATCCTCCCCTAGGGTTCCAGTGTTCCCTGCGATGGTCCTGCATGTGACAATCGTGTAGTGAGTCTGTGTGACATGTTGTGTGTGTATTTGAGATTTGGGGTCTGTGTGTGTGTGTGTGTGTGTTTGTTTGTGCTGGTGTGTATGCATCTGTGCGTGCAGGCCTTTCCTGCTAACAGATTGACATGAGTGTCTGTGAGGCTTTGCTCTTTTCAGACGTGCCTCACACTGGCAGTTGGAGTTTATGTGTGTGTGCGTGTGCCTGCCTTCTAGCGCCTCGCTAGAGACTGACGGCTCCTGACACCTGCCATTTGAACGCTTTTCTCTGTGAAAAATGTCATAGTCTTCAGACCCGACGTGTGTGTCTGTCTCTGTGTGTGTGTGTGTGTGTGTGTGTGTGTGTGTGGTGTGTCTGAGTGAGAGAGAAAGAGATGGTGCGTCCCTCAATTTGTCTCCCTGAGGTCAAGCTTTGCAGCTGACTGAACAATGAACCCAAGCTGTTTGAGCAGCTGGGACAGAGAAACTTTGTGTGTGTGTGTTTTTTGTATGAATACACTTTGGGCTGGTAATATGTGACATCACAGCTCCTTTTAAGGAGGCAAAATTAGGCAAATTCAAGTATCTTGAACACAAACTGAATTGTGGAAAAAGTAAGATTGAGCCAGTACACAATATATGTGTGTGTGTGTGTGTGTGTGTGTGTGTGTGTGTGTGTGTGTGTGTGTGTGTGTATGTATGCAATCCTCAATCCTCTCCCGTGTCTGACTTAAAGGCCATCTAGGATTTCTTACCTGGCAGATTTCTATAAACCAATTCCCACTGAGCCTGTCAATGCCCTCATGGTACTGCAGGTTACTTTTTCCCCTGATGGCCTACTTGGTTTGATTTGATTGCTAAGTTAACACACCTTTTAGTTCTCTCATTAATAAAGAAATCTTTAAAAAACAAAAAATCAGTGCAACTTCTTCAGATATCAGAGGTATTATCAGATAAATGAGGGAAAGTTACGTAATATTCCATTTATTACTTTTGATGGAGGTACTTAAGATCTATATTACAAGCTTATGGTTTTGGACCCTTTGTAGGATCTTCTAGGGCCACATATTCACATATTGTCTGTGTCCATGTGCTTTAAGAACTTTGAAATTTAGCCATTGATTCAAAACAAACAATCTTACATTCTCTTTTGACCTACAGTTCTGTTACCCTTCCCCTCCCTCCAACCTTTTGTCCTGTGTATCAAATTAGTTGATGATATTATTGCCACTCCTCTTTTTTCTCTGATCTGATGAGCTGTTTTTAATTTAGATTAAGGCTGTGTAAGCCAGAAGGCTGTAATGAGGTATCAAAGTGTGTATCCATCTCTTTCAATGTTAGCTTTCTTTAGGGGCAGCAGGGTGCCAGTCATGTGTGTTTGTGTGTCAAGCCCAAGGGTGTGTCTCAAAGACACCCAGAATGGGAACAGATAGGAGCCAGTTGGTGACTTTGCCCCAGGACGGGACAGTGCTAAAGGCAGACCTGTGTTTATGTGTGTCTATACAATTGAGAAAGCAAAAGATAGCGTGATTAAATGATAACCCTACAGGGCCACCAAGTCATCGTTTTACACCAAGAGGCGATCTTTGACTTTGTGTGTGTGCATGTGCGTGGGCATGTGCGCACTTCGGCCATCCATCCTCTTAGGCCAGAGAGGTGGGGAGCAGACAACCTTCTGCTGGCTGCCAGGATGATGCCCTCACTATGGCGACAGCCATGGACGCTATGGTGATGAGGGCTCAGAGCTGTATCCATGACAGTGCTGTTACCCAGCTGCCCCAGCGGCAGCCTTAATTAAGTTGGACATGATAGGGGCTGGTGGTCTCCCTTTCTGTCCTCACCATATTCTAGTATTATTTGTTTTTGTAATCGTATATCTTTTCACCTTTTTAAACTTTTGTTTGCCCCATCTCGCCTGCTTTTTTTTTGTAATTTTGTCTCGTTCTCAAACAAAACCAGCTAAAACGCTATCTCTCCTTCACTTGACCTCCATTGTCCTACTGTCTCTGAATCAGGACAGGGTGGGAGGAGAGTGCTACGTTCTGTGTTTTCTTTCATGTGGTACAATTGAAACCCTTGTCTTTCTTCATACTGTGTTGAAAGAAAGCACTGCATGAGATTTGGGAAGATTCAAATTTTTTAATTAATATTATCTTTTCTGTCTTACTCAGCATTTTCTCTCTCTCTCTCTCTCTCTCTCTCTCTCTCTCTCTCTCTCTCTCTCTCTCTCTCTCTTTGTGTGTGTGTGTCTTTGCATTTCTAAGTGCGTGCGTGCGTTTGACGGAGTGTGTCAGGTTAATGACCAGTTCTGCTTCGACCTCCTTGAAGGTCATGTGCCAGTGCTCGTTAGCAGTGTCACCATGGCGATATGTCAGCTGTCAGCACGATGGATAAGGACATGACAAAAAGAACAGTGAGGCGGAGTAAGGGATGAATAGAGGGGATGGAAGAGAGAGGGCAAAAAGAGGGAGGGAGGAAGTTCATTTAAATGTGAGTCCCGTCAGAAGGCCTCTGCCACTCCTCATTAACAAGATACTTCTAATTGGCAAGGTTGTTATGGCAAGGTCCAGGCCTCTGGGATTGTGTGTGTGTGTGTGTGTGTGTGTGTGTGTGTGTGTGTGTGTGTGTGTGTGTGTGTGTGTGTGTGTGTGTGTGTGTGTGTGTGTGTGTGTGTGTGTGTGTGTGTGTGTGTGTGTGAGAGAGTGAAACATGCGCGCCTCATTCTGTGTTGTGGACATTGGTGAAATGGTGACCCCTTCCTCTTATTGGTCAGCCCTGAGGAAAAAGCCCCCGTTTCTTCGGTCAATAATCCCCCTTCTCTCCATCCAGCCAAGAGAATAGAAGGACTAAACAACGTGACAGCTTCAGTTGTATGTCGGTAGCATCAAAACGGGTATCAGTGGCATTGTTGTACCACCATTCTGTCTGTGTAGTGATGGATGATAAGCGGCCTACTTTAGACTGAATACATTAACATGGGAAATGGTATAATTTGTTGCGGTATAAACCCAGTGTTGCCATGTAGAATCAGTTAATTTTTTCATTGTCAAAATTTCAATATAAATAGGCATATGTCTAGCTCAATTTCAGCTAAAATAAAATTAATAATTGCATGCTCATTTATTGGGTAGTAATTTTAAATATGACTAAGGATGTTTTGTTAAGTCATCTTGATAATCTTGTGCAATATGCACAAATGTATTGTGTGACACTGACATTTACATGGCAGTTACATTCTACAGAAACAACTTCTTCTCCGTCTTTTTTTCCTTGATCTCAAATATGAAAGCTTAACCTCCAGATGTACGAGAAATCTGACTGGGAAATTTTGAGTGACAAAAAATCAGTTAAAAATCAAAAATCATCGGAATGTCACACAAGAATAAATTAAAGCATATCTTCTTCTTGATTTCTGACCAAGAATTGTACGTCAAAAAGTTTTTGAGAATCACACTGTTTTTTTTCTTAGTACAAATTCTCCACCTCACTCATGACGGTAATGTTTGTAAGATACAGATATTTGGAAGTACACCTTAACGATCTCTAGATGGCAGTAGTGGCACATACATTGCAAGTGCATTGCCGAGGTCTGCTGACCCAATACCGTGTAATTTAACAGCACCTTATGCTGTCTTATACTTAAATTGTCAGTCATTTCAATGTGTAAAGGCTGTCATGCTCAAAATAATGGTCACAGAAAAATAAGTGATTGCAAATCCATACTTACCCAAAGTGAGCTTTACCTTATCTTACCTTACCTTTTAAGTGGGGAGAAATAATCTCACTCTGATACTGGACCCAATAATTGACCTCTCTGAATACATTTTCTATTCATACTCCCAATGGCTCATACATGCGATCGAGATGCATATAGTTCTTCACACTTGCTGTTCGATGCATTCCTGAAGGAAGTGCATTTAAAAGAATTGTGCTGTAAATGTTCAAGCAGGGCTAATAATGATGCTATTTTGACCATAATGTCCATAATGATGGTCAAGCTTTGACGACAAAGGTTTGACCAGTCAAATGAGGAGCCAGTTTGAGAAGTTGTCAGCTGCATTATAGAAGGTGCAAAGCAGTGGTGATTTCCCTTAAAAGCCTCGCCATTATGTCTTTCAAGCAGTAATGACTCCTCACTATGTCTCGCTTCACCCCCTAATTGGCTCCCTTTGCACCCCTTTCTTTCTCACCTTCTCCCCAACAGGCTATATATATCCCATCATCCCTCTTTTTCTCACTCTTTTGCTCTTTCCCACCCTTTCTTTCCCCAGTATAACCAATGAGGCAGGAGCATCCATCTACAGTGTGAGCCCTGAGGCGGTCAAAGAGATGCCAGACATGGATCCCAACCTTAGGAGTGCAGGTACGCTCGCCAAGCAGCCAGTCTTGATTTTCTTCATGTGATAGTGATGAAACATTTTGCTAAACAGCTGTCTGTCGGCTGGCTAAAGCTAACAATTATTTCAATCATTGATTACTTTCTTTGTAACTGTAAATGTCAAAAGTTAGAGAAAAGTGCCCATCACAATTTTCCAGAGCCCAAGGCGACTCATAGGTGATTCAGATAGTTTGTTTTATCAAACCAGCAATCAAAATCAAAATTAATTTCTAATATAAACAGTTAAGTGAATTCACTGTAATTGTGAATTTATATGGTAACCAAATAATAATGGAATAATGTTCATTTCTAGAGATTATGACCCTTCACATGTCAGCTCTAGTACTGTCAGGGACAAAGAGAGAGTTCAAAGAATCCATATGACGTATGGACTATTGTTTTACTACGCACAATTGGATGTCCAAGTAAAAAAGAGTGATGATATTGATGAGAGCATAATACTATAGTTGAAAACAGCCAACTAGCTGTTTTTACCCACGAACAAATCAAAACTACATGTATATAACGTGTACATTTCTGTCAGAAATCATACCCACAGAACATGCAGTATTGTCACATTATCAGTGAATTTCTGGCATTGCCATTAGCCTCTCATTTCTCTCCTGCTTTCCTTTGCATCTCTCCCTCTTTCTCTCACTTACCACCTCTCCCTCACTCACTCCACATACTACATCATTGAAATGCAGCAGAATACGTTTTGGAGAACAAATGTTTCCAGCAGACTTCCTCTATAAAAGCCATAAATCAAGCAAGGCTGGATTATTCCTCACTAGTTTCCTGTGGTCAGCAGCCGAGAGCTATGGAGAGCCATATTTATACCCCTAATGAAAGCCATGAGAAATCTACAGCATTTGACTTTCGATGGTTATGAAAAGAGCGGATGCTGAGCCAAGATACGATGGTTACAGTGTTGGATGTGGCGACAGCGTGTTTGTGTCCGTCTATTTTTACTTTTGATGGGTATTTGTGTTTCTTCCTCTGTCTGAGTGGCCATGTAACAGAGTTTATAAGGAATTATGAGTTATAGTCACCTTCCATATGTCCTCACTCTTGCTGTGAGATCTAGGGACATCTAGTGGTTGTAGGCAACATTTCAACCATCTGTTTATATCAGCTTATTTTGGTTGCTCCTCTTCTCTCTGATCTTAAACGGAGTGAAAGATTAGTCGAGAGTGGCCACAAGGTAAAATAAGGATTCTTTCAGTGCTTGTGGCAGTGGGACAGGCAGTCCATGCTGCATCTCCTCAAAAGTTACTATTTGACTGGCTGACTGGCTGACTGACTGACTGACTATATATACAGTCATTATTACATATCAATTTTATTGTTGTGTTAATGTTTATATTCATGTTATTGAAAGCTGTCCAAATATTTGGACATATTATATTTTGATGCTTTGGAAACATTGTTCTTAAAACTTGCCCCATTGAATTTAATTGAGAGCCAGAAACAGAATAGATGGAAAGCGTTTTAGAGTTTTGGTGGTGCACTGCACAAGGCCGGGGTTGAAACTCCATCCCTGTCTAAATATTATCTCAGGCAGCAGCCTCATACCGCAGCCAGAGAGAGCGGAGAGGAGAGCCATTGATTCCAGACATACTCCCTCTTTTACATCCCATCCTTCTTTTTCTCTTTGTCGGTCCGTTCCGCCTCAAAGATCTAAGGGTGACATGCCTCAACATACACATAATGCACACATAGAGAACAGTGGCAGCATGCAGCACAGGAAGGACCGGAAAGGAGACAAACCGTTTCCTGCAATTTACCATACATCATACATTTTTCATTCATTCAGTCATTAAGTTTTGGTCAATCTACAGTATATTTCTTGATAGAACTCTAACCTTTAATGAAATTGGTTTGAGTTTATGAAGTGCATTAATGTTTTCTCAGGTATATAACTGACAACTTTGTGAATCGTAATAAGAATGACAAACAGATCTTTTTCTTTTTTTAAACATGGGAACAGTTGTTTGGTTGTGTTATTCTCTCACTCTCTCTGTGCCTGTGTGAATTGGGGGGGGGGGGGGGGGTGATGTCATGTGTGTGTATGTGAGTTAAGTTGTTTGTAATTTTTCTCCTTGTCACTGAGTCCTGCCAGATAATTTGTAGAAAAGACATTTGGCCTCATGTGCAGCAGCGGGTTGAGGCCTTACAGACTCCATCATTAAAAGCAACCCTACTTTGGTTGATATGGACTGTGCGTGTGTTTATTTGTGTGCTACATTATTTAACTGTGTCAGCCACTCCCCACGGTTAAGGTAGAGTTTTTTAAAGGTCCACAGCTCCAGCATCTATCAGGATGTTAAATGACAGATGCAAAGACTCCGTTTGAAAGTAATTAGGCATGGCCTGCCCTCAGGCCAGCAATGTAATATGCAGATCATTTGCATATTCAGTCATTTTGAACAATATGGATTTGCATATTCAATAACAGATAGCAAGCTCATGAAAAAATACTCTCATGAGACACTAAATCACATGTTTGTTTGTGTGTGTGTGTGTGTGTGTGTGTGTGTGTGTGTGTGTGTGTGTGTGTGTGTGTTTATAGTGTCCATTGGAAGACGTGTCCAAGATCCACTTGCTGAGCTTGTGAAGATTGATCCTAAACACATTGGCATTGGAACATACCAGGTAAGCGTTTTTTTTTTTTCTCTCTTGAGATGCTCATTATGGGTGAGAGCTTCTTGTCCCTGAGCAGTGGAACATCTGCTGTGAGTTGAACTGTGTGCATGTGCGTGGGTGTGTATTGTGCCCCGACTGTAGGAAAGGAGGACACACATTGACTACAGTAACAACAGGACTGTTTTCTTGTGATTATAGCCGGGGGCGTTGCCACTGCTTTCTACAGTATACTCTACAGTATGTACATAAATTATGCTCTGGTGCGCTGTACACTTTAGGTGTGACTTTTGTATTTCAGGCAAAAAATAGAAAGCAAAACATTGGACTGAAGGCATAAAGGGAATGTGAGTGAGTGGTTGAAGATGTGACAAAACAAATGAGTAAAACTTAAAACAGATTGAGAGAAGAGAGGCAAGAAGGAAAGTAGATAAACTTGGCCAGTCTTGTGTCAACAGATGATGCTAAGGGTGACAGCTAATTCAATTAGTGGAGATCAGGCATGACGTATGTTTGCTTGTGTGATTCCTGCTCCTTGTCCAGTATGTGTGTGCAGATGAAACAACAGTTAGCTCAATGTTGACTTTGTTCAGTGTGCATTAGGTCAGTTGCCTACTATTTACGCCAGCTATTAATGCAATATTGTTCTCCATATATGGTAGGTTGTGTGGAAAAAAGGCTATGAGAGAATGGAAATAGGAACAAAACACAAAGGAAAATGAAGGAGACGTAGTAGAAGAGGAAGATGGGGCAGAATAAGGTCAAATTGGCAGCAGTATGCTTGGCAACCAATAGTTATGCATTGGTCAGAGCATCCAAGCCACACACATCTCACAAATTTGGTCTTTTATTGAAAAGACAAGAGTTTGATCAGGAAATGAACAGTGTTTTTAGCAGCATGATTTTACTGTTTTGCTGATAGAAATGTGAAAGCATTTCAATGATTGAAATAAAAGGAGAGGAGTTGATCCAGGCTGAATCGAGGGCTGCACCAAATTATCATTTTCTTTAATGATTAATCTAGTGTTGTCACGACATGTTGGTACCGGTACCGGTACCAACATGTGTTTCGGTACTTTTCGATACTTTTTCAAATAAAAAGTGAATCCAAAAAATGTCATTACTGACTTTATTTTAATAGAAAATCTTAGAACAATAACATATTAATCAGCAAACAAAATAAAATACCACAAAGACAAGCTTTTCTAATGCACACAATTTTTAAAAATGTTAAAATATAAATACAGTAATATAATATAAAATATAATGATATAAATAAACCAGCTCTATTTTTTTCTTCCAGAGCTACTTTTGTTATAAGAGTGAAGGGCGGTGGCGCTTGCTTTTAGCACTGAATGTGGCTTTTTTTCCTGAGTAAATGACCTGTCGTTCCCTGAGCTCAGTGTGCAGGTCTGAGGGCCTGTCCTTAGTGTTTGGCTAAGTCGGAGGTGTTTCCGCCGTTAGCCATGCATGTTTTAAACACCGTTTACACAGTGGTGCGTCGGCGTTAACTGCCTCGCTTTGCGCATTTGTTTTTAGCTAAAGTACGGCCATATCGCACTTCGCGGCGCTGGTTTGTCCGCAAGTTGCGGCGTGATGACGGTTGCAGCAGCCGTTCTCGCTCGCTCGCGCTCTCTCTCTCTCTCTCTCTCTCTCTCTCTCTCTCTCTCTCTCTCTCTCTCTCTCTCTCTCTCTCGATCTCTCCAAGCTTTCCTCCTGCTCCGTTTGTTGCTCCAGTCCACGCTGCTTGCTAACTTGCTAGCCGTTTCCTCCGGCTTGCTTGCTTTTTCTTTTTATCTCTCCAAGCTGCGGCTCGCTCCTCGTCCTCTCAGCTGTAGTTACAACGCGGTGACGTCACGTGGCGAGTTCGCCGCGCTGTTGCGGGCGCTGCCGGCGGCGCTGCAAGTACCGGTCCCATTCAAATGCAATATAGTACCGTTTTTAATGCCTCAGTACCCCGGTACCAAATTAGAACCGGTATACCGTGCAACCCTAGATTAATCTGTTGTTTATTTTTCATACATTTCATTTGTGAAATGTCAAACAGTAAAATGCTCGATGATGATCTGAAACCGAGAAAATCAGCAAATCCTCAGATTCCAGAGGCTGGAATCAGAATGTTTGTTGCTACTTATCAAACAAAAATAAGCCAAACAATTATATATCCAAATTTTTGATTTGTCAATTGATTGTTTTATTCAATTACTGAGAGGCTGCACATGTACACTAAGCCCTTTATGTGCAGCATTAACTGCAGACAGGCGATGATCTGGGTGAGGTTTTATTTATACTTTCCTCAATGTCAAAATGTCGCTGATAATCTTTCGCTGAGCACGGAAAAGTATTGTCATATGTTGGTGTTGGCTGACAGAATTGATTAAAGTGTTGGCAACTAAAGTACCAAACAGTGTAAGGGAAGAATTCCAATTGACAACAACTTTAAGTGAGAAGCGAAGGAAGGGGCTTAACACAGACAGCAGAGGGTGTCCAAAATATGAGGAATGATGAGGAGATTTAAGGGTGTGTGTGGAAAAAGGGAGATTTTAAAGAGAAAGCAGAAAGTTGTATTGCGCAAGTTCTTATATATGTGTGGCTGAGTGTGTTGGGTCTCAGGCCCGTGTCTCTCATCACGTCCTGACGAGGCTCTCTGGGGTGCCTGGGGTTCTGCACCTCCAGCTCTCAGATCATGCGACTAGGTCAACAAATGATAATATAACCGGGTAAATAAACTCTGGGTGCTGACAGATATGAGATTGGACATCACTTTGACTTGTGTGTCAGCACGCACACACTCGCACACACTCGCACTATCACAATCCTAAGTGCAAGTATGTGCTTCTATGTGTGCATGTATGTGGGAGCATGACTGTGAGAAAAGTGCACTCTTGCATATGCGAGTTTTCTAGCAAGTTCTTTTGTGTGATTCATGGCATTTTGAGCTATTTGAAAGTTTATTGCCATTAGACCCAAAAAGCATAAGGGCAGATGTAACTCTAGACACCTGGCACAGCATGCTCATTCTTTCTCTCTCCCTCCGCTGACCTAGTGAGTGACAGCTCTGAGAGAAAGGAGGAAATGAGCTGAGGGCTAAAAAAGTGAGGCCCATTAAAATCAGATTGGATGTAACTATTGGTGTGGAAACACCGTTTTCAGTACAGCACCTTTTTTTTTGGAGTTTGCCAGATAGTATTTTGTGTTTCTATCTATGCATTTGTGGTTATACAATTCAATTTACTAAACGGCTCCTGTGTTTAATGAGACACTTAGTGGGTGTGGCCTTTGGACAGCTCATCCATCTGTCAATCAGCTCTGGATGTTGCTATGGTCTGTTGACAGCCGGTTAATCCCCAGGGCTGTGAAACTAACTGCTACTGGAAAATACACACAGAGAAACACACTGCTGTGTAAGAAAACATTGCCTGCCAGCCGGATATTAAATAAACTGTCACTCTTCTCCTCACCTCTTTCAACTGTTCTCCTTCTATCACTCAATTTTCAATCTTTTAGCTGAAATGTCCCACTGTTGTCCCAGTGACTTCCCACCCTCTTCCTTCTTTTCATGCCATCATTTCTTCACTCCCTCTCTCTCTGAGGCTGCAACTGCAACAATCTATCCATGGCTTCTCAAAACCAGAACCACCAGAAGTAAAAATGTGTTTTTGGGTGTTGAGAATGATGACTTTAAAAAAAGGCTTGTCTGAGCTGACACCACTGGGAAAGTTACATACCTGTCCGGAAACGTCTCCTGTTTAGATTTTCTCATGCTCTGTTTTGTAGTCCCTCAGGTAAGGTGTTGGGAAAACCATAAAGCCATCTTCATGCTGTCATATCGCTTTCAGCTGCTGATTTACGACTGGCATTTAGCAGTTTAACTATGCACCTATTCACCCATGCACATGCACAGACTCTTAGCCAAGCCTACGTGCCGGTATAGTATGCAGTGTGTTCAAGAAGGAGTTCTCAGAGGCTTTAAAGAAGCTGTCAGTTAGAAACGCATGACCTATAGACAACCTCAGGCACTGTGTTAGTTTGTACATAGTCCATAATTATCGGATAGCGATGGATGTGGGGTAGCAGTTTCACAGTATTGTCACGCACATGCTGTTACTCCTATTATTAATAATTCTGTTTGATTCTTTTTGGATTCACAGACTTTTTAGCTTTCAAATCTTCTCATTAAAGCTGCCCCATCTACAGAAATAACTGGAGCTACAAATGGGTTTTAGGGTTCACAGGGTACTATTTCTATCTCCACCTCTGTGGTCTCTCTGCTTCGCTGGGGCTAACTTTTGGTCCTACTTTTGTTCTAAAAAAAAAAAAGAAGAAGAGAAAAGAATGACACCTTTTCACTTTGGCAGAATTTGATTGACAGATTGTTCATCCAATCACCTGCCAGGTATTTCTCTGTGTCCAGACAGTTTCCAATGACTGCTTCTGTGTAACAAACCACCCGGCGGTTGTCAGGTTATCTCGTTAGTTGATGGCCCTCCATGTGAAAAGAATGGAAATACAATTAGATTCTATAGTTTTTAATCAGCTGTTATCCTTCTATCAGTTATTGCCCTCAGGCTCTCGGTACTTGCAGTCATTCTGGCTCCAGCATGGCTCCAGTTGCCAAGCTTTTAGTGGCCTCAAACGGTATGTCAGTCTGCTGACAGTCTGAAGACCTCCGCCATCATTGTCAGTCAACACCGTAACTCAGCAGCTGCTTTGCCTCTCTTTTTCCTAGATTTATAATATTGGAGTTAGATTTATATATGCCTCGTGTTACAAGGCATTTGTGTTTCTTTATCAGAGAAAGGTACATTATGTTTTTCAGTTCTCAGTGAAATAACTCAGAGAAGCTTATTTTGTTTTTCTGCCTTTCTCTCCTGCTCTGTATTTCTCACCACTCTCTTTTTCCTCTATCACTCTCTGATTGACACGTGGTAACTCAGCAGCATTTAAGTACTCAAGGTGCAGACAGAAGCACTTTGTTCCTGCGTTTTGGTTGGCTGGCGTCAGCTAGTTTCCGGCCAATCCAAACTTGACCTTCACACATACTTTAGGGAACCCGGTCTATTGCCTCTAGATGGTTTTGAGGTTTGGGGGTCCGGACCTGGGGACCAAAAATTGTGGAATGGAGATGGCTTTAAAAAATGGATGGTAGCGTATCTATGCGGTGCATGGAATATAAGTTTGTAAGGGTACATATGGTAGCAAGATTTGCTTGTGTCCTCAAGTAAAGATTGGCGTTACATATGATTGTTGTTTGTTTACAGTTCAGAATAAAATAGTCAAAGAGGACACTGGGATGGAAAAGGAAATAGGAGAGAAGTTACCGGAAATTAAACATCAGAGAGGAAGTTCAAACACTTCACATTCATGGCTAAGATGATGATTAGTTTTGATCCGTTAGCCCTTTAGCCAGTTAACCTCTAGGTAAGATGAAGGACACGCTGAATGAGATGAAGATAGAAAGATGGACGACATGCTCCATTTGTGCATTAAGTGCCACTGTAAACTGAGTAGAGCACCATGAGGGCCTCTGTTATCAGGACAGACACACACATTGGATTGCGGATTGCCTGTATGTTTGTTTTATAGTGCAGAACTTTTCTGTAACAGCTGCTCTCTTCCTCTACAGCTCTGGCACATTAAATCTCTGCTGCATGGTGCCAGAGACACACTCTAAATCTATAGTCATCTGAGTTTTTCTGAGCGAATGCAGCCTCTTAAAAGACCTCTTGCTTTATTGCATGAATGTGTTCGTGGTGCCTGTTTATGATTGGTGTTTATTTGCATGCATGACAACACATTTTGATCTATAGGATGAGTCAATGACTAGCAATCTTTTGTTACTAAGCCATAACACAGGGCTTTGAGCTTCCGTACAGTGAGCAGTTTATGAAATAATAGCATTGTATGGTTGTTTGAGCAGGCCAGCTAATAGTCATTTTGAAATGTATCTTTGGCATCAATGCTTGACTCAGATTTCTGAAGGCCAGTTTTTTCAAAACATGTGCAGATGGGGACATTTATGATACATTGGTGAGGTTGCATTGTGAAAAATACATGTTGAAGAAAGTTATTGGCCAGCTCAGCTCTGCCAAACTGTACAGTATTTTTTCCGTTTGGCAATAAATTGTATTTCAAATATGTAGTTTTCAGAGTTAGGAATTAAGATCGCATTACTGTTTTAAGTTTTTTGTAATGCAAAACCATGGAATACCTTTAAAACTGTATACATTCATACGTACTGTACATACAGGCATAAATAAAGTACCCTTCTCTGCTAATAAGCATACTGGTATGCACAATTGTGCACAGGGAAGGGAATTTTTAACCAACTTGCCGTTTAAACTCAAGCGTCATTTAGAACTAAATATTTGTGTTGGGTAAGCTTTGCTTTCAAAAATTATGCTTCATAAATCCCTTGTCTAAATTGGAAAGGATTGTGATTATGATTCTTCTTCTTCTTCTTCTTCTTCTTCTTCTTACTGGAATTAAGTTAATGCATGTTAAAGTCGAGATTAAATTTCAGTTCAGTTTTTCTCATCCCCAATCAGGCACACTTCTGTGGCAGCAGTCAGTAGATCCTCTTGTGCTGCTCCCACCTCTATAAGGTTTCAGTAGGAATGTAAGAACTCATTCATGGGGTTTTTATTGCAGGTTAAAACTCACACTGACTTGCACACCTCTTCCTTTCTCGTGTGAAAACATTCTTCTCAGGTGTGTCATTACAGGTGATTTCCTCTTTCTGCTCTCTCCGTCTCCTCTTTCTATATTTTCTCACCAAAAATCATGAAACTTTTAGTGGGAATTTCGTTTGGAAAGTCATTGATGTCGTCTCCAAAATGCCTCTGGCTGTATTGCCGCAGCATTCTCACTTAGCATCACACTGCAGGTTACAAGAGGAATCACCGCCAGGGGTGCTTTGCTCTCTCCCCAGTACTACCTCAACGCTTGCCGTCACAGTGTTTACCAGTCTGATTATTGTAGGCTAGGGTTAACTTCACTGTTAAGGAGCTGATATTACAGTAATATTCAACTTTCAAAGTCATTTCTTGCCAACGGACAAATAAAAATGAAACCTAAGCACAAAAAATTCAACAGTTCAGATTAATCAAATACAGTGATTCATTACTGTTAAAATCAAATTATGTCATTCATATTAAAGGGTTGCATTTGTTAGTCTAGGTTAATACTGAACCTGTGCTGTGATGTAAGTGAAAACTTGGTTCATACTAGTTAAAGGCCAAGCCAAACCTAGAAGTGCCATGTTTTCTTTCACCTCAACATACCTCTGTCTGGTTGCCTCTCCTTTCCTGTTCTCATCTGTCCTGTTCTTTGTGACAGAGAAGGTGCAAGGGTGCTAGCTGGTGTTGTTGTTTCTGTTTACAAGCCAGTGCTCGATCAAGTTACAGGACAACAACACATGCTAGTCTCAGGCCTCGTCCACAAATACCAAAATGTTCTTTCCCCCCCCCAGTTTTCCTTGGCATCGTTTCAAGAAAATCTGGGTCCAAACGAATCCATTGTAAACGACTCAGCACGCTGTATTACATATTCCAGGTCTACAGTATATGTGGCACTGTTTCTGCTACAAAATTACACCAAAATGGAGAAGAGACAGCAAACGCATAAAGCTTGCACACTGTATACAAACAGACAGTAGAAGCAGAAACCGAACCCTTTTTAGCTCAGCGGAGTGGCAGAGGAGCAGAATATTTTTCCCGACTAACCCAAATAGGCTCAATATCTGCTGCAGCACGATCACAAGCATGTAGGCCGCCATTGTTGTTGTTATGAGATGCTGCGGGGATAAGAAGTCAAAGGCTAGAGGGTTGAGGGGTGGGGCGATGACATCATCATATGCGTATTTGCTGTACACATGAACACAAACACGAAATGCATTTCTTACTTTTCCACCCCTGGACCTGGTTTAAAAAAAGTGTTTCAGGCACCAAAACCTCTGGATCCGTGTGAACGGTCGGCCCAAATAGGGTTGTCACGATACCAGAATTTCAGTAGTCGATACCAATACCTGTGAATTTCCACGATTCTCGATACTAATTCGATACCACAATTTAAAAAAAAACAACAACAGGACCCATGTACTTTTAAATTCACTAATTTATTGAAAACTGCTTCAAACTGTCAAGTATTTAACACCACTGTGCTTTAAGATCTTTTTGCACAAGGTTTAAATTGCAGTACCAGCTGCCAACAGACCTATAGCCATCCAGTATAAAAACAAACAATACTGTGCTTATAAATATGGTCATAAATAACAATAGTCAACTATTTTACATTAAAAAAAGAACAGCAGTGGCCTATAGCCAGGTTTGACGTGCTTCCTCCTTTGGTCTGAAAACTTCTGAGGCACCTTTTGCATGTCGGCTTGTTTGAATCAAGAATTGCTCCGGATTCATCCGCCTCGAATGCAATATATTTCCACACGCGACTCTTCGCAGCTGTCTTGTCGACGAGCCGACGTGTTGTGCTTTCGCTCCCACCCGCTGAAGCCATTTTTTCCGAAGACGGCGAGTTTTCTTCTTCAGCGCCGCTTACTGCTCTGTGCCGCTCACACGCGTATACTGCCCCCGTCAGTTCCGCCAAGAATCGACACGGCTCGCCAAGTGAAAAGTTGTATATTCGGTTCTGACGATGCCAGAAAAAAGCAAGTATCGAATAATTTTTTTCGTGTCGGCATCGAATTGGTACCGAAGTATCGGTTCTTGTGACAACCCTAGGCCCAAACGTGCAAGACTTCTGCGTTTACACTCAAAAAATGTTTTCCTGTGGACATGGCCTCATTCACTTTTACACATAGCACACACAAACGCATGCAGACACAGAGACATTGCCCAACGGCAGTAGTTTAGACTGTCGGCTAATCCTCCAGCAGTTGCTGAGGCATCAATCTCCAGCTGAACTTTTTGGCCCTGTCCTGCAGGTCAGGGCTTCTGTTTATCTGGGGACAACCCCTAGGCCTCAGAGACATTTTCTTATCTTATTTTGTTGTTCTGTTTTGTTTCAGTTTATTTTTTTCAGCTTTACTTCACTCTCCTTTAATGTTCTTGAATTGCTGGCTATCATCCTGGCACCTTATTAGGAAACAGAAACAGCCCTTTTGGTAAATATGTCATTAATAATGTTTTATTGGCTTGTGGTTGAGAGGAGTGAAGAGTTAATTGTGAAGATTTTTATCAAAGCTACACTAACAACGAGAACACTGTTGTGGTTGCAGGAGAGAGAGTTTGCTTTCAAGCCAAACTAAACATTCTGTCTCTCTTTTTCCCTCTGGCCCTCCTCCCCCATTCTCTCTCTCTCTCTCTCTCTCTCTCTCTCTCTCTGCTGGTCTGTCTGTCTCTGTCTGCATCTTACTTGCTGAACTACTTGTCTATATTGCAAAAATGGAATATAATATTGGATCAATATACATGGGGGGATTGTATAAACAGAAAATGAATATGTAAAGTCTATTTTATCTATTTATATAGAATATTGCAAAGTCTACAAAATAACATACTGGAAGTAGACATATTTGGATGAACATAGTATGAAAGAAATTACAGCATTGAGAGGGGAAAAGGCAGCATTATTATTAGCGTTAGCATTAAACAAATTTGCATACATGGCTATCTCTAAAACATACAAGTTCTGAACTATTAAAGTTCCTATGCTCATGTGTATGTCGTGTTGCTCAGACAAAATAACTAATCTAATGTGTTTTCTCTCTCTCTCTCTCTCTCTCTCTCTCTCTCTCTCTCTCTCTCTCTCTCTCTCTCTCTCTCTATCACTGTGTGTGTGCGTGCGCGTGTAGCATGATGTGTCAGCAGGAGCTCTGAAGGCGGCACTGGATGGCGTGGTGCAGGAATGTGTGAGCTTTGTTGGGGTAGATATCAACATCTGCTCCGAGACGCTGATGAGGTAAAAGACACATGAAGACACTCTCTCCCGCACACACACATACAGGCACAAATTGTGAAACAGGGCATAGACCTCTGACTGAATTTCCCTTAGCAGTCAGTTCTGGCAAAGTTTCATTAACAGGCACATGCTTGATGCCTTCGCAAGCACTCATACACTTGTGTACATACACATGATTTAAAAGTACAAGATGTGCAAAAAATGTGATATATAGACACACACTTGAAGTAGATACAAACAGTATAAAATTAGCTGGCATTACTGGCAGGGCAGGCATCAGGTCATCTGTTTACCTGTCTGCTCTGCAAGTGAGCTTTTTTCCATTCCTGCCAGAAGTTATACTACACACACACACACACACATTAAATACACACACATTAAACACACAGCGACCTGTCGATGACTGAGGTATTATGTGGATTGTTGACATTGCCGTGTGTTTTAGTGTGAGTGAGTCACTGTAGGCATTAACAGAGCAGACCTAATTGAGTTTCAAATGGCCTCTCTTCATTGCTAGTCCAAAACTGGACAAATATACTCACTAAATATTGGCTTGTGAGTGTTTCCCCTGCTTGTTTAAATGCCAGGTCACGGTCTGCACAATCTGCTCTGTTTGTTCATATATTATAAAAATCAGGGGCCAGATGTAAAAATGATGCACACACACACACACACGACACAGACACAGACACACACACACAGACACACACACACGAACACACAGAGACACACACACCGTTTCCCTCACATCAACCGCTATTTATGATAAAATGAAGTGCATTGAGATTGTTTGCACCTCATGTAAACTTCATACTATGCGTACACATCCCGTGTGCTATACTACACTGATGGTTTACTGATAAGTGGCGAATACAGGGTATGGTCGCTGTAAAGAGCCACAAATGGTAATGGTTCATTACATTTTTAAACTTTTGTGTCCCTCCAGTTTCATTTTTGACTCTACTGTTACTCAATTTATCATCCAATGTACAGATAAAATGTATGACAATTATCCTTTTCATCTTTTGTCTTATCTGCTAGGCATGTAGCAGGCCTAAATGCCGGCAGGGCACGGAATATTGCAGAGTGGAGGGAGCAGAATGGTCCCTTCATCAACAGGGAGCAACTCAAACTGGTCAAAGGCATGGGGCCTAAGACCTACCAGCAGTGTGCCGGCTTCATAAGAATCAACCCGCAAACCCTCCACAGGTACACTCACACAATCGCAGTCATTATTTATTGTTCAATGAATATAAGGTTTGTCATATAGAGCAGAGATAGTTGAGGAGTCCTTCCAGAAATGGCTTTCAAGGCACTGTTGTCAGTATAATGAATTGAACTTAAATAATACTGACAAATGTTGACAGTGGATTATCCAGAAGCAGAGTTAAAGCAGAAATCTCACAGGGCAACAAAAGAAAACCTCAAACCACCTGCGTTGCCAGTTACCCCTGAGAGGTTATATATAGAATGAATCAACCCTTTATTGCAAAGGTTAGTGTGTGTTATACAGTTATTTGTTGTCCCAACAGTGCCAAATTCCTGCCTCGCCCTGTACCAGAGAAACCAGCAGCTAAGAAGGGCAAAGGAAAGACTTGCATCAACGTACCAAACACATTTAACCCCCTGGACCAGACCTGCATACACCCAGAGTCCTACGATGTGGCACAGAGGTACAGTACACACAAAGAATACATATACGCACACTTGTACAGCAGCCTCCCTCCTATAATGGAGTTGATTTTGACGGTCTCATGTGCTGGTTGTAGTGGTGGAGTGTGTGTGCGAGAGATGGGTGTGAGCGAAGGAGGGAGGGCCGGCTGTTTTACAGCTGTAGTCACTCAACTGTGTTTAGTCTACATAAGTTCTGACACTAGTGGCTCTAAGCGTCGCTCCCCTCATGTTGATGTGCCTTTAATGGCCTCTGTGCATGTGTGTGGGTAGATGCATCTCTATGCACACATGTGTGAAGAAGATTGATCTATGCTGCTTGTATGAAACTGTGTTTTTGCTTATCTTTTTCTACTTCAGCTAAGTGACTATGTATGTTGCGGTGCATGTGTCTGTGCGTTCAGCATATACCATATCATACAATATATCAAACAGCTGTTTGGGCTTAGATGTTTAAAATGACAAATAAGCAACCCATTCTATTATAATTCACCCTTTATTCAGTTCTCACTTTTTATTGGTCCTCTCACATACAGTACACGTTCACACCTCTTCCACACATACATCCATACATACTTATATCCATCCATTCTGCTCGCTCTCTGTTTCACCGTCTGTCTTTCTTTCTCTGTGTGTTTGTTATCACAACTCAGTAAGGTGCCTGAATACTGCTGCCCTCTTAAACACCTGTCGTCATTGCCCACACCTGGCAGAATGTGTTTGTGTGTGTTTTTGTGTTGTAGTTGTTGTCATGTTTTTATGTGTTTAAATTATAATTCTCAAAATCATTCTGGGCTGGAATTATTGGTTGATCTTCTGGTTAATCTGAATCTGAAGAAAAAATATTTTGTTTTTTCTTTGGGCTGCACGGTGGTGTAGTAGGTAGCACTGTCGCCTCATAGCGAGAGGGTCCCGGGTTCGATTCCCGGCTCGGGTTCCTTCTGTGTGGAGTTTGCATGTTCTCCCCGTGTAAGCTTGGGTTCTCTCCCGGTTCTCCGGCTTCCTCCCACAGTCCAAAGACATGCAGGATGGGGATAGGTTAATTGATTACTCACCTATGTCCCGTAGGTGTGAATGTGAGTGTGAATAGTTGTCTGTCTCTACATGTCGGCCCTGTGATAGACTGGCGTCCTGTCCAGGGTGTACCCTGCCTTCACCCAATGGCAGCTGGGATCGGCTCCAGCCCCCCCGCGACCCTGAATACAGGATAAGCGGTAGACGATGGATGGATGGATGTTTTTTCTTCTTTTAAAAACTCTAAAATTTGTACTCCGTGAGATTTGAGATGCATTTCTTCTAGCGGCCTCTTTGGCGGTAGATGTAACTGCAGGTGAGCCTCTGGGTCTTCATCTCCACTTTAGCTAAAAAGAGTCACTAATAGAGAGCCGTGCGTGTGCGCGCGTGTGCATGCGTGTGTGTGGATCACATCCACACATCTTGCAAATTTCTCTTCTCATGCCCCTTTTCTGTTTTTCTTTCATCTATTCTCTGGCTTCTCACCAGTCTACTTATCATTCTCTGCTTTTCTTTTTTTCTTTCTGTTCAGACTTCTTAACCCTGCGTTGGCAAATGGACTCTCTGTTACGACTATTTCAAAATCCATGTCTCGCAATTTACTCAATTATTGAATTATTGAAGCAAATTAATTTCTGCTTGCACAAATCATTTGTAAAGGCCTCAATTTCACAGAATTTGAGAATCAATTGATTTGGGAACATCCCAAAGCTCGTCTTGTGGTTTTACGGCATGTGACATCCTTCTTTAAATCCTAACGCAGTGAAGTCTGATGATGGCACAGGAAAAGCCACGCATGTTGGCACTAGCTCTTCCTTGGAATTTCGACAGCCCAGTGTTGCTTTGATGCAATTATGGAACATAATCATCTTCCACTGAACTTTAAATCTGATGTCACTCCTCTGCAAAATGTGAGTGAGTCATTGAACTTGATTCAGCCGCCTCTTCACATAAGCCCTCAATGTTACAGTAGTGGTGTTAGACTTTGCTTTAAAGACATAATAATTACATTGCAGTTAATGGTGTGTTTTTTTTTTTTGTCATGCAAGCAAATATTTTTTTTTGTAGATTCAGCTTTAGAATTCTCTGGAAAATGCTCTCCTTTATAATCACTAATTAGCCTACTGGGTGGAGCACATTATAACCTTCCCAATGAAAAATACAACTGTGTAGAGCATTGGATGCCTCACTGCTCTTCTCACATCCTCACCTACAACCCTTGGAAGTAGGAGGTATGGTGGGAGGATAGTGGAGGAATGCTGTTTGTGTGTCTGCATATGTCTTGATGGTGTAAATGGAATAACATGTTCATCACATTAGTGAAACTGGATCCTCCATTACTGCTCACAGCCCCTACTTCACCCCCTTTGTGAAACCATATACAACACACACACACACACACACACACACACACACACCGATAGTAGCTAATAGTGGCTTATATTTTTGTAGAAGCAAATGTTGATACCTTTTCTATAAAGAATGCTAATATTCAGCACATCAAAATGTCAATGAAGCATATCATTGTAAGGCAGTCGACTCCTTTCCATGGAATATTTATTATTACTGTGATACGAGATAGATGAGGTCCACTCTATGGTGAGTAGTTCTTTGATATTTAACAGTCGGGGCCCAATATTTCTATAATACAAGACAGAGTGGGTTCTTGCTGTGGGCCTGGATAAAATCTATATCCTAGCCCACCCAACCCCACATTCACACGTGTGTCTATACACACACACACGCACACACATACACACACACACACACACACACACACACACACACACACACACACACACACACACACATTGGTAGTAATTATGAGTATGAACCCAACGGTGGTGGAGGCCTCTGGACTCCTGGTACCCCTTAAATACTAACATACACCCTTGGAAAAATGAGATGGGCCACACACACACACACACACACACACACACCTGAAGGTAGAACCCACCAAAACCACTGTAAGGTATCGCGCCAGAATAAAGGCTGCTCTTATTTAAAGTCTCCGCCCTCCATCATTTGATCATCAATGTTTTTTTAACTCATAGATTAAAGGGATGCCCCTAATTTTGTTCTGGAAATTGACCAAATTTTTTCACCCGTCTTGAATCTGCGTACTCATAAGTTTAGAATTCTGATGTTCGAATGGTTGGAGGTTCTGCTCTTAGCGAGCTTTTGTTGAGAACAGTGTTGTGTGGCCTCAGTACATGAATACAAAAGCACAGTATTTTGAGTTGATTGAAATCCTAGTGGTATAAACAACTTTTTCTAAAGTCCCAGTAAGAGTAGAGTACATTTATCTATGAATGTCTGTAATGAATTATTAAATAGAAATTGAGACATATACTTATTACACTTTATTAGGGGGAAATATCTCCTTGTGTGCTGCATTTGAACCCAATCTTCTCCTATTCTGTAGAGGTGGTGATTTTGGGGGAGGCATTTTTGAAAAAGTTGGCACTGGAGAGAAAGGCAGGAAATATCGTGAGTAAGAGAGATGACCTGCAGTCAGATTCAAACCATGGGGCCTGTGGTGTAAACATCTTAGACCACTAGGCCACCAAGACGCAAGTATTTCTTTTCCTGTAAAGGGATACATGGTTGGAAAGTCAAGCAGCCTGGTGAGACGCAGGAGACAAGATCCTAGTGTGAGACAGGCATCCATTTCGGTCCAAAGGTGCCGTTTTCTCACCACTAAGCCATTTCTGGCACATACTCAGCTACTATTTTGTACTGATCTGGCCCGATGGTGTTGAGGGATTGATTCCGCTTGTCTCCCTCTTTTGGGTGGTAGACGGCGACTTAGCTGGCAGGGGCCTCTGCGCTCACAGCTGTCTCCTACATAGTTTGTACACAAGCCGTGTCCCGTTACATCCGCACTGTCTCTGCTACTGCCAAATGAGCATTTCTCAACAACATTGTGTATGAATCAACTTTGTGTGTATGTGTTCTATTATGTGTGTCCACCTGTTCTGTCCATCATGGGAGGGGGAAGGCGGGGGGGGGACAGCTGCGGAGTCTGTTAGGCGTCAGGCTGCCACTGACCGACATACATCATGGACGCTGCCCAGCTGGTCCTCACATGAACACTTGCATAGAGGCAAACGCATTCACATCCATCACCAGCTGTGAAAAGTGCCTACTGTAAATAATGTGTACAGTACACACAACACTTACAAAGACACACACTTTATACATTTTTCCATAACCCCTATTGGCAACTCTGGATCTCCTGCCAGTTTGTTACTAAGTCGGTTTAGAATGTGGACTTGCTAATTAGTTTGGATTTAAATCTCAGGCTCAGTGAGTTTAAAATGGTGCAACCTGAGTGACTGTCTAGACACTTTGGAGGTGGGACATCCTGCTAGAATAAAGTGATAGAAGGAGATTTTTCCAGGCGCTGAACAGATGGACAAACAGTCCAACCTTAGCAAAGTGGAGGCAGTTTCATGAGACAAGGTGTCAGGGTGTTTACAGCCCACTGCGGATTTACCTGATTTAATAGGGGGTAAAATAAATGTGCATTTGTGCTTGTGTGTGCTTTTAGAACAGAACCTCGTCTTCTCAGGACGTTGTGTGTAATTACTCCCACACCTCTACTGCCCTCCCTCTTTTCCCCCCACTCCCTTTCACTTTACCTGCATTAGCTTAGCTTCTCGCTCCTTGCTTCCTACATCTTTGCTTTTTTTCATCTTTTGTTTCTCTTCATTTTGACAGTTAAACTTTTCTTTGCCTAATCCTTCTTCCCAGTCTGTCATCACTCCTCCCCTCCTCCCATCCCTTCCTCTTTCCTGCCTTTTTACTCCATCCCTCATAGGCCCATTTCTCTCCCTCAGTCTGCAAGGGAGGTGGAGCATACTATACCCAACTAATACATATAAATATATATATATAATTTGATTATTTGTTGTCATTGTTGTAGTTACACTCTGTGCTAAAGTTAACAAACTTCGCTCCTGTCTAGGTTTCTGTCCCTCGTGGATGGAAGTGCAGACCAGATCGGGAGTGCAGGCCTGCAACAGTGTGTGGACAGCAAGGTTAGGACCAGCAGTGTCGAGGAACTGGCCAGGATAGTGGACACCACACCAGATACCCTCAAACTCATCATAGATGGCCTCACGCAGCCCCCCGGGTTTGACATAAGACAAAGTAAGACTCCTGCCGTTCACAGTCACACACACACGGTCAAACAAGATCGAAATTTGCTCTCACATGAAACCCCATTAACACCATGATAAAAATTGTGGAAAAACGCAAAGAACATCCAAAATCTACAGGAAAATATTTCCAAGAGCAACAAGTAAAGCATAGGCATCCATGTGAATGTATAAAAATAGGAATCCAAACTGAGCAAAACCACAGTTAAATCTCTTATTTCTCAGTATTTCTAGTAACACATCTGCTTCTCATGTTTTTGTGTAAAACTCCTGGTAGTTACAAACATACTGTCTTTTTGTATTCCTTTATTATAATAGGCAGTGTAACGTCGATACGATCAGACAGTGCTCCCTGTAGCCACAACAGCAAGTATGTTTCTGACTGGGTGTTATGGGTCCAGCAGACTGTGCTGTTGGACACAATATCTTTACACACCTACACAAACACAAAAAGGCCTTTCTGGTTAATCTCATACTCTTGAGTTCAGGCACACACATACCAATAACATCATACGCATTCCCGTTTTTATTTAGCTCAAATTAATTTGAGAAGAACATCATCTTACTTTTTTGTTAGAGCAGTAAGCTGACATCCATGTATTGTGAATAAATCTAACATTTGTTAGATTTAACAAACTCATTCAGTGCATGGGAAGATATGAACATTTCATACCATTATTATACCGGCCAAAATTACTGTGATTCACAATATTATTCAGATAAACATCAAAATGTCCGTAAAATGCCACTAAAACATGCTGGAATCACTTAATATCTAGTTAAGACAAAACATTTTTGGTGAAAAACAATCATACGGTCTCCAGGGTTTCTCACAGGTTTTAAATATACTTGTGGTTGTAGCTGATGTGGGGGATGGTGTCTTCCTCTGGTAGTACACAATTTGCCAGCGTGTACCGGTCAATAGTTTATTCTGCAATGTAAATGTCACACATCAATGACATCAATTGCACAAGCTGTAGAGGTGCTAAACTCGACTCTCGAGAATCACCCAGATCATAGAAATGTTTGTCTATTTTTCACTTTTCTACTATGATCGTGAGCTAGACGTCTTTCCAATTCACTCATGACTATATGACTATATGAATAACTGTAACTATATTTACAGTTATTCATAGCGTTTTTTATCCAGATGTGCGATAAAATCCTATATTGTCCCATTTCTAATCAATGCTACAAATTCTGATTCTGACCAAGGCTACATTGCTGCTTTGTGTAAAGGGAACAGTCGTCGTTCTTTTGGGACTGTTGGACAAATAATAAGGCACTGAGAGCTGCTGTTTTGACGGTGGTACCCACTAGGGCTACTTGGTCTGTTGTCAAGGACAAAAGTGCAAACTTAAATTAACTTGGGTTATAAACATATTTTTACAATTGCTGATTTCTAGATTGGAAACCTAAATTAAAAGTAACTTTGGTATCTTTTTACTACTTACTTCAAATTAAGGAACACAGCTTCAAGGTTCAATCTCAGGTTGGCCCTATTCAGTTGCAGCACACTCTGCTTGGCCTCCTAGCCGGTACTCAGCTGAGTAAACAGATGAGGCTGAGGCTACCGCATGAAATCAGTGCTGTGGGCAGGATAATTGGACCGGACTATTTCCTGGGGCACGAGCCTTCCTTGTTTGTGTTAATGCTTCAGAGAGGAAAAAGATCTCTCATGAACAGGCCAAGTGGAAAGTGGGGTGGAAGTATGCAGACACAAAGGTTGCTGTTTGAAATGTAATATCTGTTTGTCATTTCTGCCCCGCCCCCTTTGCTTTCCCGTATCCCCTTTTCCCATCTCTCCTCCTCAGCAAGCACGTAACCCCCCCCTACATCCAGCCCCTCACTTTTTTGATAATCCCTCTCTTGATCTCTTTTTGCCATCCCTAGATTTTGGGCAAGCAGACTTTAAGCGGGACATTGTGTCGATGAGTGATCTGAGGGTGGGTGCAGTGCTGACAGGCCGGGTGGACAACACAGCTCTGTTTGGGGCTTTTGTAGATATTGGTGTTGGCCGCTCAGGCCTCATCCACAAGAGCAACATCACCATGGACAAACTGCCTGTCAACCAGCGCCGCCGCAGCCTGGCGCTGGGACCTGGCGAACGGGTGGAGGTCCGGGTCCTGAATGTGGACCCTCACAGGGGACGTATCGGGCTGGACCTGATCAGGATCCTGCAATAGAGTAAATTAATTCCTGTAATTGATATTCTATAATTGGATTGCATTCATACCAGGATATTACACACAAGGCTACTGAGAGGCATATTACTTCATGATGTTTACAGTAACTGTGGATGAGAACTGATGGTTCTTATAAACAGATAAGCAGAGCTGAACAGGTCATTTTAACAGGCAACCTGTTTAGTGTATTTATAGGAATGGCCCTTTACTTTTTGATCGTAATCACACAACCAGTGTCTGCGTTATTTGCAAGGGCTTGCAATTTTAAAGTGCAGTTCCTGAATTGTTTCTGCAAAAAAAAACAAGTTGCTTGCTAATTTAAAAAAAATTCAGCTCAGAACTGCTGTTACAAGTCCAGTGAAATAGAATCAAGCCAAACATTCTCACAGTTATTTTAATGGCTGAGAGACTTTCTTTCCCATGAAGTCATTTGCTCAGGTAGTACTTATTCTCAGCCTGTTTATGCTTACTGTGTATCACCGGGACTAGTACTTTGGATTGAACAAAGTACCCCCCCCCCCCCACACACACACACACACACACACACACACACACACACACACTATTTGCACATAGCTGGCGTTGTTTATTTTCTACAAATACAATATTAGTAATGTTCTTCACATACATTAAAAATGAATTTGTACTGTTCTGAATAGTTTGTTTAGACACTTGTTTGTATCTTTGTTATTCAAAGCAGACTTTGTTTACTGTGTTTCTGAACACTTGGCTTTGCCTGCACATCAGGATTTACATTAAACATATTTCTTGTATGCCTTATGATCTTGATGCATATTTTCTCAAAATGAAGAATTCAGCAAATGATGCACAGATTCCTGTTGAAGAGGAGCGTCATGGGTGAAAATTGAAAAGGGGAGGAGGATGGCATGAAGCAGGGAGAATGAGGGCGGATGTGTCGAGTGATGGAAAGAACAAAGAAGGCACCGGTTCAAAAACAAGTTTTACTTCCAGACAGCAGGAAAATGTGAAAGACGGAATGATGGGCTTGAGGGGGGAGGAGACAGGGAGACAGTGGAGGAGGAGCAGGATGGGGGTGAGGGTTTCTATCTCCCAGACTGCAGTAAAGCCTGAAGGCTTTTTAGGCATGGTCCCAGACACAATTATCCCAGGACACACACACCAAATGCACACTAATCAGATGCTTCAAAATTAATCCCAGACTCCCAACCCACATTATCTAATTTGTTTGTTTTTATGAAACTGGAATAAATAAATAAAAAAATACATCAAATATGGTTCTGAGAAAGCCTGAGGTCCCTTGTGCTAAACCTTATACTGAATGCAGAATACCTAATCACTGTTAGTGGTGCTGCTCCACTATGTCCCCTTTGGGGAACAAATGGAATATATTCTAGACGCACAAACACAGAGACGTCCGATCAAGGTTAATCAGAAGTGACAGTTTGCTCAGTGATGATCAGAAGAAACTACGTACACATCAAGACTACGTTCACAAAGTGCAGTTTGTCTTTTTTGCGATGATTTTTCAAAAAGGATTCCATTCCCGAATCAAAGTGCCTTATTCTGGTGTTTGTTTTGATCCCATATACTGTAGCTTGGCACAGTCTTCAGTGCTTTCTTCATGGGGAACACATGTACAAGACACAGCTTCCCTCAGCATCATTCCTGCTTTTCTCGTCGTTAATTTTCCTCCCTCTGCTAAACGTGAGTACACAGATGGGACAGGCAATCTGGCAGCCAGCTACTGCTGCCCCTCAGAGTTTTTGACAAACACTGACCAGTAATGAGCCGTGTGATACAAAGAAGAGTGGCTGTGGGGGTAGTTGTGTAGGTCTCCTCGGCCGCACCGCTTCACCGCTGTTGTGTTATAGACTGAGCTCAGTTGTGCCTCGATGTGTTTGTGAAATGTGAAGAAAATTGATTGCAGGCTATGTGTCATTTCACAAGTCCCATGCTATTAAAAGTCAAGTTAACAAATAAAAAAATATCCCGAGTGGTCATGCAGAACTCTCGTTCCTCGTCTTTTGATCAAGATCCAGCATGAAGACACAGGTAAATATGAAATCATCTTCACTTATTTTCTCCCATCGGTAACAGAGAGAGCTCACAGCAAGTAAATGCATCCTGCTGAGAACATTGAGAAGAGAATAGAGCCGCCTGTGTCGATCTCAGACCACCCGTAAAATGTGTAGAATGAGCAGAAATCTGATGCGCTGTGAACAATTCCTAAATAATAATACAAGTCAGTGCTGCACACATGAATACTGTATTGATTATTTTGCTATCTGATGTAAAGGGAAAAAGTTTTTCCTGAAGATTGGTGTAAAACAAAACCTATGATGTAAAATGTATCCCCAATAACAATGGCAATCTGTTTTAATAGTTCTGTTTTCCACAGCGAAGCTCTTAAACTTGTACGGAGGCATGTGAATACTGCAGCAGGTGTATCATAGACCAAAACAAAAGTGAAGGTGCAATCAGTGTTGGCAATTATTGATGCTGTCTCCTGGCTTCTTTAGGATCGCATACTATATTATTGTGCAATATTTAAAAATGTTTTTCTTGAAGCAATGCTTGCAAAACATTTGGGCATTTGCAATGGATGTTCATGCACAGCAACATGACTGCTGCATGACTTTCAATAATGAACCACTGTATGTGTCTGTACCCTAGATTATGCTATAGCTACGCTAGCAATACGATATACAGTAAATATGCTAAATTACCTGCTAACTAAAAGTAAAGTGGTAGTAATTGCTGTACACCTCTAGTCATAGTCTCCATTCCTCACCCACTCATGCTGTCAACACTTTCCTGTCTACTTTCCTTTGTCGCCTCCGTGTGATTGCAATGTTTTGTGAAAGTTTCTCCTTCCAACAAAATAACTGCAGGTTAGCAGTGTGACATCAATAAAGTCTCCCTTTTGCTACAGAGTTTTGTGAAGGAAAAAAATGACTCTGTGGTCCACACACATTCATACTGACAGTATTAAGACTCTACTCACATGTTGACTCAAAACAGCTGGTGCCTCAGATCAGCATTTGACTTTCCTCCCTGTAGCTTCCTTGTAGAACAATAAGATGCGACCAGCTTTCTTTTGACTTTAAAAACCTTGTCTGTATACCTCAAACTCATGACCTGAGTTTGCCAATTCAGATTTATTTCTTCTTGAATAGTCTTTAGTTGTATCAATCACTTCAATGTTTGCATGTGGCTGCATTGCTAAAGAATTCTTTTTTTTGTATTCATTAAACTTGCTATTGTACTTCAAACAATTGCTTCAATGCCACTGTCTGATTCCACTCACATAAATCCGTGGTTTGATTTGTGTGTTTTCACATTTTGTGGTTACTTCAAACAAGGGTTAATGTTATTAATCTTCAAAAAACATGTTTTGATATTTTTTATTTTTCCCATTACATCTGGTTAGAAATCAATAAATCAAAAAAGCCAAACATTTCTTGGTTCCAACTCTACATTTGTGTGGATTGTCTGCTCTACTCTGTATTATATGATTGTAAGCTGAATAATTTTATTGACAGTTGATCTGAAGACATTTGAATATGTCAACTTTGATTTTTGGAGTAAGCCTATTGTGATGCATATTTCTAACATTTTCTTGCCATTTTATAGCCTGAACAATTGATCAAGAACATAATATAAAAAAGTTAGCTTTGTGTCTGTATTCTAAAGATACCGTGCAACACACTATACACCACCATACACATTATACCCATACGCCAACACTCCATGTGTGAGCACATTAGTGGTAAAAATCAGGGCACCAGAGAGAGAAGTTTTAATGTGAGAACCAAGCATGGGTTTGGCACTGAACGCAGACATCAGTCACTTTTACAAAACACTCTCTCATATTCTCATTTTCCAGTGTTGGGTGACACTGAAAAATTCCAGATAGGCAGAGGGTGAGAAAGACTTTTGCTTTTGGCATCGGTGGTGAAAAACAGGAGTAAAGTATGGGCAGGGAGAGATGGATGAATGGAGGTAGGGGAGAGAGGGATGGAATGGGACAGGAAATGAAAGGCTTTCTCCGGTTTCACTCCCCGTGACCTCATCAGTGTGATCATGGGTTTTATGAGCTTTCCCTCTCGACGCCCACACACCACCTCACACGTGCCAGGACACACAGACACACACTTCAGCCCGTATATTTCATTCACTGGCTCTGAGACAAACACACGCTACATGTGTTTTTGTCTCTCTGTCTGCTCCTTTTCTCACACTCTCTCCGTCAACCTTTCACATACTTCATCACACGCCAGGACACTCAAAGAAGCCGACGCTCACTTAGAGCCACCGGCAGAGAGGAGATCATTTGTCTTTATTAATGATTGCATTAACCTATGCAGGGAAAACAGGAGGCTCTGCGTTATGAAATACAAAAAAAAATAAACACAATTGATAATTTAAGTATCCCACAGCATAGGCTCCTGAAGCACATGAGACAGGTACCCTGAGGGAAGATGACGCAGCATCACACCTCACAAACGGAGCATATAAAGATGGATGGCAGTGAACGAGCAAGCATCTGATTAGTAGCTGGCAAAAATCTAATGTGGGAAGATGTAGCGTCTTTCAAGGGTGTGTTTTCCTTTCCTCTTGCTTTTCTTTCCTTCAGGTTTTTCTAGAACTACTACGACGTCACTGACAAATTCCCAGTGTCTAGCAACCTTGCCAGTTATCTCCACAAAGTGGTTAATGCATTAAGACTGCGTGTTTGTATTAATCAGTATTAAGTCTTCTTGGCTTTGGGGTGGAAAAGCAGGGGAAGGGAACCAGAGGAATGGGCTATGTCAAGAGAAATGCCCCCTTAGCAGTGATTCCTGCCTGGGTAAATATTTTCATAGGTGCCAGGTGTTCACCAGCCACTCTCATACATAGAATATAGGTACTAATATTATGATTAACTTTGGTTTTGCATCATCGCTGTACTTATAGACATTTTACATGTGGTAGCCTTATGTAAAGAAAAAAAAGAGGAGAATAAAATACAAGCTAAAGCGCTAGAGAAATGAAGGCTACAACAGGAAGAGAAAGATGAGTGTAACTTTCCAGTTGCAAGGCATACCGTTGTCAACACGGTGAAGAGGGAGAGAGAAAGGCTTGTTTGTTTTTTCGGTTTTGATGACCTACTTTTGCGGTGTTGGCCAACATCATTCATGTTGCACACACACACACACACACACACACACTGAGGCCAAACTATATTTATAACGGCTGATTTTGTTCCCCTTGTTATAATGCTCCATGCATTCTCCAATAAATTAGAGCATCGCTTCAAGTTTCATGACTGTATGAAATAATTGCGAAAGAAAAAACAAAACAAAGTAGGGGACCACCTATATGTAATTCAGACAGGTATTCCAAGTATGTCATTTTGAAACCATTTCTCCTTATAAACCGAGATGAGCTCGTGTAGATTTGTTCTTGAATCTATACGTGGACACAGACGTGATCTTTTTTTTTTCCTGACAACTAAACTCATGGTTTCTGGCGATAGTGACACTCAATCTTTTTCCTGCAACCTGCAGCTGTGCAACACGCCCTGTCGGTTGGTCCGTTGAGAACATTTCCCCCCTTTTGGCGTGCACGATCTTTGCTGTAGGAGGCTGGAATTTGGCTTGGAGTAGTGTGTGTGTGTGTGTGTTTTTGTGTGTGTTGTCTGTGTGTGTGTCAACATCTAATTGTGTCTATAAGATACAATTTTCACTTGCTTCATATCGCGTCAGCAAAATGGGCTAGTTGGTCAGGCAGACAACACTCACTTTAAAACTAAATGTTGCATCGTGCTGAACTTTGCAACATTTTGCCATGCCATGATTAGAATTGACATATTGGATGCATACTTATTTAAAAGTAGATCAAAAATACTAAGAATACTTACTGTCTTGAGACTTGAGCACATTCTACAGAAAGGGGTTTTCTACATTGCATTTAACACCTTTAAACAGCGGATTGAATGTTGTCATAGCAGCCAGATGCAAAAAGTCCACCACTTGTGTTAAACTCCCACCACTATATTGCATAGTAAGTTAAATACACAGATACATCTCTATATACATGGCCCCCTCCAGAGTAGCACAGTGAGATCCGTTCAGGGACAGCGAGGCCTCTTCCTGTTCCCGGGTCACGGCTGTGGTTGGTGACTTACCGTGATTGACGGCTGAATGTTTGGGTTACGCTGCCCCCTCTGGGGATTTACTATAGGCAAAGCCTTTACACATCCAATAGAGAACGCTGGCGACATCTCTCTCTCTCTCTCTCTCTCTCTCTCTCTCTCTCTCTCTCTCTCTCTCTCTCTCTCTCTCTCTCTCTCTCTCTCTCACCCACACAGACTCGTAGTGTCAAAGCATACACAGTCACACACACATAGTGTCCAGGCACATCCCGTCTGTTCTCCCTGCTGACACATACAGCCAGTGTACAAGCATATCTCATGATCATATCTCATGTTCACCACACAGGGGACCCAGTCTGACACCATGGCCACCTTGTGTCAGGGGGAGGAAGGAAGTGGCAGCTTAGGGAATTCCCTTAAATTTAGGAACAGTTTTGGAATATTCTCCTGCTTTTCCGCTGGATTACGATTCATTTCCCCTCTTATGGCGGGCCGGGTAGAAAATTATCATCTTCATTATAGCCATTGTATCTTAAATATGGACAGCTATACTGATGATCTTGCTGCTAGGATATGTGATATTGTACGCTACATTGTTCAAAACAAACTGAACTTAATGTCCATCAAACTGGATGGGAATAGAGATTCATGTCTCATTAGCTGATAGCATTTATATTAATAAAATTGGTCTTCAGTATTTGTTTTTTTATCCATTTAAGAGGCCGTGTGTTTTATTTTACTCTAATATCTTAGAAATGTATAATTTATAACCTTATCAACAGTCGTTTTAGCAGTTGTGTATTTGGGAGCATGTCACATCTCGAGCCTGTGTAGATCCCTCGGGGCAAAGACATGGTAAGCTAGCTGTGGCAGTTGTTTGTTTAGCTGTGTGTTTCAGCAAGCCATTAATACTGAGGCATAACAGTTCTGTCAGTAGCATTAACACACATGGGAGCAATTTCCTTGACACAGATTATACATGGATTTAGGCTACAAAAGCAGGGAACACTGGATTTAACCTGGAGTGAAAATCGTAAGGGTGAAAAAACCTTTTAAGGAACACAGACAATAAACCCAGTGAAAGTGAGTGTCTTATTTCCCAGCTGTATTTTGAAGGCACCTGTAAGAGGTTCACACTTTAATTAGGCTTGTCTGAATTGTGAATCATGGGCTTTTTCCACACCTTCTGTTAAATGCAAATGCACATACCTCTTTGTATGTTCCCCTATTACGCTAAGAGCAAATTATCAGTTTACATTCACCAGAGCCACCATTCTTACATGATTTATACAGCAAATACTGTGCAGCTTCTATAAAAACAAGTAATCTTTTTAATAATCTTCCCTGGTTTTGTCCACATTTTCCTTGTATTATTATTTTCCCAACCCATCATTGATTACTGCCCAGGTGCAGTGGAATTATCTGTGTCCATTAAATTTACCGTTTTGACACCTGTGAAATCATCCCATCCACATTGCAGCATGACACAAAACACTCCCCTGTATTTGTGAGGCTGTGAGTGCGCCAACAGTGCACACACGTATTGTTTTCTGGTGAGATATTTAGCTTAGCCACAGCAACTGAATTTCACGGGACACTTTTAAAACCTCCAAAGTTCTCTGTAAAAAAGCACATTTAATGGTATAGTGGACATTTTTGCACAAAAAACTAAAATTTCTATTAATAGTGCTAATAGCGTCCCTGTGATAGACTGGCGGCCTGTCCAGGGTGTACCCTGCCTTCACCCAATGACAGCTGGGATCGGCTCCAGCCCCCCCGTGACCCTAAATACAGGATAAGCGGTAGAAGCAAGGAAAGGAGTGCTAATAGCGTATGGGCTGAGATGTATTCCTTTGGATCCTACACATAAAGGAAAAGAGGTCAATGTCGTGGGTTCAGTCTGAACCAATACAGTAGCAATCTTCATTATATATTCATTATATATGATGATTTCTCTATGGATTATATTTAGCAATGTGACACCAGAGGTTTGAAGGTTTGTTTTTTAAGTTCAGGTTCTAGCTGATAGCAGACTGAATGGTCCGTTCAGCAGTGATCACCACCTGTCTCTGCAGTAGGGTTCAGTCTGTTGGTGTTCCAGGTTTGGCTGGATGCCCTATTTAACGTTTCGGGCAGTGATGGTTGGTGGGAAGTTGGTGAGAAAGTCATGTTTGTTGCTGTAATAGCGACTGGACTATTGTGTGCTGGTACATTACGTCAGGTGAAGCTCCTCCATAGTAGGTGGAAAGAAGCAGATGGTGACTCTTGCTATAAGTTTCAAGCAAGTTAAATGAAAAATAAAATAAAATGTAACACACTGTTTAGGTGGAAAAATCGAATTGGTCCAAAAATAAATAATAAAAAAAATAGTACCACTCAAGTGACAGTCTTTTCCAAAAGGCACAATTCAGTTACCTACTTTTAGTGCCGACCTGCTACCAGACACAACGATTGAGGCGCCAGCAACCAAAATATTCCACAAAGAGTTTGTTTAGCCGTTTGCCCCTGAGGCCGTTTCCAGTTGCTTTTGTTTATCTTTTTCCGCATTTGGGTTCCCGTGTAATGGTGGAGAAATATTGAACAATTTATTTTCCCTCAGGAAAAGTAGTGTTGCTGAATGAACCCAGGGAGGGGAGCTATGCAGATGCCGTTTTTTTTTGTTGGGTTTTTTCCCCTTCAAGTAAATATTGAAATGTATACTATATAGTTCACCAAGGTGGAATGAGATGAGACTATTTTCAGGAGCCCGGCTCCAGATTGCTCCTGGTAAATAAAAGCATAGCCTGCCATCTTCTTGAGCAATTCTTCTGCCTCCCATGGTGTTTCCCAACCAGGCGTTTTCCTAGAATGTGATACAGTCGATCACGGGGCAAATACTGTAGCCGCTTAACTCGTGTAATGTACTATAAAGCAAAATCCCATTTTAAGTTAAATGAGTTGTCAGAATTCAGTGTTTAAAATCTCTTTATTAGTAAAAAAAAACAAACAAACAAAAAAACTTGTTCACAGTCGGCAGCGGTAAACTATTTTTAGTTTTTAAACTAGAAATATTCTTTCCATTCTTGTTAAATTGCCTTCATAGGTAAGGAGTTGACCCGCGACCCTGAATACAGGATAAGCGGTAGACAATGGATGGATGGATGGATGGTAAGGAGTTGAATCGTTGGAGTCAGTAGTACCAGTGCTTCTCAATTCGGTGCTCCATCCATTTGTAATTCCTACTAATCCCATAAGTCTGTTTGTCATGTGATCTGCAGTATCATGATTGCCACTATGTTTTCAACTTGGAACAAATCTGTTCTTCTGACCTTTTTCCTGTCATTTTGGTGTCAACTTGCTAGTAATCATTCATGCTGGAAGTCTCTTCTATTGGCATTTGATTGATCAATTGAAATATACAGTCGTTGGTATTCTGCAAGGCCTAAAGCCTTTTTGAAGTTTTTCTGCAATATGCTGCTGCCACCCACTGAACTTATCAACAAAGTGAAAAAGAGGAGGGTATCAAAAATACATAAATAACAGCAGTCTCAGGTGTGAGTTCATTTTTTTCGTTTATAGAAAATAGGTTTTCAGGGTCCATTATCTACTATACAACTACATGGATTTGTATCAGTTATGTTTGTGTGAATTTCTTTTGCTTTCTCCTGAACAAATTCCTCATTCAGTGAAACCTGGTTTTCAACATTATGTTTTCTACAGTCAGCCAGGAACAATATCAATCTTTTCTAACAGACGGTCGGATTTTTCAGTTTACTTCCAATATAAATTTTGCCATGGAAAAGTATGTCAGTTCTGCTTTTTGTCTTTTTTATTAATTTATTGCACCTCTTAGGCAGATAAAAAATGGCTTTAGAATCAGGAAAGGAAAAGAACGTCCCCCAAAATCACTCACATGTGGATTCATTCCAGTGAAACCTGAGAGGGTAATTAAACATAATGAAGATCTATGCAGAGCCAAATAGCCTGTGAGGGCTGGAGAGAGAGCCAGGAAGAGATCTAGCCAGAGAGAGAGGGAGAGAGATGTAGGTTCAGGAATTGTCTTGTTAGTGTGTGTGTGTGTGTGTGTGTGTGTGTGTGTGTGTGTGTGACCACCTCACCTGCCTGTGGAAAAACCCAAAGGTTTGGTGTAGTTTACTGGGAATACACTTCCTCTCTGTTCCATCTGTTCCAACACACGTCACCCAATCAATCGCTAACCTGATACTCTTGCCGTCCTGCCAGCCAGCCAATCACAGGAGACAAAGGTGGTCATGTGGTACTCCAGAGACAGTTGGCAGCCCATTTGTAATGTACAGTTAACTGTATAATGATATTTCTACGCCCGCTGGAAAAACCACTGTGTGTGTGTGTGTGTGTGTGTGTGTGTGTGTGTGTGTGTGTGTGTGTGTGTGTGTGTGTGTGTGTGTGTGTGTGTGTGTGTGTGTGTGTGTGTGATCGGTCCACTTGCATTCTCCAGCCTCTAATTTTCTATGGCAGTATGTGTGTGGTGTGTGTATACCTGTGTATTTGCACACACGTATATCACATTATATCACATTGCATTTTGGTTCAGATGTTTAAAGGACATTCGTCTTAATATGAGTCATGGAAATCACCATTTGAATTTCTGCCAATGGGCATTTTTACGGTTCTTTCAACTGCTAGGCCATTAGGCTCTATCTCGCTCTTAATGTCTCTCATATTTTCTCCCTCCTTCTTGGATGGCTACAAGTTGTTGGTTCCAGATATGTTTGCGTAAACGGTGCCTGCAACTCACATCTGAGCCTTTTTCTTTTGCAGTGGATTGCAGTAATATGCTATGGGTTTTGACTGTAACTGAAATTAAAAACAAGTAAATTTCCTGGGACTCCTGGGATAGTGTGCTTCTGTTTCCCTGGACAGAAAATGTCTCATTTTCAGGAAAATATTAATCCCTCACTTGGACCACGTTGTCCTGTTGCAACTGACTGTTCACAAACCATTTCCAAAGCAAACAGGCCGTGATTACAGTGGAGGAGCGCGTGCTGTTGTTAATGGTTTTGTAATGGTCTCAGTGACAGTTCTTAGGCTGCTACTGTGGACAACTGTGGTGTTCGTTAAAGAGCAAAACCGCATTACACGGCCAACGTGGAGGTGAAGAGGGCGATGACACAGACGAAAGAGAGGGAGGGTGCTAAGGTTGAGGAAGTGAAGAGGAGGAGAGACTAGTAATTGATGGCGAGACAAGAGGGGAAGCAACTGTACCACCTGACTCGTGTCATACTGAAAAGAACGTGGGTTTAAAATCACCTCGAAGTTCTACTCTGCAGTGCAAGTGAAAAAAAAAAAAATTGGCCATTTTTTCCCAGGGGGAGAATGGCTTTGTTGTCTCTGTGTTGGTCATTCATAGCCTCCAAGGCAAATGTATCTGGAATTATTTACTTTTTCCACATGAATGTTGTTTTTTCTTCAGTTAATGCTACAGCTTAAACTCAACAATTGTATTTCATGATTCCAAAATCACTCCATATTTAGTCAACAGTCCACAATATGTGTGTGTCTAGTGATCACACAATGGAACAAAAAAATTGTCCATGGGACTTACTGCTTTCTATGAATGTGTTAACATATATGATGACACCTCACAGTGACGGTGCTGAAGCAAAATGATTCATACTTGTCTATAATGTTCATTTATTGCTCACTTAAGCGTGAACTTTTCAGTATGTATTGTAGAGGAAGTGGTGAATGCTTCTGCCTTATCGGATGTATAACATTTAAAACATCCAAATTGTTTAACAGGTGTTTTAATACAAAATGTAATTAATACCTCAAAAATAATGTTATCTGAAATGAATGGTTTGTTTACACCGTATTGTTTGAATTTAGCTGACGCTATAAGAAATGAGGGATTGGGCCTTTAAGTCACTGAACTGTAGTCAAGTCCTTGTCAGCAGGTCTGGGTTTGCTGTGGGTTGAAGCGCCACACAGATCTGTCGCTAGTGGAAGCACATTGTCGGTGTGCTTCGAACCGACCAGCGTCTGCCAGATAAACACCTCTTTGTGTATTCTTTCAATACTGGCACTTCAGCTCCGAAGCCACTCGCTTGGAGGGCACATTGAGTACATTTCAGCCGAGTATCAGCCGACTCGCCTCAGACGTGGAAATGATTGTTTAGACAGGCATTGAAATGACTATTTTAGTGTGCATGTGTGAGGACATGGGGGAAATAGATTTTCTCGCACCAGTGGTATTTATGATGGGTGAGTAAAGAGGCAAGAGAGAGAGCGAGAGGGTTGAAAAGAGAGTGATGAATGAGAAGCAGTTTTAGTCATCACGCTCTATCTCCTGAGCCTCTTTGTGTGTTGCGGTCGCTTCATACAGAGCCAAGTGGGGATGAGGAGGTGGCGTGTGTGTGTATGCATGTGTGTTGGGCTTTGCGAGTGCTTCTTTGTGTGTGTGTGTCTGCATGTGCTTGTGTGGTATTGCTGACGGAGAACAGCTTAGAGAGGGCAAGCCAGACATGTAAAGGCTGCCAGAATCCTGCACACACACTCAAACAGGGACCATCATTATTAATACTTTAGTGAGAGGCCATCCTGATGTGGGGCCAATTTAGACCCACCGCTTCACATAAATCTATCCAAGACGTCTCTGCTTCTGTCTGGCCAGCTGGCAGGTAGCGTTCGGAGGCGTTGGAATGAGGAGAGAAATTCATCCAGTTACCTCTCCTCGTCTATCATTTGGGGGGGGGGGAGAGAAGCTCCCAATTGCATTGTTGTTTATTACTGTTGACACTTATTTAGTGACAAACAGCGACTTGGACACAACATGCGTCGCTTTGTTTTCTCAAGCAATCAAACCATTAGTCTGTTGAAGTTTGTTCTTTTTCAGGAGTTGTGTGTTTATACTACGTATATGTATATAGAGGTTCTGCATAGTATATGTGTAGGTTGACCATGAACCAGACCAGGAATGGGAGTGGGCTTGAATACATTTTTCAGATCTGTTGCAACAACACTGTACAACAAAATAATAGCTGAGATTTGGGAATCACCGTAAGATCGCTGCAGTCAAATGGTGCAAGAAACATGGCCGAATTACTCAGACAGGTTGCAAACATGGCTGCCAAGTTTACAAGACACAGCTAGTGCTAAATCTGTATATTCCCGGCACGTCGGGGATAGATAACGGAGAACTGGGAAAGGTGAGCTTTGTGTGAATAATCAAAATAAAGGCCCTGCAAGAGGTTGTAACTCAATGTTCCAAACCGACTGACGTGTTTCATGTGCAAACACGCTCGCAGTCAGTGGCAACATAAGATAATGAAACTTGCAGCAACGGGAGGGGGGAAGGGCGACTGAGGCAAATCATGCTCCATGGCATCCATTGGCATTGCACAACGATTGGTGGAAAAAATGTATTTGTTTGGACAGATGGGCAAACACTGTAGCAGTGTTCCATTAAATAGGGCATCCAAAACATGTTTACAGAATAAACATGCTATAAATGACAGAACTGTCATCACCTTTTATTACCCATACAGTATACCCACAGGTGCATCAGGACAAAAACGCAAATGTGTAAATTAATCATTTCTGTTAAGCCAAGCTAGTCAAACTGGTAGGTAAAAAAAAAAAAAAGTGACATCAATCATTAAAGAAAAAGAATAAATGTGTGTGCGCTCGTGTGTACATGTGCACATCCGTTAGCGCCTAAGCAACATTGGCTCACTCCCTTCATGTTGTTGCACACATTATCCTGGACTGAGGCGATACGCTTCCATTCCTTGGACCTGTTCAAGGGCAAACGGTATCAACCATCACACACACACACATGCTCCCACAATTGTATAGACTATAATTCTCCAACTAATTATGTTGGTAGTGGAGTAAAAGTGAGCTCAAGTTTGGCTTGTGTGAGTCATGATGGATAGTGTGCTCAGTATTCTGGAGTAGAGTTCATAATATTTACCCAGATACCGCAGGAAATGAATGGCTTGAAGTACAGCCGTTTCAATTTACACATTTTTCAGACCTCATTTTTTGGCACTTTCATTCTAATGGCTGAGGACATTATCCCTGTCTCCTTTTGTTTTATTTTCTCATAGCTCACTGTATGCGTCCCTCCGGCCTCTGCTGTACTTTTACCAGAGTGCCAAGACTCACTGATTGGCTGAAAGAAAGCGGTGAAACCCCCACACAGTCACCCCCCTTACCCCACCTTACAAAATAAGCCCTCCACACACTCATCCATATACTCACTGTACCACCATAATCCAATTCCACCTTCTTGTTTGCTTTTTTCTTTTACGCACAAACAGCAAACAAAAAAAAACAGGACTGTACCATTCCGGATATACGGATAGATTGGTTAGTGTATTTTTATTCAAACAGGTTAATTCAAAGCTAGTTTAGGATAAATGTGACTACCTTTCTTTGGGAATGCTTGGAAATTGGAAAGGAGAGCACTGTCTGCAATGACATTGGTAATAAAAAAAATATCTATTCAAGAGCCAGAAAAAAAATCTCCCTAAATACCTATTGAGGTTTTGTGAAGGCTTCCTGCATGCTTCAAAGTATTCTGATTTCCACCAATAACCCAAAATGACTTGTTCATTATCTGCTAGCTCACATGTACATGCACAGATTGACAACCCTTATTTGTATTTCCTCCCCAATGCAAATTATATATGAACCTGGTTAAGGTGTCTACATGACAGATAATTACAGCAGTGCCTTATTCATTTGAGTAATTGCCAGGTGGGGGCGTACCAGTAGAGACATGAGGAAGTACGACTGGTGATGTCGACCCCCAAGGCTGTGAGATTTTATGCTGCCTCTCACTTCTTGGCTTTTTCACCTGGGAAAGGAAGCTTCCCTGCAATAGACACCCCACTACCTCAGGCTCTGTACACACACATATAGACATCCCTCTGCAACTTGTGTCTACGTGTAAACCATTTTAATGAACTAAGCGTGCCTGTCCCTTTGTGTGCGAATGTGTTCCTGCGTATGTATACAGTTTTATGTGTGTGCAAAGGTTTGCATATCTAATATTTACACTTGTGTCTTTGTGAAACTTTTGCCCAGCTTTGCATGGGTGTGTATGTGTTGTCAGATGGCAGGGTGAGCCTCAAGGTGCATTTAGGAGAAAATGAGAGATGAGGCAAAGGCGATAGATGAATGAGGGGGTTGAGGTGGAAACCCGAGACGCTCAGACCTCACCTGGAGGCGGGGCCCGTTGCCTCGGGGGCCACGAGCTGTCACTCAGCGCAGGAGTAAGCGTGTTGTTCCCAGGACCTTTAGCTCAGGTGAGACGGAGAAGACGAGTGCGAGTGGGAAATAGAAAGAGAAACAGTGTAATGTTTTTTCACACATACCGTACTGATACATGATATCACATCCGCTATCAGGTTGACATTTCTGTCACATTTTCCCGTTCCCCTTCAGCTCCCTATGTGTTCATTCATGCTGTACTTTAAGTCATTTCTCTTTTACTGGCATGTTTCTTTACAACCCACTGGTGGATGTCAGTATACAAACATTCAAGCAGTGGAAATATAGCGGTTATTATTTTAGATCTATACATACGTATGCCGTCATTTTAAAAGTGCGTACAGTGTAGAGGAAGAGCATGCTTTACCGCTTCCTGGTAGGTCATGTAAATCTGGGAATATGCGTCAAGGTTCAGAGGTACTTGTTGCGTGTGGGGATTCCCAGAACTGTGTTGACAGTCAGTTTTTCATGTGAGTGGTGATCCAAGGTGTGTTCTGATAGAAATGCACTGGCCTGTGCTGATTCTGTGTGTATTTGCATGCACTCTTATGTTGATACATCTGCGTCTATACCCATGACTGATCACATGTGCGCATTTATCATGATGTCCTCTGCGCTATAGCGCACATCTCGGAGAAGAAATGAAATGAATAATTTGCGTGTGCGTATTTCACTAGCCCTTTACAGTATTTTAACCGGGCTCCAATTACGACGGCCATCTGCCTCACGCTCATTGTCGTCACAGCGGCGAAACCTGACCGCCACAAGCTCGGTGTTTGTTTCACATGTTTATTTTCACAGGAGAGTCACATCCTCCGCTCCGTCCTTCCACCCCCTTCCGTCTTTTATTGTCTGCAGCATAGAGCGCCACAGATGGGGTGAGATGGGTATCAAGATATATACAAAAATACACGTGTGTATGTGTGCATACATGTGTGTAGATGTAGTTACGTTGTGGCACAGACGTGAAACTACGACGCTCTACTCGCATCACTTGCAGGTGTCAATATACACTCGCTACATGTACAGGAAGTCAGGTTTAGGCAACAAAAGCACTTAGTTAGGTTTAGGAAAAACACGTGGTTGGCGTTAACCTGACTGGCGAACGTCTCACGTGAATTTAGGTTTAGACAATGAAACCACTGAGGCAGGTTGAGGAAAAGAGCGTTAAATTCCCAGAAGACTCACGTGTCGAGTGGCGAGTGACAAAGAATTCATGTGACTATCCAATGAGAGTATGATCTTTCTTAGTTTGTGGTTCATATTTAAGCAAGCCTGGAGTGAAAAGCCTTTAAATAACCTTTAAACCACTACTTCCTTCATAGAAATAATGATAAATATGATACCAAAATATTAGTAGTAAGCAAAGCTTATCATTCATCCAGACAGGGAGTTTGTTTCCCTTCGTCACGCTTGTCGTAGAGAAACCTTTTCTTTTTTTTCCTCTTTTACTTTGCTTTGAGTGGATACAGTTTTTGCCCGGGCAGTCCCAGTGGGAACTAAACCTATAACCCTGACTGTATCAGTGACATGCTTTACATATTAATGTGTGAAGGACCGTGTGTCTGCTGCAGTACACGGTTATAATTATGCAGGGATGACTGAATGCATTTGCTTTTCTGTGCGCATGCATGTAGGTGTGAGTACACAGATGACAGCTGACTGCTGAGTATAATGAATGAAGTGCTGAATATATTTCTCTCCAGGGTCTTCCTAATGGGGGTGCTGTGGGTAAATAACGCACACACACACACACACACACACACACACACACACATCTCCCTTGACTTCTACAAATAACATTCTACACACACATCCCTCTACTGTATAGGCCTTGTCTCCCCTCCTGTCCTCCACACATTCCTCTTCTCCCCAGTGAGAGAACCTTTAGTCGGCCTGCTCTGTCTACTCCCTCCCCAGGCTCTCGCTTAACCCCCTGCTCACTTAGCACCTCCCTGCTCCAGGCCCTTCTCTCCATGCCACCACACGGCCCGGTTCTGGGAGGCCCAGAAATTGGACTCTTTAAGCCCCAAACAGAAGGCCTTTGATGGGAATGGGCCATGTGAAGCCCTGACCAGAGTAAGAGACCCAGCCCTTCTCAGCTTTCACAGGGGGGACTTCCACAAAACTCCAGGGACATTAGGAAGATGCGGGAATAAAGATCAGGCTTTGTCCAAATATGTGACCTTGTACCCTCCTTTTTCTGATTAATACCTGAGATGGTTTAAACACATTTTTCAAATACATCAAGGAAATGTTGGCACAATGAGATGGGAAAGTCAAATATGGTCTCCTGACACATTAATACACATTCATAGGTGTGTTTTTTTTTATTGCAGGGTACCTCCTACTGCTAATCTTTTTCTTTTCTGCTCCTACTCATTGACTAAAAAGCTCTCATATTGGAGTATGAAACATTTAATACAGAGGGCTTTGTTTCATATGTACACGTGTGTGTGTGTGTGTGTGTGTGTGTGTGTGTCTTCCTGTAAAGTTGTTGGGACATGACAGTCCTGGCACATCCTCCTGTTCTTGTTGGATGAACTCTCTGTGACTCTGACTGTGTGTGTCACTGCTCATTATGTGTATGTACTCATATTAGACACACACACACACACACACACACAACACATACGTAAGAAAGTGAGACAGTGTGTCTTTGTGTGGACAGTGTGTTTGCTAGACAGCATGACTTAAAAACGAAAACAAAAAAACGTTTAGGTGTCTACAGTCTGACGGTGAAGAAGAGGGAAGTATTGTAAGCCAATGAAATTGACAGATGTGGTCAGACCAGTTGGTCTGTCTACAGTAATTAACTGAATTGCACAATGGTTACCGATGGTGTGTCAGGTAAAGTGCCACGCAGCTGGTTGTGTGAATGCAAGTGTTGCGTGCACAAACAAGCACCCACAGGTCAGACTTCTAGTACACAGTTGTCAGTCAGCTGTAGTTGCAGAGTTGAGTTTGTACGTTCTGGAGCGCGAGGACGTCGTTGTGCTGCACAGAGTTTGTGTTGTGTGTGAATATTATGCCCAAATGCCTCCTATGCACTCGGGAAAAAAAGTGATGAAATCTTTAGTCCTCAATTAGCAATGGTGGTCTTAGATTTACGTACTGTAAAACATGTCCACGGCGGCCAGTTTAGAGCTTTGGCAGCCAAAGACGGTGTGTGTCAAATGCAGACCGTGCCAGAGAATTTGGACCAAGTGACTGCAACTAGGGTCAGAAACCAAGCAACTTGAATAGGACATGATATCACATAGAGAATACTGGTGAGCTGGTATACATCTTCAAACATATTTACATCTAACTCCCGGTGCCAAATCAGCATTTAATGTTGCCCTGTTTTCCCTGGTTTGAGGTTTTTAACACGTTATGAAGCATAGTTATTGATTTGCATGAGAGCAGCTCCGCTGTATGACGCGAGTCGAAGACGCCACTCCTGAACCCGTTTCATTACATCACCGATCTAAGATTCACCAGACACTTATCGCACCATCTTGACATGCCTCAGTAGGGATATCGTACAGTCTGACAGAGATTTTGACTCATCTTGCACATTGTGACATACAAACTATTTGTCAAATTGTTGTTGCTGCACTGTTAAGACTTGCACATCGAGTACTTGGGCCTGCATGTTCAAGTTAAATTTATCGCCTTTCCCATTTTGCCACCTTGTGCTCAGCTGTTCACACATCTAATCTCCACTGGCTTAAGCCACTTCATCATGCTAAATCCACCACTTTACACACGCACACACACAAACACACACACACATATACAGTTTGCTGTGACAGGTTCACTCAGACCGAAAGGTTGATCGACACACACACACACACACACACACACACAGAAACGGAGAGAGAGAGTGACCTGCCCTGCAGTGTTAGGGAGCAGCTTATTTTGAAAGAGCATTTTCTACATTCCACACGTCACCTAAAACCTGCTGTTTACCATTTAGTTCTGTGGGATCTGTGTGTGTGTGTGTGTGTGTGTGTGTGTGTGTGTGTGTGTGTGTGTGTGTGTGTGTGTGTCAATAGGCCCATCTAATCTCACTCTTAGGGCTTTGAGTGAACATGTCAAGACCTTACTCACTTGTGTATACGTGTGTGTATTTCTGAGTCTGTGTGTGTTAGGAGGTTTAGGCACGGAGTGACAGGTTGCCATGTTATCCAGGTGCTTCTGCTAAGCTTATTATTGACAGCATCAGCTGGAGATAGGAGGTAGATTTGGAGGGAAATGGAATACCTGCTACGTTGTAGCTGCGTATACTGTAGATGTTTTGTCAGCAAGTACTTCCAGCGCACATATACTGATAGATATTTCGTTTGAGTGACTTTTCTTATGTTGTTGGATTGCCGTGACCCTGACAGTACTGAGAACTTTCTCAGATATTCTGTTTTACTAGTTTTCCCCCCAATTCTTCTTTTACGTTCCAAAAACATTTAACCCTCCAGCTTCATTCCAGATATTTTACACACGCCAAACTTCACAAGACAGACGTACAAACTATGTATAAAATAACTGAAGACTATGGTCAAAGAACATTGCCTTGACAAGTTTTGACCAAATTATTAGTTATATTATTTGTAGCACTTATTTGAAAGCAGAAAATACAATTTTGTATTGTAATTCAATAACTTCATTGCATTGCAGAGGTACATTTTCACCTGAGCTTTAAAATCTCTGAGTAAAAGAGGGCACGAATCAAAAGACAATATAACATTAAGTGTATATTATTCTGCAAATACAGCTTTAAGTGATTTTAAATGATTCCATACGGTACAAAGCTGTACACAAGTGCTCACTAGTGTACCGATGAGATCAAATCCAAAGCAGTGTGACAAGATACACTGAGTCATTAGAAAATGCTTCTTATTCTGGTGGAAACTGACAGGAAGAATGTCATCACTAAAAGTGTTTGTATCAACTACTGTAATTAATGTCATGAATCACGCTGCTGTCATGCGGGAGAATGAGGTTGGCATTCACATGCCAGTGTGTGTGTTTGTGCACATTTATAGCTGTTGTATAAGGTTAAATAATGAGTTTGGGATCTGTTCAGATTATTATGAGTTTGTTGTCGAGTCTTTCTAGTTTGAAGCCTATTTTTATTTTTCTGAATCTGAATTCACAGATGAAGGCCCAAATTCAAATTAAATAGTTTGCACATGCTGGTATAGTCAAATCGGGAAGTAGTTCTGCAATGCAACGGACTGAAACAGGAACTAAATGGTGAAACAATAGGTTAATTCATACTATTTGTGCATTTGACGTGCCTGCTGAACGGCAGTTAGAGTAAGCTGAACTTGAAAGTGACAGAAAGTGACAGTCAGAAAGATGCAGGTGAGCAGGATTTGTGTGAGTAGAAGGAAATATAAGGTTTCAGAGTTGAATTCACATGTCCCTGCCATGACATTGCGTTCCAGTTCGCGACCTTTGAACCCAGCCTTGAGGAAGTGAGTCGCACCTGTACCAGAGTGTAGAAGAAGTGCCACAAATCTCCTGACATCTGTAACCCAACGTGCACTCTCTTCACCATCAGTTTCCTCCTGCTACATCTATCCGCCTATACATGCCAGTATCTGTCTGCCTCTCGGCCTTACCCCATACAAAACAAACCCAACACCTCACTGCTGCACAGTGAGGAACAGTGAGACACTGTTAGAATGACACGGAAGCAGAAAGACAAGAGCGATACTTAACGAGAGACATCTGCCCATTTGGCGGCGTGTTTGCAGAGTTGTTAATCCTGTTGCACCTTTATGCGATGGCTATAAATCAATCGTTATGTTTATTGTTTTTGATTTATTGGAGTCAAAAGTGCAAATGCAGGTTAGAGGGAGGTGTATGGGAAAGGAAACGACTCCGTCGATTGTGAATGACTTCCCACTGACTCATGAATCGTTTCTACATGAGCCTAGATTCTGCTAGAGTAATCAAATATTTACCCTGCATGGGTAAGACCACTAATTGAAATGTGTGCTGTATTATAATATTTTCCTATTTTTTTTTATACACTTCTTTGCTTTCCTCTGTATTTATTTATCTTGCGCAAAATACATAATATTTTTGCAACTTGATACTGTGCATGAGACACTTTTTATGAGCAATTAATTCTCACACCCTTATGTGTGTCTCTGCCAAGCAGCTCTATGTGAACAGGTGTGAGAAGGTCATAGTGTGAGCCAAGAGGTGATGGAGAGGTGAAAGACAGCAAACGGGTGAGAAACAGAGGACCATGGTGGAAGTTGATGTTCCTGTGCCCCAGGGCTGTGTATGTGTGTGTATGTATGTGTATGTGTGTGTGTGTGTGTGTAGGCGTGCAGGCGTTCATGCCCAGGGCAGAGTATTAGTAACAGGATATGGCTGCAGTAGAAAGCTGGAAACTTGTACCTCCTTATCTAGAGGGCAAGTGAGTCTGTGTGTGTCGTTTTTCTCATACATACCTGATCACGACGATAACATCCACCCTGTGTGTGTGTGTGTGTGTGTGTGTGTGTGTGTGTGTGTGTGTGTGTGTGTGTGTGTGTGTGTGTAAGTCTCAACTTTCTGTAAAGTCCCCCTGATATGGCTCATAGGCAGGGTGAGACAGGGATTGAACTCTTATATTTTCACTCCTCACCAAAAACACCACTGTGGACAACGAACTCAGGAGTGTACATTTAAGGGGTTGATTTAAATATCATCAGCAATACAACATTTCAAAACATTTTAGATAATGAAAACAAAATCATCATTGTCGCTGTTGCAGACCAGGGCACGGAAATTGTATATTATTTTACAAATACAGCTTTAAGTGAATTTAAAGGGTTCGGTACATACAGTATGTGTTTACAAGTAACACTTGTATAAGTGCTCACTAGTGTACTGGTGAGGTCACATCCAAAGCAGTGTGACAAGATACACTGAGTCATTAGAAAATGCACCTTATTCCAGTGAAAACCACTGACGCGAAGAATGTCATCATTAAAAGTGTTTGTATCAACTACTGTAATTAATGTCATGAATCATGCTGAGAGAATGGGGTTGGCAATAGGTAACATGCCAAAGTGTGTGTGTGTGTGTGTGTGTGTGTGTGTGTGTGTGTGTGTGTGTGTGTGTGTGTGTGTGTGTGTTGGTGCACATTTATAGCTGTAAGGTTAATAAATGAGTAAGGGATCTACTTTACCTCCTTGGTTTTACAGCAACTAGAGCACTATTATTTGGCAATGGTTTCTTATCCAAGGATTGTGATAAATATCAAAGAGACTATGTTTCCTGCTTTCCTCCTCCAACCTCCCTTTATCAAAAACCCACCAGCCCTCCCACTTCGAGTCCCCCCCAGCCCCAACGCCACGACGACCAAGTCCCCCCTTTTCTCCCCTGTGTTTTAGGAAGTTTTGGGTTCTGCTTGTTTTTCTCTGCCTTCCTGAAAAGGTAAGACGATCCATCCTGCTTTTTCTGTTTTTTTTCTTCTTCCTGAGAACAATGCTGGGCGACAGTTGGAGCTAGCTTCAGGAGACTCAGTGAGAGACAAACATGGGGGAGTAAAGGTGTGAAATGTTCAGACTAATAATTGTGGTGCCATGGCTCAGACCAGACCACATAGACTGTAGATATGTAAAGTTAACTCTGAGTTACATAACTTCATTATTAACTCTTCCCGATCAGCTCACAGTTATTTCCTTTCACTTTGTTCTCTGTAATTCAACTTTTACATATCCCTGTCTAACTTTAATTCTTTCCTCCACGTACAGTATAACATGTCAATGGTCCCCTCTTCCTTTGAATAGTATTTTGTATTTTCTTCTTATTGACCGTTGACCACAGAACCTTGTCCCTTAATGCTACTGTAACTAGGCATGGCAGCCTGGTGAAGGCTTTACCTGATGAAAAAAAAAAAAAGTTTATTTATAATTTTTTTTTTATAATTATTTTCTTTGGACTATTGTGAGCGCATCCTCCTGCTGTCATTTTCTTTGTGGCTCGACTGCTTTGTTCAAACTCTGAGTGACAAAAGCAACCGAAGCAATGGGCTCATGGAATTTCTTCAGGGTGAAACAAAAACGAAGGATTTGCTGACGCTTCAAAGCGTCAATGGAGTGCTGAAAAAACTTGAGAACACCTCATCTTTTACCGGCACACGATGCTCTTACACCAATTAGTAAACCTGTAGATTGTAATCAGTGTACGTTACTTTTAACATTACAAATGAATTAGTTACATTACAAGGCACAGCGCCTACAGAATGGCCAGGGATTTCTAAATGCAAAGTTGTTGCTGGTGAGAATGGCCGCTGACAAATCGACATGTCCTGGATGTGACAGGCCAATCACAACCGTTTATCTACATGCTTTGGGAAAACTTCCCCCTCTGCTCCACAACCGCAAGTCATATGAGGAGAGCTCTGAGATCATCTTTATTTTCTGTTTAAGCAACAGTGAGTGAACGGTCTGCGTCTGTTAGCGCCTTTGCAGAGTAGCTGTAGCAACAGCAGTTCTTTGCTCGTGTTTCTGCTACGACGGCATTTACAAGCAAGCACACGACTTCTGCATGTCACCGCAGGGCTTGGATTGGTTCTGCTATGCAGGGTTTTTTAAAAAAAAAAGTATTATTGTTTCCATGCAGTTTTAGGAGTAAAAGTGGGGTTGTCTTTAGTCTAGTTGAGCAAAGCTTTTGGAGACTGACTTATGTGAGAAAAAAAACTTGCTAGGATACTTTTGCCTAACCAAAAATTAAAAAGCCTCTGTGATTTAGTTTTTGCTGGTCATATTATCCAGAAGGCACACTATCCACCCACCTTTTAGATGTATTTTCAACATACATTATAGCCATATAACATCAAAACCAAGTTTAACACTACAGGTTGTGGAAAAAAAACAAAACATTTTATTCGGGTCCCACTCAAATGACCACCTGTGAGTCCCGGGGACTTACTACATTGGAAACCTATCAACATCACTACTGTAAAAATCACTTTGCAGCCATTCCCCTGCTTATATATTCAGATGCTGTTCAGTTGCCATGATTTCATCTCATTCACTTGTGTCATGAGAGATCTCCCAGTCACCATCGGACATGCAGCATTTTATTGAGAGCTCAACTCAAATCCCTTTCATGAGTCGGAAAGACTTTGCGGTCTTCAATGTGACAAAGGTAGAGAATGAGGAGAAGAGAAGGACCTTCATGACCATAGGTGAGGGTCCTACCCTCACCTATGGTCATGAACTTTGGGTCATGACCGAAAGAATAAGATCCCGGATACAAGCGGCCGAAATGAGCTTCCTCCGCAGGGTGGCGGGGCGCTCCCTTAGAGATAGGGTGAGGAGCTCCGTCACACGGGGGGAGCTCGGAGTAGAGCCGCTGCTCCTCCACATCGAGAGGAGCCAGTTGAGGTGGCTCGGGCATCTGCATCGGATGCCCCCTGGACGCCTCCCTCGGGAGGTGTTCCAGGCATGCCCCACCGGGAGGAGACCCCGAGGAAGACCCAGGACACGCTGGAGTGACTATGTCACCCGGCTGGCCTGGGAACGCCTTGGGGTCCTCCCGGAGGAGCTGGGGGAAGTGTCCGGGGAGAGGGAAGTCTGGGCGTCCCTGCTCAGGCAGCTGCCCCCGCGACCCGGTACCGGATAAGCGGAGGAAAATGGATGGATGGATGGATGGAGAAGGACCTTCAGCTGGAAGAAATGTCCAGTGCAAAGAAAGAGAGGAAGAGGTTTTCCCTCTGTGGAGATCAGATACTCTGTCCTTGAATTCTTCTGGCAATAAGACAGTCTGACTATCATCCACGTGTCTGCTGATCATACTAAATCATAGAAAAAACAATGAGAAGTTGTTAGTGTGTCTTTGTCATGGTCAGTTCTAGCCAGATGTGTGGGGAGCCTTTATGCTTGTGTGTAAAGTAATCTGATTTTTGGGGTCCAGGGTTGAGAAAAACATTCTACTGGTATACATCCCTCCTTTTCCTTTTCTTTTGTTCTCTTTGTGTGTCTTAATTTTGCTTCATCTTCAGGGCAAAATGTCATGATGGTTATGTCCTCGTCCTTCCCTCCCCGTGTCTCCCTCTCTCTCTTTCTCGCTACCTGATATGGGTGTCAGGTCATCGACGGTTGTGTCACGAGTCACGCTTCTATTCTGAAGGCCTGCCTTCTAAACTGGCCAGCCATATTGGATTACTGACCAAATAAACTTTGGGCCGGCAGAAAATCCATTAGTTATATCGATAAACACAGACACATGCATGAATGCATGCATGCACACACAATGAAATGCAGACGTGTTCTTACACACATAAATACAAACGTGCAGCGAGCGAGCAGCGGACACTTAACAGGCATGTTTAAAGAGTAAAACAAGCAAACGTGCACCGACACGATTCCATTAGCTCTGTCAATAAATGTGAATTATATCGCAAAGAGTCTATCCTTTCTTAAATTCCTCACACCAGGACCACAATGAATATTTTGTGTCTTTGTCCGTGAAGCTATTTATCCTAATTAAGTTAAGTGTGCCAACTGAGCCGGGATATGCCAAAACACACAAACATGCCAAAGCCAAGCAATAAATGAAGGAAGCTGATAGTGTTTGGCAATTATGAGAGAGAGAGAGAGAGAGAAATAGAATAAAAACACCGGTGGTTAGGAGTGAGAGAACATGAGGACAAAGGGTGGGGTTATGATGAGGGTTTGCCTTTCGCGGCACCATGAAGAAATTACCGATTTCTGTTTTTCTTTTTCTTCTCCGCTCCGTTTCCCCGTTCAGAGTTCAGAAATTCCTGCCTGGAAACAGTGAGCTCGAACATCAAAAGGAAATGACTGCTGAATATGAGAACTTTTTACATAAATTCCACTCTTAATACACGGGTCGGTCTGCATGCTGACTGGTCCACACAGACATACTGTACACACACATGTTTCCATGCGGTTAACACAGTGGTGGCAGTTTGCTATGAAGGTTTTTTCCTCAATTACCAGCCCTGTAAGGAGCCTTTCATAGTGTGTTAACCCATCAGTGAGATTAGTACGAGTGGATGCATTCTCGGCACACGCAAGTCTGGGAGGTTTTGGAATAATTTTACAGCTGTAAAGCACTTCATCATGATATTAGACACCAAAGCACATATGTATTTTGGGAATGTCCTCATTTACTGCTGCACACATACAGTACATGTGGTTCAGTAGTGACCTGGGGCAGCACATGTTACAGGGGGACCCACCTCTACTCGGGGTGTACTGCTGCATAGGTGAAATATAGTATAGTTTAAAGGCTTTTCTGTCTCCAAAAGCAACTTCCTGTCATGTGAGTTATTGTCGCTTGGAGCTGAAAACTACAAGTTTGAAAAGTGGAGATAGAAAATGAGCTCACCGGATCTCTGTAGCCACTACTCGCCTCTCCTTGAGGCTAGCATTAGCTGCTGCTGGCATAACGCAACTGAAGCTCCAATGGAACTGTTGCATTGTGGGTAATGTAGGCATCACAAGGAGGAAGAATGCATAGAATAAAAGCGATTCTACCAATGTTATTGTGATGCACCACCCGCTGCATTACGGGCAGATTGACTGACGTATGTCCAGACCTGCAGACCAGTGCACAATTAAAATGAAACATAGACAGTTTGTCACATCAGTCATTAGGAATCGTGAATCACGTTAGCGCCGATAGTCACGTGACTCGTTTGTCACTTGCTATTCACGTGAGTTGAAAGTCAGCGCGCTGTTTTCCTAAACCTAACGAAGTGGTTTCGAAGACTTAAAGGTTGTATCAGCGATTCTGGTTTCCCTCACTTCCGTTGCGACATCCAAAACAAACCAGCTAGCCCCTCCCTCCCGTGTTTTGAAAATGATCATGGACGCGCATTTTCATGAACGTGCCACCCACCCCTTGCTAGCGGATCGTGAGGTAAAAATAGATGAATGTGATAATTTATGTTTCGGCCCAGAATTGCTGATACAACCTTTAACCTGACTTACTGTCGAGATGGAAGTTTAATTTGAAAAGACAGTATGCATGTAACAAGTGTATACGGACATACCGTGAAGCTTTGGAGAACTAACCAAGCTGCATTATTGGAAACATTGGAGTGAGAATGTGTTGGTTGGGATCACTAAAGAAAAAGGTAGGTCATAGCTACTGCCAGAAGGTAGATTAAATTAAAGATTCATAGGTTAAGAGCCTCATAAGGTATATTTCCTGCCAATGAATCAATCTCAGGCTGGGACTCGTTCAGGCGTTTGAACCATTTTTTTCCCAGTAAGTAATATATCGGCGTAACCGGAGCCATGCAACGTGACAGAGGGGAACTCAGGGCTGTTGCATCACTCCAATTTGAAAAATGTCCTGTCACCATGAAGCATGATGGGACCTTTCCACAGCCACCCAAATGAAACTGGAACGTTCCCTCTCTTTCTCTCTCTCTCTCTCTCTCTCTGCCACCAGCAGTTGCAATCACTGCAAGTTAGCACCTCGTCATAAGCATTCTTTAGGACATATTAGCACAGGCTTCTCTGACCTATCCAGTTTCAAACCAAACACACACACATGCGCACTCTGCAACCCAATATGTTCCCACACCCACCCTAACACAATTTTTACAGAAATCCTCTCAACAACAAGTGCTTGGTATAAAAATATCCTTTGTATCATTAAGGCTGTGTGATCTGATTGGTCGAGAGTGAGGACGTGTGTGTGTGTGTGTGTGTGTGTGTGTAGGGGGGGTATTTATATCGGCAGTGAAAGTATCAGTTCAAGGGTCAGGGCTCTGGGTAAACACTTGTGCCTGGGAGATCAGTGGAACGCCTCGTTAAACGTGTGGTCAGTAGTGCACGGGTGTGAGTCAGCGCGTACCTACACACACACATAAACGCAGTCACGATTCAGATGCTTCAGTCGGGATGAACAGAATTCAATTCCTGCATTTAAGTGACCCCACACTCCTCCCTCAGCCTCTCATCCCCCTCCAGCCAGCTGCATGTCCGCCTGGAGGAGAAATCAAGACTACCATATTGCACAATTTATGTCAATCCAAATGGAGCAGAAAGGGAAATCAAAGACCCGAGTAGGCGATAAAGTGCATATTTGCCCGGTGCTGTAATACGGTCTGTTACGCTGTGAAACGCTCGCTGACTGATGTGAAGTCATGCCGGTTGTCCAGTGCTTCATTCGCCGGGTGGATTCCTGGTGGGCACAAAAAAAAAAGAGCAAATCCACATGTCAGTTTTTGGCACCATGACGTGTTTCATATCCTTGATTGGTTGTCATCCTCTTTGTTTAATTCTTTCCTCAACTCCTCATTATGTATTATTAAAACAGCAGACTAATGCGGACTCACATTTCCAGTTCGGCTCACGGGGGGAAAGTTTGCCGTTGTTTTCTGTGTCAAAACACTCAGCGATCATCATTACTAACCATTCCAAATGATGAATGCTTTTCATACAGCAAGAAACGATTGAACTGGTTAATTAGTGCTGACACGTCATTAGACAGTTGCACAACACAGGACTGACACGTTGGGTGTGTGGCAAAACACAAGTTGTTGCTATTTAGAGCCAGAATGTCTCACGGATCACACAACACCTCCCACTCCGTAGAACCAGTTAGACCTCAGACAATCGAAGAGCCACATGTTGGTTTCGGGATCCGTGGTCGAGCTGGGAAATGAGAAATGGTCAAAAGTGTGCAGTGGCTTGCTGTCAAAATATGGGGTTTCATTCTAAAATGAGATATTTGAAACCTCTGAAACACCTTTGCTTATAAGTTACGTTAATGAGGGAGCATGTCATTTACAGAGTATGATATATACATTGTACATTATGATAACTAATTATATACAATTAAATGTGAAGTATAATTGTTGTTAGTGCTTTTTTTTGGTTCTAATTTCTCTTCTCTCAATCAAATCATTAGCCTTTGCGACGAAGAGTGAGTCGGCTCATCGTGTCCGTTGTCGATCTTAAAAATAGCTCAACACACGCGATAGTCTTCGAGCTGCTGTGGTAAAATTTGCTGTTACGCCACAGTTGAAAATGAGGCCAGAAAGAAAAAGTAAAAACAGACGGAATGGGTGGGAGGATTTAACATGGGGAGACATAGAAACTGACAAGCAGACTGAGAGACAAAGAGTGGGTGGATGAGAGGATCCCTGAGGAGGCTCTCCATCCAGAACTCAGACACAGCTCCTTAACTCAGTGTGACCGTATACAAACTCTCAGACGGTCCCTGAAACACACACACACACACACACACACACAAATGCTGACCCCAGGGCTGCAGGTTCAGAGGTTCATCTTCTGGTTTTCCCTCTGCGTCCTTTAAAATCTTCAGATGACAATTAGGGTGAATTTGATTAACAGAGAGACCGGCATGGCTATCATGGCTTTTTTTTTTTTTTTCCTAATTTTTATGGCGAGCCAGTGTATCACATTTCACTAGCTGTCATTTATACTGCCACGGGAAGGGTGGGGGGGGGGGGGGGGGTCGCTTTACTGGCCTAAAGCAGACTTCAAACAAAGCCCGAGAGAGAGTGAGAGAAAGAGGGAGAGAGAGCCGAGAGCAAAAGAAGAAGAAAAAAAAAGACAGAGAAAGAAAAAAACAATTGCATAAAATGAATGAGCAGACAGAGACAATTTAACAAGCGATGTGGGAACATTCTCCCAGTCATCTAGACTTGGGTTTCATTTTGGCAGCTCCATGTGAATAGCTATTACTTTTCCAAGGCCATCACATTGTACAATTGCTACTATGTCAGGAAGATAAAACCCCAATCCACCCGCGCCTGCGTATGGATACTGTCATGAGATGACTGCGACCATGAAACAGCCAGACAAATAGTCTGGAAATCAGGCTCAAGTTTTTGAACACAGGGTGGAAGAATTTGTAGCTCGGGGGTGAAACGGTGCATGGAGAAACACTCCGGTGAAGTTTGTCCTTTCAGGATGATAGGCACTCATGTACGGTATGAAAGCAGGACAAATATCGTATTAGCACAGACAGTCAGTGGGACACTTATGGGACACGATCCGCCCTGTTAGCCCTCTTCCTCCTGGTCGTTTTGATCGGCCCCACTTGCTTTTACGAGAGCTCTGAGCAAATCCAACTGCTTTATTGAGACCGGCTCCCACCTCCACTTCGTTCTTACTTTCTTTTCTTTCTCTCTTCCACGGCCCTCTTCATAAGATGTCTTGTTCTCCTAATAGAAGTCAAATAAAGTATGACTTTATGTTACAGCCAGCTGGTTAACATTCCTAAAAGGGCCCTTGTATGGCCCCCGAAGTAAGAAAGAAAGCAAGCAAGCAAGCGAGGATGACCGAAAAGGAGGTCTAGTTATTTTCCAGTCACATCAGTGTTTGAGTGGCTGGTGGGCTGAGTGTTATCAACCTAAACAAATCACCAAACCGCAGCCCTAATGCAGCCAGAGGGAACGTCACATTTATTTTTCTTTCAGGAATACAAATGGTTTTGTAATAAAAATTCGACGCAGGCTTTTGGGGCTTAATGGCTACCTCTTGACAAGTGTAAATGAATGGTCGGTAAGGGAGAGACGAGGGGAAAAGAGGAATAGAGTAGTAGTGGTAGTAGCAGTGAGAAACCAGGTTTGAGATGAAACATGCTGTTCTCCACTCTGACACACACACACACACACACACACACACACACACACACACAGTCTGCAAGCAATTTCACACTGCAAGGTATTCTCTTCCTTGTTCAGCGAGAACATTTTTATTAATCTACACAGCTAATGCACTCACCTGTGTGTGTGTGTGTGTGTGTGTTATTGTGGTCTGGCTGAGGTGGTTGATAGAAATGTGCTGAGTCGGAGCCATGAGGAAGTGCAGCTGCTGAACAAAATGGGCAAATGACTGCGTTTGTGTGTGTGTGTGTGTGTGTGTGCGTATATGTTTCACTACATGTTAGCGCCCAGCTTCCACAGGTGTGTTTGCACGTCTGTGTTAAATGCATGAGTGCTTGTGGGTTTAGGTGGAGTTATCCGTCCCTAGTGAATCTGATGGAAATCAAATCCATTGTATCGGGCCATGTTTACGTGACCTTGGCTCAAATTAACTGATGGACTAATCCGACCAGACTCACTGCCCTGAAAACATATGTATACATTGCCTCATCTTGATATTGATTTGATATTCCAACGATCTCATCTCCGTGATATATTTAGTTTAAAATGTATTGGGCTTAATTGGTTGTTTTTTTAAACTACTCATAATCTAAATAATATCTAATTTGTTAAAAAAAAGTCTAAGGTTAAGAGAACCATTTAAAGTTAAATAGAAGAGTTTATGTGTTTTAATGTGCTTGTGTTACAAAGCTCTTTCTTCCAAAATGTTCCTGTAAGACATAAATGTGTAAAATGGGGTGAGTGTGCATGCAAAACACCCTCTTGGGTATTTGCATGCACAGGCATGTAAACCCCACGACTTTCAATGGCTGTCTGAATATGAATAAGTCAGTCATTTAGCACGATCACAACATCTGCTCTCTATCCACCCAGAAATCTGCAAGTCAGCATGCTTCACACAAGCCCCCCCCACCAAACACATACACATGCTAATGCACAGGCCTACATATCTGTATGTCTCCATACATTTTTATTGCATGTTTGCCTTTTTTAGGGGTTTCGTGTGAGCTAAACGACACCAAAATACTGAATATTGCCTTGCTGCTTCACTACTAAGCCATGTTCTTTTCAGATATGATTACACAAACACAACGAGACACGATAAATTCTTTCCTCCTCATCTTTCCATTGACCTCCTCTCTCCTTACCTAACCCTGTCCCCCTCCTCCCCCCTTTTTCTCTGGAACTAATTTCTTCTCCTGTAGCGAGTCTGTTTCAATGACATCTTAGATGTTCACAAGCTAAACGTGCCTTATAAACAACCGCAGGTCACAAGCGTTTTAAAATCAACCTTGTAAACACAACTCTCAGGAGCGGACAGACGGGGGCGGAGGCTAACTTTTCACTCGCTCTGGAGTTTAACTTCATCTGTCCAGCAACGGGCACAGTTTGGAATGGACGTGTTACCTGCAAAAGTAAATTGGCTGTGGCAAAGAAAATCCAGCGGTGCACCTCCAATAATTTCTCATTAGAGAGAAGGTTAAATATGGCGGCAGACCCACTAACACACTCTTATATACACAAACAAACACACACGTCAGCTGCAGGAAAGTGAACGTGGCCTGTGATTCTGGAGAAACACAAATACGCACACATCTAAATGGCTAATGTCAATGTCAGCATGAAGTGTAAAGAGAAATCTGTCAGCAACGTGTGCACACACAAACACACCTACAGGTACACACAGAGGAAAAATAGACTCCTTGCTGTCATGTCTTTTAATGTCCAGCCAAGAGACACACGGCTAGAAACTGTGGCTGATATTTCCAGCATGTTATGGAGAGAGAGAGCAAAATAAACATAATAAATAGTGGGATTGACATCATGTGTCTGCTTTGGAGCGCCAATATATAAAAAAAAAATGTTTTCACTCGGGAAGAACTGAGAGAAACAGACCTGCAGAAGAAGGAAAAGGTTTATTTGAGATATTTAACTGGAACATGGAACCAGTTTTCTCACCCCAACAATGATCTGGTTTATGTTTTAGAGGTTTCTACTTTGCTGGACAGTGTTGGTCATCCGGTCCCAGAGGGGGCGCTCTAGGAAAGTTTAGGCGTTGTCCACACGACTGCTATCTCCAAAGACGGACGTGTTCACTGAAATAGGTCCCAGAAAAGATGGCTGCCTTTCCTCCAGACTTTATAAGTGTAGACCTGATGCTGTAATAGATATTTTATTTTCTTCGACTCCCACATCTTAATTGATCGTCCACTCGATCGTTACGGACACTCTGCTTTCTAGCTTCACTTTAATGGATGCCCTTTAAAAAATCCCTGCTTGTGTTCATACACGTGTGTGTTTGGTGTCGTGATGCAGAGCCAGTTTTCTATAAGCTGTGATAGAAACAAACACAAACTCTTAGCTTTTATCGCTGGGAAAACTGGAAGGAAGCAACGCGTGATAATGTGTGAGATAGACAAGTGGAGGAAGAGGAGGGAGGGGGACACGAGCGAAGCGTTGAAAGATTGATTACAGCCAACTAATGCCCTGAATGTTTATTTTCCCTAATTATGCATATGAGGCGTAACACGATAGCCGTGCTGCGGGAATGCCACAAAACGAATTATGGTGTAACTCAAATCCTAATTAGCCCATAAACACACACACACGCACACTCTCACAGAAACACACACACTTTCACACACATTTTGTACACATGCAGTAAAAATCGTGTCTCTATTACAAATGGCTGAAAAGCTGTTAGTATGGTTCTTACTGTTGCAAACACGCACTCGCTGAGCGGCCTCATTTAAAGTTTACAGCTGAAACGCAGGCTGTGGTATTTGGTGTTGTCGTTAATGTGAGACTGTAAAGCTTACGGCTGCCGTTGAGGTACATTAAGAAGACTGGGAGCTCCTATAAGCCGTGTTATGTGGACATCCGATACACAAGTGTCTAGACGATCCGGTTCAGATTTTCTTTTTTTTTCCTTTGAGAATTTTCAATTAACAGTCCATCATCAACGAACCATAATGGAAGGTCACAATAAGAATTTAAGTTTTTATTTCATTTCTCATGAGCTATTAAGTCACTTTACTTTTACAGAAATACATTAACCATCAGCACAATAAAACCTTAGAATGATTTATGTAACTGCAGCTCATATTTGCCCCCGGTGATGCATTTTTGTTCATCACACAGTGACGACTATCAGGCTGGAGACAGAAACCTGCCCCAAGGCCGAAGCTCATGAATTTTACTTCCAAAGTGGAAAATGACCAAACGTCAGATCCGATGCGTTCGGTGGCGTTTCGTCTAATTCGTGTAATTTCGTCTCTGACACCGTACGAGACGTGCTCCACTTGAGAGTCTCAGTCCTGGGTCACAGTATCCTCACTTCTCCTGTTCCAGACATGGGTCCAGTGTAAACCAGGCATTAGAGACACACTATACTCCGGTGTAGGGTTGCTGACTTGGCCTGAGCTACACTCTAATGTTCAAATCACTGGTGAACTATACGCTGACTGGGCCTTGATTTCCAACGACGGAGTATTTCTGTGGTTACTTGTTAGCAGCAAACAACTTTTAGCTATTTAAAGATATTGTTCTCCGAGCTTCTCTCTGCTTTTTATTCTATTTTTTAGTGTATGCTCTTTACTGCACTCATACGCCGGCTACAGCTGATTACGCCGTCCTGACCGTCAGTGTTGTCGTGGAAGCATAGAAGCCGTTGCCATGGTGAAAAGCAATTGAACCTTTTACCTTTCATCATTTGAAACATAAATTATTGCGTCCCTGAAGAAAAAAAAACACTTTTCAAAATTAGAAACACGTATGCCAGCACCACACTTGTGATAAAGAGGTATTCCTTGTACAGCGAATGTGCATTTCCATTCACATACTTCCCTACAAGAGTAGACGCAATGTTAAATAACTGTTCTCTTCTTATACACAACTCTTTCTCAGTTGCTGCTGTAGCTGATGAGGACCTGGCAGGTGCGTTTCCCAGCATTTACAGTGGATGCTGTAGGTTACTTGGGTAAATATCACGGCGTAGGGTCTTATAATTTAATTTTAAAACATGAACCATCTGATAACTTGCAGACGGAGGTTCTGAAAGATTGATTGACTGTTCAATTATACTTGTTTTGTATTTACAAAGCAACATAATGTGGTATAAATGCCTTGTTGAACACACTTATCCCAGCAAATTTCCTGTGTTATGAGTTCGTGCTGAAATTTCAGGACGTAATCCACTGTAAACTTTGATCAAATGTTTACAAGAGGTAGTGGACTCACTTCAGCTAAAAGCATTTTTTTTTTTTTTTTAACATCTAATTCATTTGAGTGGATTATCTTCATCAGTTGTTATCCTATCTTAAGACCCAATGCATGTAAAGAAATATAGCACCATAAGGTTTGCAGAAAGCCAGATTGGGTTAGATTAGAGGCAAGTCATTCAGAAAGTGGCTCAAGGTATGTAATTCTATCCAACCCCCGGCTCTCAGCTTCAATTTAACTGAGAACGCTGCACGCCAAAGACCCTCCGTGCACAACCAAAACACTGTAAGAGAATAACTCGAAGTGAAACACCTTAAGCCTCTTTCAAACAAATTTGCCCAAATCAAAGTGGCACTTATGAATAATTACACCGGGTGTTTTTAGGTCGGAATAAGAAGCAAAACAACAATTATCAGTGAAGGTTTTCCCCTTTTTTTTTTCTTTTTCAACCCTCAACCTCCTCCTCGTAGGCAGTTTTGTCGGCGTGTGTGCCCTGATAGCTTGGGGAAGTATCTATTTACTTAGTGATTAGGACAATTTGACTGTCGTGGGCTAGTAAATTCAAACCATTCACTCCAGCAGATTGGCCCAGACAACATCATCAAGCCACAATGTGAAACACACACACACACACACACACACACACACACACACAGACCCTCATCTGGATTTCTGTCTGTCTGTCTTCTTTTCTCCACGTTACCCTCAAGCTTAAATAAACCTTCACATATAATTACAGCCAATTCTGTATATTTTCATGTCCATTTTCCTGAAACACTCAGAACGATAGGCCTCTAAGAGCGGAGCAAGTGTATGGGTCTTGATGAGCGAACGGCACACACACACACACATGCTCCTCGACTCGGGGAGGGGGGCTGAAAGAGTGTCTTTTACTGATTCAGAGGTAAAAAGGTAAAGGTAACATAAGTCGGTCCGTCCTTCACTCAGGCAGAAGCTGCCGTGTGTTTGGTCTGTGCAGAATGCCGTTCATCTGATCTGGTGTTGCCACGAAGCGATGAAAACATTATCAGAGTCAATATTATGAGGGAGGAAACGCTCCTCTTACTCAGAATGTGGTTATTGTGGTCACGACTCGATATCTTACTTGTAGTCGGTGCCAGGGCCGGTTTAAAAGGGAGACGCTGGAAAGTCGGAGTCAAACACTCCATCCAGAGTCAAGTTTGGCGCCACCTGTGACCTTCTCACCCAAAACACACGGGCACATGCAGGCCAAAGCAACATTATATTTGTATTTGAATTAATAAAGCCTTAGTGTTGGTTAACTCACAACTTTTTTTCCCCCCGTTTCTTCATCACAAGACACAAGGAACACATTTAATAAATACAACTGATGCAATATTTGATTGCATTTTCCAATTCTGTGACGCGTTCACGATATTGAAGCCCAACCTAATCCGTTTACAAACACAGGGACTCCTAACTCTTTAAATCTGTGTTCATTCGTCTCAACTGATCCTGCAAAGTAAGCGAAGTAATTGTAAATGTGTAAACACCATCAGTCATATGTTTATCATACAATGCATACCCGTATCATGTGCACATATACAGAGATGACGTGTTGAAGCTCATTTGCCCCCTTTTTGTTTTTTCAAATAAACACGCGTCCAAGCCGTCCGTGCACATTATGTTCACGTGTGTGCAAAGAGAGGAAGGTCAGGGCACACCGGCGTTTAAAACAGTGACGTTTCTAAGAGAAATGAATTCAAACTGTAAATCCATAAGAATATTTTGCGTTCAAGCTCAAGTTCAATTTAACAGTACTCTGTTGGGGTATAAATACAATTACAAAAGAGTTTGAAGCTAGTTATAAGACGTATGCACTGCCTTATTGGCGTTGTAGTTGCATGTTGTGTTAAAACTGTATTTGATGTAGAACTACGTTTGTCCTCTCGTTTGTTCTTATTCATTAATTGTGCCAAAATCATAGAACCTCGAAATGAATGTGCCGAGAAGCCACCTCTGTCTTCACATGTCTGTAATTTTTATGTTTGCTATTGATGAGGAATAAGATCAATATTCATGCAGTTGCTAAATTCGGTGGACTTGACTCTATAAAGTAGTGGACAAATCAGACTTTCTACTGATTTGTTTAAAACGAATGTATTTTCTGTTTTTTGAGAGAGTTTTACAGTTTTGGCAGTATGATGATACACAGAAACGACACCTCACTCCTTACAACATGGCCATGCACACCTCCTCCACACTTCCTCTTAAATACTCAGAAGTGTATGCAAACATTTTCCTAATGACGCAATAACATTAAACCCAGTGGAGAAAATGCTTCAAGGCGTTGCGCATGATATTCATTGATGATATTTTTACTTGCTGCTTTAATTGCTGCAGTGTTTGATTTTGAGCTGGGAGACGTTTCTGCAGGGAGGACCACCGAGCCATGTGGAAAATGTGGCCTTTCACATTTCAGTCACAGAAATAGGTGGAAACTGCCTTTCCAAGTCCACGTCCTCCGTCTCCTTCTTATGTGATTGTTAATTGGCTCACTGGCACTGACTGTGTGTTTGTGTGTTGAGTGTTTGACCGGGTTTCATATCGTGTGTGTGTGTGTGTGTGTGTGTGTGTGTGTGTGTGTGTGTGTGTGATATCTGGACAGTGTCCCTATGGCCAGAGAGGGATGTAAGTAATTACAATTTCTCCAAACACTACTTTGCCCTATTTAAACATATTACATGGCTCTCACAGCCACCGCGGGCCACTCCCTTTGCACTGCAACCTGTGAACAACACACACACACACACACACACACACACACACATGGAACAAGCGGCGCACTGCACTTACAAGCTGCCTGCAATTAACCAATCATCATCACCGTCATCATGGTCATCATCATGGTGAGCGCAGCACACACAGAGTGCACGCCACAGACCCAGATCCTCACTGAGAGTTAATTTACGGCAGTATTGTTTTTGTTTAAGTTTCACTTCATTCTCTGGAGGGTAATCTGTTTTGTAAGCTCGATAAGCCGCTGACCTGTCCTCAACAATTTACTTTGCAGGAAGTGCAATGCCACGTTTGTTGATTTTATTTTCTGGTGAACACACACACACACACACACACACACACACACACACACACACACAGAGTATATTTGTGAAATTTGATTTGAGATTGATTATTCCATTATTTTTAAAAAAAGCACAAACAAGAAACAATCAATATCTTTACCGCTGCAATTGTAACAAAATGTATCTAAAAACATTTGGTATCACCTTTCCCGGCAAACATAATTAATATGCATTTAAAAAAACATCCTCTTCTAACCAATAATTATATATTATTAGAATATAACTTTTCAATAGCTATAAGGTGACAAAACGTATTTGGATTGAATGATACGTTTCAAGTAGCAACCTTTACTCAAACAAACTAACACCCACCGCGAACACCATTAGCGTCATTGTCACCTCAAGAGTTGACGAGTCACGACAGCTGGAGCGTAAAGCGGGAGTCGATGGGCTGATTGATAACGTGTTAGGCAGGAATGGCAGGGAATGTGTCGCACGAGGCTAAAGGAGGACGCCATGCTTCACTGCGTTGTCCTGCCTACCGCCCTGATAGGAGATCTGTCTGCACAGAGAGAGAGAGAGAGAGAGAGAGAGAGAGAGAGAGAGAGAGAGGCCTAAGAGGGCCTGAGGGCTTCATTACAATACCACAACAAACAATTGTCATGTCTCTGGAGAGATGGAAAACATATGTGGCGTCCTCACATGCAAACGTTATGGCAGATATTGTAACAAACACACTCCTGACTGCAGCGTGAGAAAATATCAGTGTTTAACTACTTTTAGTTTCAGCATTTCACCCTATGACAACTCGTGTGTAATTAGTAATCATATATCTTTGTTTTTTCCAACCCCACATACAACAGGTGGCTTATAAACTCAAAAAAAAAATGAGCTGAACGTCGGAGCATAAAACAGGTGAGAGGTGTTCTGGTCTTAACCTCTACATCCTGTTGTTTCTTTGTCTCTGGGGAAAAGCGTTGAACTCTGTATAGCTCATTAAACCTGTCAATTTTATTGTTAGTGATGAAGTACATTTAACATCACCAGCTCTGCTTTGCATTAACATCAATCATTTCTTTGAACTAGATATGTTGTAATTTTTGGAATTGAAAAACCAAAAGAAAAAAGCATATTTTTTCAGGGTTCGGTCAAGAAGAAATAAGATGAAATGGTTAGAGCTATGTAACAAGAAAATGAATGACATTTGTTAAATAATGAATAATACAGTAATTGTACATAATCAGCAAGTTTATTATGGTTGTTTGAAATAAAAATTATGTACTTTATTAAAAAAAAATTTTTTGGAAAAGAGGGAATCACTCTGGCAGTCTGAGGTGTGCGGCCGCCCAGACAAAGAGCTGGTGTTGGGTTGCATTGCAGTGGCCTTTGCTCAATACTCACCACACACACACACACACACACTTTTGTCCAGTCCCCAGGCAAAGGTTATGTCCCACACACTATTTACTCTCATTCGTTGGAGCCGGTCTAGTAAAGCTCATTCATAAATTTATGTAGTAAATTATGTGTCATGTTTGACACAAAGCAATATCAAAGTTTAAAAAAAAAAAAAAAATGTATTCAATATTTGTGTATTTACATTTTGTAGGATATTTATTAAGAAAACTGTATTTCTTAAAATCGTCATGTTGAGAATTTGGGACACAAATACATGATAAATGATGATGATGATGATGAATGAATATTTTTCTGGCTGTTGCTGCAAAGCTTTAAATCTCTGCTATGAACACGTGGGAGCAGACAACCGCTCAAATCGTAAAAATGAAACAAAACTCCTGCCTTCATATAGTCGAGTAATGTCACATAATCAGCAGAATTGATGGCGTACAGAATATTTTTGTACCATCATCAGTGCTGTAATTATCCACCTGACCAACAGCAGCCCAAATGTATTAAAGGTTAGGAAGTGGCTCTTTACTCGTCAACAATGTCCAGAGCTCTTGTCAGCCTGATGATTAATGAGCCTCTCGCTTAGACAATATTGTTTTAACATGATTTCTAATAGAGCAAGTTGAACTGCCAACAACACACAGAACAAATTGGAGAGTAATCTTTGGATAAAACACAGAACATGGACACTCATGCAACACAAACTAAACTGCAGTGGACGAAGCACAGATGCAGACAAACCAGCAGTGTGTGCCGAGTTATTGGCTACTTTCTCAGTGGGACTCACATTTTTGGTGTTTTTCATTTAGTGCCGGTAATTGAATATTACCACTGGTCTTATGGTATGTTTTCCGTATCCAGCATTTGACAGGAAGATTTTTTTTGCTTTTATTCCAGAGTACATATTCTTTGGAGATCCATTTTCCATCCAACAGCAGTTACACATATCAACCAATATGACAATATTAGATAGGAATATAAAGTTATCCATTAAATTTTAATGTATGACAAGAATATCCCTTCATCCAATAAAATAAAATAAATAGAAATAATATTTTTTGTCACATCCTTAATCCTACCTGACCTGCCCAGTGACTAACACGTTTCAGTTGAACTCACCACCCACGCATCATTTCAAACCAGTTTAAAACAGGCATTGGGAATCCTTAGACTGTGGTTGGCTAAAAGGTATCTTAGTTTCAGCTGCAGTGAATTAACAGCGACAGAGTTTCAAGGCTTCATCCTACTTAAAATATCCTCTGGTAGTACCTGCTTCGTGCGTGTGTGTGTGTGTGTGTGTGTGTGTTCTAGTTATTAAAAATAATTCTTAGTTTCATTGGTTGGCATTCATTTAGTAAATCATTAATGTTGTTCGTGTTTGTCTTTCCATCATTTCTATCATATGCATGTAAAAGGTCTGGGAGTGCATTGTGTGTGTGCTGGCCTGTGTGTGTGTGTGTGGGTGTGGGTGTGTGTGTGTGGGTGTGGGTGTGTGGGTGTGTGTGTGTGTGTGTGGGTGTGTGTGTGTGTGTGTGGGTGTGGGTGTGTGTGTGTGTGTTCCAGAGCAGTCTAGGGTGTTAAAAGCGTTGGTTGGGGGGCTCAGCAGGGACTGCAGCATGGAGTCTTAATTCAATTTAAAGCTCCCTGTTTTGACAGGAGTTAAGAGTTAGCTGGGGTGGCAAGAACGCTCAGCAGTCTGCACGGTATAGATCAGAAACACACACTTCTAAGTGCACGTAGCCACGCACACATGCACGTCCACACACATGAACAAGAATGCACCTAATGCATCATGGCCAAGCTTGCCACTGCGAGTACCAGTGTATCTAGTTCAACAATACTTCCAAAGAAACGTTGATGCAGTAAAGTCACATTTTAATGCAATAAAGACTCCACCTTCTCCCATTGTATTATCAGTGCGTTTCATAACCCTGCCAGGATCTAATTGGATCCTGAGGAATAGAGTTTAATAACCAGCAAGTACTCATTCCATTAATAAGTGCCTTGAGGAATAAGCAGCGCTGTTGTCCAGCAGAAAACGCTGGTGATAAACGATAATAAAAAAGCACAAATTAATAAACTCAAACGAGACAGCTATTCTCTCTGTCTGGCCTAATTACACATATCTTGGATGTGTGTGTGTGTGTGTGTGTGTGTGTGTGTGTGTGTGTGTGTGTGTGTGTGTGTGTGTGTGTGTGTGTGTGTGTGCGTGCGTGCGTGCGCGCGCTCCTCTCACACGCACCTCCCAGCATATTCGTGTGTGGGAATGTGTGGCCCCCTGGAGACATAAAGCAATATGTTTGAGATTTGCATAGAGCTCGGAGAGAAATATATTCTAATTTTGTATATTGTTAGTCAGTCTCCCATAAAAAGCAGGTAAGTCGATATGCATTCAGCCTAAAGGGAACACTATGCATGCTATGTGCAGTCAGAGTGCGGTGTGGAGTGTGTGTTTGGGTGTCGGCGTATCGGAGTCTGAAGCTCGGGGGTTGCTGCGAGTTTTGCGCGGCGTGTTTGCGGTCAGATGCGTGTTTGTATGTGTGGTGTCTGGACTGTGTTTCAACGGGGCCGAGCGGTGTGTGTGTGTGTGTGTGTGTGTGTGTGTGTGTGTGTGTGTCAGAAGTGAGCGAGAAATAGACGGCGAGAGAAGGAGAAGTGATTGTGGTATCCCGGTTGGTAGGTAGGTTATGAGGCCTATCTGTTTCACGTATTCCCTTCCCCGTCTGGTTTCCTGCCATTGATCAGAACAACCCTCCTCCTCCGCCTCTCCTCCTCTCCCTCTCCACTGATGGACAGAGAGAAACCCGATCGCCGAGCGAGGGGTGTGAGGGAGGAAGGAGAAGAGAAGGGTAAAGGCATCAGTGCCGTCTGCAGCCTCCTCTCCCAGCCATGCAGAGAAACCCCACAAAGAGCCACATCACAAATGAAGTATCTTATTCTGCCCAAATCTAATTTCTTCATTCCTCTCGGCTTTACTCCAATGAAAAGATCGTCTAACTGGTGTGTGTGTGTGTGTGTGTGTGTGTGTGTGTGGTTGGGGGGGGGGGGGGGGGGGGGGGGGGGGGGTGTCATTAGACGAGAAGTGAGAAAGAGAAAGTGCTTTCCGTGGAACAGATGTTGGAGGAGGTGTCAGTCACTTTGTGGGGACCCTGTTTGCCGTGGCACCCTCAGAGCCATAACACAACCCCCCATCGTCCTCCGACACACAAATCCACACTCACACACATCCACACGCTGGGTTTTTGAGTGGCAGTTGCGCTGCTTCTCTTGCCTGCCGGGAGGGTGGGGTGGGTTAAGGAGGGAGGGGGGGGTCATCACCCTGTCCATCTGTTCCTGATCGGCCCCTGATGTGGAAGGCAGTCGTCTCACAAAGTCCTGTCCACACAAAAAGAGTACAAAATAAAGTAGGTGGATTTTTTTCTCTTTTGAGACAGTTTGAAGTCTCGGAGCTTCATGTAAACGTAAAACATCAGAAGAAGCAAACTCAACAGTGGTTTGGGGTCAAACGAGCTACACAGCACAGCGGGGAGGACTGCTGTGCAGAACAGCGAGTTTTAAATCCGGCTCAACAGGTCTCTGAACCACCACCAAAAAAAAAAGGGTTCCGCCTACAGCGTCTACCGCAGAGATGTAACTTAAGTGTCACCAAATGGTGGGAAGGGAGAGATAAATAGTCCTCTGTCAGACACGATGGTGCAGCCGGCGTCAGGCCAAAGTTACTGGGAGTTACCACAAGTAATAGTTCTGTCAGAACAGAATCAGCTCTCGACAGACTGATGATTAGGTCACAGCATTAGGGAATCTTGATAGTTGTTTAATTATGTGACATAATCCTGGGGAAGCTTTTTTTTCCACCAGCAGCTTACATAAGAGATACATAAGAAATAGGACATCATACACATTCATCAGATAGAACATACATGAGATAACCTGAAAGAAACAGCAAATGTTGAGTCCCAGTTAGGAGCCAAATTATGAAATATTAATAAGTCTGTTCTCAGCTTGCACAAAGAATATACTTAATTCAAAGCAAACATTGTATATTCTGAAGAAGATATTTACTGTCATGATAGTCGTAAGCATATTTAGCTCAGAATAACCCTGTGATGAGCTTTTGAATCGAACCAATGAGTTGTGAGTTTACCAGCCGTCATACTGTCTCATTCATCTGCAGCTTCCCTTAATGAGAGACAAAGAAAGAGCTCTATTTCATAACATTCTTTGATATTTTTATGGTTTGTATTAATAAGAAACCATAATCAGGTAATTGTCGGGTATTGACTGTATTTCTGCTTCGGCTGTACGAGTCGTGCTGATTGTTGGGCTCATGTTACTCCACTGTTTTATTTAAACAAGTCTCCAGTTTTCATTGCAGTAAACATGCTTTCTGTATTTAAAATACCAATATGGTTTCTTCATGATTTTATGACTAGAATACAGTATATATATATATTTTTCTCTTCTCTGTTCTCACACACACAGATGGCTTTTTCTTTATTCCATGGATTTCCTTCTCATTCTGAGCTCTCTTACAACGCGAGTCAGACCTCGGGTCGATACTGCAACCTGATAGGCCCACACAGTCTGGTCTCTAAACCCCTGCAGGCTCCTATACCTCCACAGTCCCACCAACAAATGATTCACCTCCAGTCCAGGAAAAGTGGCAGCGGGGCGGAACGTCGATGAGGTTAAATTAAGCGTGGTGATGCCTCATCCCCGTACCAGCACTGCAGCCTTAGAGCCACGCTTTGGAGATAACGATTGCACTGGGCTGTCTGTGTTATGAAATGAGTGGGTGACTCTCAAGTAGCGCTGGATGCCGTGACAAAACAAAGTCAACCTGGCAAGTGTTTCTGCTAAACGCCTAGCTTTTTGTATGCATTTACTAGATTGCTAGATTGTTAGCATTTCCGTGGAACTTGACTGTAATAGCAATGTGACGTTTTTTATTGGTGTAACAAGAGAAATGACAGGAAGAAAAATAGAAATCAGTTTACAGACTGCACCTTAGCGACCAATATTAACGTAGTTTGTCTTAATATTCATGAAGTTTAGCAATATTTCAAACAATAGTTTAAGACCCTCACAAAAGTACATATTTAACTTGCGGCGGTGGGAACAGAAAAAAACCCTAAAAACCAGTGTTCATTTTATCTCCAGAGGAAATCCCCCACAGATGTGTATGCATTCATCAAACTGACCGATCTTCTTGCCGAGCTGCCATTGTGTTTCTACTCGGACGAGTCGGGAAACGCAGACCCCGAGAGGCTTTTTGGGGGATTATTATGGGCTATAAGGAGAAACAGGCTGGTAGAGGCAGAGAGCTGGGTAAAGTGGTGGGAGATGAGTGAACGTTCAGGGGGCTGAAATGAGCTCCGTGCTGTAAATCCAAGCAGGGTGGGAGGATGGAGATGATGGGCGGAGGATTGCCTGTTTCCCCCTGCTGTAAATGACTGTATATGTATTTATGATAAATGATCGCTGAGGGCCACACTGTATGCAATTGCGTGTGGGTGTCTGAACATATGGTATGTGTAACCGTGGACAACACAAAACACGAGAGACGCACATATTTCAGAATCAACCAGCAGCGTATGTTCAAAACCAGAAATGTCTCTAAAGATTACAACTTTTTTGTTTTGAAACTTCTTTGTTATGAGTCGGGCTACAAGAATGTTATTTATGACAAACGTTCAAGATCTTCGCATTTTGTTACCGTAAATCTTGCCTGGCAGGACAATCTTGAAGTCATCAGCTTTGTTAGAAAACAAAAAAAAAGATTCTCAGTCTGATTTCTCCCTGCAGGGAAAGCAAAGCCGCTGCCGAGGTAACTGATAGCAGTCAATCTGAAGACACTCTCTGTTGTTTATGAGCTGTGATAAAAAAAAAAAGAAAATGAATACACAGAGCGCACAAACACTTGAGGCCTGAGGCATTTTGTGGTTCCTCCTCTGTAGTTTATTCCCACTCTGCTGAGCTAATAGAGTCAGATAATGAATTTACTCCCAGTCACCAAAGCAGTTTTTAATAAAAGGCACATTCTCTCTCTCCGAGTGTTATTGCCAGCAGTGTCCTTACCACCTCAGAGACCAGCAATTATGCCCTAATGGCATTAGGCTGCCTCACTAACAGTTATTGGCATTAAAACCACGCATACAATATATGCAAAATTATTATTTGCAAATCTTCAAATAAGCGGATGAATGCATTTAGGTAATGTATTTATTTTGGAGGAGGTTTTTATATCACACACGCTCTTTAAATATATAAAAGTTAAGGACGGTGAGAACCCTGCACATGTATTCGTCAGAAACATGAAGCAGATTTATTTTAGCCAATCTAATTTGCTTTATATTAAACCCTTAACCCCTTGCCCATATATTAACTGAGTGTATAAATGGATTACAGTGTGTTAAGGCACCTACGCAGTGTTGGTCGCCGATGTAAAGGGAGGCATTTTACTGTGTAAATAAATGATTTAATGCATTGAAACCTTTCCCTTAATTCACCCTGAGAAACTTCACAAAAACCTGAAGGTTATGTGAAGGAAATTAGATGATTTCATTTTCCGTTCCTCGAGGTAGAAAAAAAAATAAATAAAAAAATACAGCAGCTGTCGTATTTGTAGGAGTTAATAAATGTCATGGCCAGAAATGGAAGTTTATGCCCATGACCGACGTACACACCCCGAGTGAGGCTGCTGTGCAGCGGCAGAGCATATACTGTGCTTACTGTATTCTTTGACCCTGCACACCAATAGCACACACGCCTGAAAACTCAGTAAAACAAGCTGCTTCCTGATTATTACTTTGTCACTTGCTGTCTTTGATTTTTTTTTTCTTTTTCCTGCATTTGTAATGAGATATGGGTGGATAAGAGGGATTTCAAATGTGTGTACAAGACTCTCAACTAAGAGGGTTTTTATAGAATGTGGAGTTTTTGCTAGTTTGAAAGAAAAAACTGTTTTGCAGAAAACTCATTTAAATGGTGCTTACTTTTTATCAAGCTTTTGCAAGAATCACAGTTACGTGATGATTTGGAGTTTAATTTTAATTCTCTGTACCCGCATTAATCCACCTATAAGCAATACCTTTAGTTTAGCTTTTCCTGAAATACACAAAACTCATCTCCATGATACTTTTCTAACTTTTAAATGTTCAACCAGTCCTACAAACGTCTGCGTCTCCGAAGTATACGCCCCTCCCCAACTTCCTCAAGTGAGGAAAACACTCCAATAACTAATCTAATAAATACAGCCTGTAATAAATCACTACTAATTTACAGAAGATCACTCTAACAGCTTTGGACTGTGCATCACTCAGAACCCCCGGGTCCCCGTTCTCCGTACCCTCTGCACTAATGCAGCGCTAATGCAGTGAACGGGGGGCTTGTTTTTATTAGCCAGTGTCCCACTGTTTGGATAATCTCTCGATTTGCCAAAGCCCCTCGTTGACAGCCCACCTCATCGAGCCCCGAGCCCCTACAGGTGTCCAAACATCAGCTAATGGAGCCGGCACGATCGTTAGGCAGCAACACACACACACACACACACACGCAGATACATGGACTCCATTTTGTCAATTCAAGATGTTTCGCTGCTGAGCGGCATGTGAAACAAACGGCTTTGTCACAAATTCATCACGGAGATAGCTTTTGATTTTGCCGCACAAGCCCAGACAGACAGCATATTAAAGAAAATATGAAAATCAAAATAATGAGCTAAAAAAAAAGGCAACTCGGACGCTCGGGGGAAGTTCCTCTTCCACGCCGGCTGTCTAGCAATCAACGCATGTCAAACACAATAGGCATCAACTGTAGATGGGTACCATCTGACTAGATATCCTGGCCAAACTTTAAAGTGAGAGCGTGACTACTGGATTAACTTCCACGATAACACAGGAAGCACAAAAAGCACCGATGACAATAAGTGGGATTTGCACACTTTGGGGAGTTCTACCATCATTTTAATTACATTATAAAAGATGGTTTTGCAGTAAAGTCTAATCCAGTTTTTCTTTCTGTTGATAGATGGAAGCAGGAATACATTTGAAAGCTTAGCAACAAACAAAACAGTTTTACTTTATTGGAAACATAAGAGAGTCTGGAAAATATGTCCACAAATGTAAACTATTGTCTTCTTGATGAGGTCACGCTGTAACACATCTCATTAATCTATTCAAACACAGCTCCCTCTCTCTATGAGGAGGTATTAAAGGATGATACAAGCAGGAGGGGGAAAAAAGAACAGGAGTACTCAGAAAAAGTACTCAAAAGTACACCTGGAGTAGTATTTCCTTCTCCCGAGCTGCAGATGAAGCGAGTGCAGTCGGAGAGCTGTGTGTGCGATGGTTCGCCATGTCAGCCCATTGGAATGGTTGATGAGTTCACACCACGCCAAGCCCGGGTGATGATGGGATAGGTCTTAATGTAGACAGCCATAAACACAGCGGGCCATCTCTAATCCTGAGAGGCTCCTTTGTGTACCTCACGCTGCACAAACTGTTTTGATGAATCTCCCGACCCCTGACCCTTTGATGACGGATGGTGCTCGGAGGGGAAATGTAACCAGAAGGAGGCGGATTGCTCGGCCATCCTGTTTGGGAGACCAAATGGACTCTTGCTTCATCATCCCCACTTTTTTCCGCTGTGATGTGTTTCAGGCCGGTGGCAGATGGCTTGTGGAGGAAAAGCGTCAGAACAGTGCGGAGGATTTCATGTAGCCTGTTATCAGCGTGAATTACAGTGTGAGGCAATTAATTATCAAACCATTTTCCTTTTACTTGATCAAACTCACGCGTTACAAATGCCATCCATTACACACTCGCTTCAGTTTGCAGTGGCGGGTTGGAAAAGAAAGTGTGCTCGGGATAGAAACCCAAGTCCAATATTGAAGCGGTTAAACATCTGCGGCCCAGACACAATCACTTGTCATGAAATCTAAACTACATTTCTACCACATCACACAAACGCTCACGCAGCGTTACAATGAGCATCAATCATCATTTCCCTAAGTCACCATTGTCAATCCTGAATGTTAAGCACTTCATTTCATCATTCGCTTCACGTTGACATGAGATTATAGTAAGTAGCAAGTAGATGACATAAAATGTGATGCTTTCGGTTAAAATAGTGCACTTTTTAAACTCTGTTTCCTCCTACAACATATTACATATATATTTGCAAATTTAAAAAAAAGAGTAATCATTTTACATGTGCATGCATAAGAGGAAGTACAGTTGGTTCTTACAGACCAGAAAGTCCAACACAGGGCCATCACACACACACACACACACACACACACACAGAGATCACTGGTCGTGTTTTCCTGCACAGAGCCTGTTTGTAAGAGCAGAACGTTTGTGAACCTGACAGTGGAAAATCTGAGCCGCTCCCTCAGCCTCCGTTTGGTCTTGGCGTTTTGATTTGTTTGACAGGGAAGAAAATTATAACAGCGGGGGGAAAGAAATATGAAAATATGACTGGTAATACTTTCAAAACACCGATATTTTCCTTGCCGTCTTTGCGGAATTCATAGTGGGAGCCTGTGTGTGTGTGAGAGGTGTGTGTGTGTGTGTTTGTGCAACGCTACAATAGTGAATCATCTTTACTGATGACATGGTGCGCTAATCGTTTGTCTACATATTGCAGGTTTCTTTCCATATCTGGAGGGTTTTCTTGTGGTCTCCTCGCCCCTTTTCTCTGACTTGATTCCACCGTCTTCGTTTCATTCATTTATTTATTTATCCAGTCTGCTTTATTGCTTTGATTCCATGAGCCCCGGGTTGTTTTGTTTTAATGAACGCCTTATAGTTTCTCTTTGGTGAAAGTCAGTTAGTGAACTTTTCAGGGTAAACTCATCTCATTGGAGATGATGGTTCAGTTGAGGAGAGCAAACACAGGCGGTCCTCTGATTATTCATAAATCCGGCGTATTCACATGAGCGAGGGAGCGTATGACACCACGAGGAAATATGCGTCGTATTCTGATTTCAATCTTTGCTGTTAGTGCAGTTAAAAACTATTATTCTCACTTTGACAAAACACACATGTCTCTGCCAAAAGGCCACTCTTTGCTTCTGTGGACCCGTTGACCTTTTGGCCTTTTACTTACCTCAGCTGCAATCTGTCATTATAACGCTGGAGAGCGAGGAATCCACCCCCCCAAAACATATTAATGCAACACTACAATTTAGAGCACCACAATTGCTGCTGTTGATGAGATAGAAAGTTGAATATTTTTTTAGGGTAAATTGAGTAGAGCTCCGGTTTGAGCCGTGTTTGTGTATGAATCCAGACTAATCATTCATCAGCTCCCGTGTACAGTGTGTGCCACGGCTACTGCATAACAACTCGCCTCCCCAGAGAGTGTCAAGATACAGTCGGCTTCAAAGAACCGCAGGACGTCTAATTGGCTCCCAGCAACAGCTACTTTTACTCAGCGGGGCAAAGAGCTGAGTCAAAATGTAACTGTCACTGTGTTATTTGCTGCGGTAAAAACTGCAGTCCTGCTTACAAAGTAAATGTTGTTTTGACACAAAAAACCTTGATGATATTTTTTAAGTATTTTTTTTTTTTTTTTTTTTTTGTGGAAACCTAAGGCCATGAATAATGAATTAAGGTTTGTCTTGTCATGGAAACCGGGCCACAAAGTGCTGTTCCTGCTGCTCCAGTGTGTTTCACACACAAACTCAGTGGACGCCGTCTTTATTGGATGAGGCAGCACTAGTTAATATATCAGACAAGGCTGTGGTGCCACGAGTCGCACAGATTAAATGACTGTGCAGTGTTTGGGTTGCGAGGGGCTGAGTGTTGGTCATCGCTCCAATGCCAGAAAGGAACCTAAATCACACAGAGGCAGAAAACAGACACAGAAAACACTGATGCTATTGTGCAGTGTGTGCAGACCCAGTGAGGCTGTAGGGTGGTGGGGAAAGAGGAGGAAGACAGATTAAGGAGCCCAAGCAGGGAAAGCGATAATTAAATGAAACAAAGGTGGTGTGAAAGATGTTAAAAACACACACACACACGGAAAGCACTTTCTCTTTCTCACTTCTCGTCTAATGACACCCCCCCCCCCCCCCACACACACACACACACACACACACACACACACACACGCATCAAGTATAAAATGAGAAACAAAGAAGAAAAACAGGAAGAAAGTGAAGGAGAGGGAGTTTTAGGAGAATCGATGCAGCGTCGCTCCACTGGGACCGAGCTAACAGCGCAGCAGACCGTGGATCTCAGGTGTCCAGTCGATGGCTGATGCATTAAGGCCGCTTTGGGTTCAAACACACATTTTCTTAATACAACATGAGCCCATTTCCCCCCCTCATTAATCATGTAACCTGATTAGGGCTAGAGGTCTGGCACGTACTGAACCCTGCTCCACTCGCCGCCTTTCATTTTGTCAGGCTTCCCATCACACTCATGCACGGATACACATGTGCACGCATGCAACACGTATTAATCCATGGTTCTCCATATTTTAAATGTAGATTAAACTATGGTTCACAGATCATGCACTCATACGGGGATGTGCACAGGGTGGTACCTCTGCACTTTTTGTGTCAAAAGTAGACATACAGATACTTGTGGCTGTATTTTTGCAAGGCTAACTGAATCTTGCATCCTATTAATAAGAAGGAAATACAATAAAAAAAAATTGCATTAACGATAAAGTAACCAGCCTGTTTTGAAAAGTACAGATATTTTATTTTTTATTTTAAAATAGGGAGTAAAAAATAATAATAATAATAAAAAAATAAATACTCAAGTAAAGTGAAATTCTACTTAAGTACAGTAACAATGTATTTGGACTTTCCCACCTCTAATTTTAGGAAGCTTTTTTATTATTATCCAGGATCTGTATATGTGGTCCACATCACGTCGTTGACCCAAATGTCTCTTTAGCCGGCTGGAGTGATGCTGCGTGACCTGAAAGTCTGTTTCCCATATTATGTATTTTAGTCATTCTCAACAAATCCCATGAAAATAAGGAGACAAAACAAACAATGTTTTACTCTGCCTTTCAATACTTTTATGGTTTCTGCCTGTCAGTGTCCCTCAGCCCCAATTTCATTCATTTCTACTGAATATGTTATGTCTTTTTAATTGGCCACATGTGCATGTTATTTTTGAATGGTTAAACAATGTATTAAACAATGGGACAGTGGGTTTTAGTAGACTATTTGCATTTTACAGTTGTTACAGTGGGGATATTTCCAGCCTCAGTGTGCTGTGGTCAGTGTTGGGCAAGCCTCTAGGAAAGTGTAGTGAGCTAAACTAACACTTAATCTACATTTAATTAAGCTTGACTACACTGAAGAAACCCCCCATAGAAATGTAGCAAACTAAGCTACAACAACATCCCAAAAGTAGTTAAACTACATCAAAGTTTGTTTTTACATTGAACCAACGTCATTCCAAGTCATTGCTATTAATATAAAATTATATAATATATAATAGATGATGGATGGATAATATATTATAGATATATAATAAGCCTGATAATTAAACAAAATAATAATAATAATGATTCTGAAATAAATCACAATGTATATTGTATGTCCAACTACCAATCAACACGTTTTTCCAACATTCATGGACAATCATCCACCTGCCCTGCCCCGATGTTCAATGTACCACACTGTCCATACTGTAGCAAACTGTATTTATATAATCAAAGAGTGTGTGTTTGTGGCTGTATGTGTAGGCCTACGGCCACAGCGGACTCCCTCGGGATCAATTCCTCTCCGTCCTCACCCTCTGCCATCTTTCCATCAAGTAAACACACACAAGCTTGCGTGTCTGAAGGCTCGGTACGTGATGTCAGCGTCATGTGGAAGTGCTTCTGTCGGCTGTACATACAAGTCCGTGTATGGCAGCGGTGTCACTTTCTGATCCTTGGCAGTTTTATTTCAGACCGCAGCACAGGGTCCTTCTGCGCTTGAGCCTCAGACATGCTTGGGGAAAAAATGGAGCTTGTGTGGACGCTGCCGCACAGCTTGATCAATTAAGGAGCCGAGCTACTGCAAAGCTGGTTGATTCACCTTCCAGGCCGCTACTGAGAAATGTGGTTAAACCAGTAATGCCGCTGCTTGTGGCATCACTACTGTCCAACACTGAGAATAAATGCCTGGTTTATTGATATATTTTTAATAGTTTTTGGAGTGGAGATCTATGGCAAAGAGGAATAAGCTACACAGGCAGTACTGGGTCTTATTAGGATTAGTTAATTTTTGGTTGGGGTCTTTTCATGGGATTATTTGGAAAAAATCACATTCATCTGAGACACAAGAGAAAAAAAGGGGACCCCTTATTTCCTCCCTGCCCCTTTAAGAGTTCGTAATTCTGCACCTACAGACATGCATGCATCACAAAATGGCACAAAATACACTGAAATGAATGCATGGAACTCTAAACTGGGAGTCACAGCTGTAGGACACAGAATTGTCTATGCCGTTTCAAAGTGAGTTGTTATGATTCTAATTAATTTCAGTCGCTCATCAGGGCACGGAGTGTGACAGAGAGGCTGACAGACCGGATTAAACATAATACCACTGAACTAAATACCATTCTGGCATTCATCGACAAATGGCAGGTCCAATCATTGATTTGCTCAGGCTCACTGACAGATACCCGACCCCAGTTTTCTTTTTTTGTTCGTCTGATTTTCACATGCACGCGTCTGTAACACAATCGTACGAACGCACACTCGATGTTCACATACGCAGTTTATTCTCTCTCTGTCTCTTCTAGTCCCCCTCTCTATTGGCCACGCTCTTACCCATGGCAAACCTTCACTTCAACATCACGGCACACTTCAGTTCTTCACCCACAAACAGATATTTCGATGGACTTTCAACGTATTCCTCAATAGGTTTATTTATTATTTCACATGAGAGGATGTGTCAAATGTTCCACTATGATTTAACATTCCTGCTGCTTTCACCTCACTGCTTGGACAACCCTGTGTCGACCTGAACTGGGTCTGACTCCAGCTTGTTTATAGATGCACACACACACATGCGGCTCATGTTTGCATGCAAGCACGCAAACAAACAGTCAACACTGTATATCTGCAAGCACACAGATACGGTTAACATTCCTAAATTCCAAAAATTCCTGCTGTTAAATTGAATTTAAATTTAAAAGTCATTAACAAATTTGGCAAAACGACTGACGGGAGTTATCCAAACTTAGTTCCTGTGCTTTGTGTGTGTGGTGCCTCTGTTTCCATTGTCGGTCTCTATGACCTCCTGGTCTAATCCTGCAGGTTTAGATTTTGAAGTTTTAGATTTTTATTTAAGATCTTCTACTCTATGACATTATGAATGCGCTGAAGCTAAGAGCTGTCTCCAGTACAGTTAGCCATAGGACGTCTAAGCACCTTAACCTGCAATAGGAATTACTTCTTCTCTCTTCTTGTCTTTTCCTTCAGCAATGCATGATGGTATATAATGCTCAGTTCGTGACCGTCATTGCTTTGAATCCACTATATAACTCATGACACATTTGGACAGCACCACAACATGGCAAGCTGGACTATATAGTGAGTAGTGAGTGATTTCGGACACAGCCAACATCTACACTCTTATTTTATTTATTGAATTGTTATATTAGATTTATTATCTAATAAACTCAGTGCTGACGGTGCATGACTTATTTCCCTATGCTCCTGTCTATCCGGCATGATCACAACTCTTGATTTTGAGAATGTGGGATATGAAAAGTTGGGAATGATCATTTAAATATGTTTTATGTATTTGATATTTGGTATTTGAGAGAGGAGGTTTATGGTGATACGGGAGGTGAGGGGAGTGGGATTGTTCAGAAGTGTTTTCATTAATTAATTGTCTTGAAATTGTTTTAATTGTTACATAATATGGTCTTCATTGAAGAAAGATGTTTTCCATTGGACAAGTGAAATTATTATGAAAGTATTAGTTTTGAATTAAACCCACAGCAAAATCAAATTAAGTGTATTTAAATAAATGATTACTTGACTTACTGCATTTAATATCAAAAGCATATATTAAGGATAGAACATTAATTTGACTTAATTGAATGTCTCCGTTAAACAAGGGAAAAAATATGATAATGATATTATGGAATAAGTATATTAAAATGTTAAAGCTTATATTACACTCAACAGACACACAGGCTAGATATGATCTATTGTACTTTAAATGTATTTAATTTAACGGGTCAGACCCTCCAGAAAATCAATACATGTGGTTTTAATGCTAAAAAACCAGGCAGACAACTTCTCCATCCATTCTACACTTTTATGCAACTCATGCTGAAGCTACTATACAACACTAACCCTACACATTTTGTGTTTTACTCTGCAGTGTCTTACATAAATAACCAACTACATACATAGTCAGACAACTTGCCATCTCAAACATGTTAATAGTATTTGCTGAAACTGAGTCACAGCTTCAGTCCGACTTTTAGCGCTATAATATTGTGAGAAAATCATCGTCCAAATGGTTCTGTTTCTGTGCTGATAGCTTGTCCCGTTGGAAAAGCATTAGCACAAGTTACACCAACATCAGCATCCTAAAATCAGCCTGTCAAACACTCTCAACTAGTGTGAGAACGCAGGAAGCTTCGCCAGGAATGGAGAAACAAGAGCATTGTGTGTGTGTGTGTGTGTGTGTGTGTGTGTGTGTGTGTGTGTGTGTGTGCTGAGGGACCTGGAGGGCCATAGCAGACCAGGTCAGACTGGGTTTACATGCCTGACACACTGTCACAGATACCCCCGCTGCGTCCGTCACTCAGCACATACACACATATACCCAGACAGTGACATACACACACACACACTCACACTCCTGTGCACACGTGTGCACTTAAACACCACCACAGTGCGATCGCTATCTGTCAGTAATAACACAATAACATTAATCAGGAACATGTTTTTGGACTCTTGATAGTTTTGGTTCTTGAACTTGTCAACTAATCGTACGGCTTTAGTGAGTTTGTTGCTTTTTTGAGAGGATTCTAATCTATTTGGGAAATATACATACTGTATAATCCCCCAAAATGAATACCTATAGAGATATGACTTGTGCAAAAACAAGAGAAGTTTATTCAACATGTAAAGTCATGAATTTCTTGGTCCTTCTGAAGTAATTTTTTTCCTCAGTGAAAATACTAATTCCAAAGACATTGGCTGCACATCTTTTTTTTCTTCTTTTTTTTTAGTTTTCCAAAGAAGAAGTACATCAGAAAGTTAGTTTTTTAGTCACAGGCCTGCAGTGGAACTATTTCATCACGGCGCTGCAAAACTCAGAGAAATCACAGATGTGGTTACCTGAGGCTGTGAGGGCTTGTTCCAGTATTTCCATACGGTGGCACAAATATGCACATATGTTAAGTACCTTTGCTCTCTCTGTCATTTCCTCTCTCTCACCTAATCACACACTCACACAAGGATGCTGTTTCAGTCCATGGTAGGGACAGTGCAGAGCATTTGAGCGTGCTGTCCGTGTGGTTTCCTGCTACAGATTTATCCCTCCACTATCACAATGGCTGTGATACAAGATACCCGTCCACACACACTTACATTCATCCCTTAGTCACATACGACTTGTTCATGAGAGCCGATGCACTGAAGATACTCAGCCCCCTATTTAAGAGATGGACGGTTCAACAGCTTAAAAGACTTTCCTAGAAACCAATGTTTAAAAGCTCAAAAGTAACATGGATGAAGACCTTCAGACTGCAAAGTACTGAGGCTGTTAATCACCTCTCCGTAACCTCAGCTGAGCCGGTTTACGTGCAGCCATTTTGGGTCCAAAGCACGAGTCATTGCTTTCTAGAAGGGATTAAAAAGTGAAAATTATCTATATTAGGCCCATTGGCACGGAAGCATCAGCACGGCGCTGCATGTATGCCATACAGACCCTCAGCCTTCACTAATGAGCCCCCACGGTCTCCAGATCAATGAAGTGTTAAGTGGCCATTTGAAAATAACATTGTAGTGTTAAGTTGTTCTGTCAAGCATACAGTCCACGAGCCGGCCTGCAGCACTTCAATTTAAGAGCTGCCATCCTGTTAACATGGATTTACTCATCAGCGGGTTAAGATGGACGGAGGGTCCCACACAAGCTTCTACACTTCAGGCAGTAACAATACAGGGAGCACTGACTAGTGAACCATAATTCACTTAAGCAGGCGTCCCGTGTTGATTTAGTGATTTTACATGCTCCTAAAAAAAGAAGCTGTGGTTCTAATGGCCTGAAACTATACTTATTATGTAAGATAAAGCAGTCTGGACATACATGGCTTGACTGGTGACATTAAACATTGAAATGCATAACACAGATTTAATAAAACATTTAAAGGCTGGAAATGTCTTCACGCTGTTGTACTGCCTGAATTGGACCGTTCTCCCTCCTCGTCTCCCACCTTTACCACAACCGACTCCATCTTTCCAAAGAGTCACATTTAGCCTCACTCTCTCTCCCACCCAAAGCGTAGCAACACACACACACACACACACACACACAAACTTTGAGGGCGAGCTAGCGAATTCCTGAGGGCTATCGGGTTTCGGGTTGCCTTAGCGACTGAGCACGGAGGCAGATCCATTAATCATTGAGAGCAGTTCACTCCAGAGTGGAGGTCAGACTGATTGCTGTGGATAGGGTATCATCCCAAAACACACACACACACACACACTCACACACAGAACATGGACCAGGGACCTTGATTTGAATGAAAAAAGATTAGTCCGCCTCCCCTTTCCCAACCTCAGTTCCCCATCTAAAATGCATACTGTAGGCTATGCAGACAAATAGGACAGAAAAGCACACTGGTAGACCATGAGTTAACGCTAGCTCTTGGGTACTCTCTTGTTGCTTTCTCTTTCTTCGACTTTCTAACTCAAACACACACACAAAACAATCTCTCCTTCCAATGTTGTCTGGGCATCAGGACGGCCGTGGCGGTGTCATGTGACGTGGCTGCGTGGAGCCGAGTGGATTAAGAGATTGGAGCTCTGCATTCATTTTTCAGGGACTCGGCTGAAACACTAGACCTGCACAGGTGTCTAGGAAAACTGAGAGAGCAAGGGAGAGGGAGATGGGGCAAGGGATGGGGGATGGGGGGGGGAGCAGACTGGAGCAGACTGGAGCAGAAAGAGCCCAGAGATGTATAAAATATGCTATTAATTTCCTCCGGCTGCATATCATGTCTTTGTGTATACGACTTTCCTTCTTTCTGCTTTTACATCGCTGCCTTATCCTTCAAATGCTGCATTTCTTACTGAATGCTACATATCATTGTGATGTCATAATCAGTTAACTGGGATGGAACAAAGGAGTGGAGGGATGGCAAAGTAGGAGACGGGAGTAAAGCATTTTCAACACATACTTGGGTTTATCGGGACAGGGCAGATCTTCCAAATCACCATTCTTGTAGATACAATGAGGCAGATGAATAGAAATTATGAAGCAGCAAAGGTTAGACTTGTATGTATAGTCGTGAAGAATGAGAGGGGACTCGGGTTTGGTCTGTGGAAGGAATCACATGTTCTGGTGAATGGAGATAACTGAGTTTAGGTGGCAGGTGTAATGAGCTGTTCCAAGACATGCAAAGGTCAAAGGGTCGGTCCACCACGGCAACCATATGTCCTTTCTGAAGTGCTGTTGGCGGTGAACTTCGTAGTTTGCTAATTGTAGTGATGGCTACTCTGTGTGTGGCTGTAGCTTGGATCTGCATTAAAATCGCTACTTCCTTGACTTGTGACAATAAATGCGGTGCTTTAACGAAGGGTACGCTAGCAATAAGTGTCCAAGAGAGTTCTTTTTTTAGGAATGTGCCCTTCCCCTGCTGCATGCCAAATTACCTCGTTTGTCATAATTGTTTGATCGATTTGCAATAATGTGTTCTCCATATAGGGCTGCATGATTTTGATTTATTTCTCTTAGTATAAACACACCTATATTTTGTGATCCAAAAACTGAACCGGGACTTTGTTGTTGATGGGCCTTCACCTGACATGTTCATTTAACGATTTAGCAAATGCCTGTAGAAGTGAGAGAACGGAGAAGGTGGTGTTTGGAGCTATATGGAGCTGCAGCGTTACTGTCAAGAAAGTGAGGCAGAAGGTTTCGTTGGTGCTATAACTCCTGTATGACTTGGCCATGTAGGGTTATGGGGGGGGGCAGTGTTTATAGAAAGGATCAAGTCACCAGTCTAAAATGGGTCGGGGCCCCCGTCTCACCAAGCTGTGTTGCTTCGTGAAGAAATTTCACTCAAACTCACCTCAAAGACGTTGCCTATGTTCTGCGACTTCATTTGACACGTCTCCTAATATGCTGCAATGCCAAATTCTTTTATCAACTGCCTCAATGTCCTGAACGACTGTCCAACTAGCACCGGTGGTACAAGATACATTTGTAAAGGCGCCGGCAACGGTTAGCCACAGATGTGCGATGTCCCCACAACAGTATCTCATTCAAGTTCACTGACACACTCGTACACAAACACGTGCATGCGTATCTATCTCCAAGGCAGTTTGTCCAGCGAGATTTACAGGCTCCTGGGAAACCTGATGTAGACAGCCACAAATCAGCGTGACTATGAAATAGAGAGAGCCACACCAACATGTACACACACACACACACTCACACACACAGAGAAAGAGGCACGGCCAGGACTCTTGTGAGCACACGTGCACACACGCACATGCACACACGCAGGCTCATGTGGACGCGAACACATGAAATATAGGTACAGCCACTGCACCACTGAACCGGCTCCCAAAGGTGCCCACTAAATTTACTGGCTCCTCCAGCTACTTCAAACGTTCTCCATAACTTAGGGGCCAGACGATTTTATTGTTTCAGGGAAGAAAGGACGGTGAAAAAAAAGCGAAGGAGTGAAAGATAGATGTGCTGGGAAAAAATTAAGTCCTCCTTTGTCTCAGACAATTAAAATTCCTCCGGTTGTGAGACGCGTGCACATACAGCTGCACAGTACACACACACACACACACACACACACACAGTGAAATGTTGAGTCCATCTTTAATCCCCCGTGCATAAGAACTTAAACTTTGTGCTTATAACTGAGTAGACTCACATTTAATTAAAACGTATGTTGTGTACCCATGGACACAAAAAAAGAAGCACTATTCAGAACCATAACTTTTCTCTCTGCCTCCGTTTCTGTGTGTGAACCACACCATGCATGTGAGTTGAAATAAGTGGAGCTAGTTAAAGCTACCTTTCCTCCAGGTTATGAGGCAGTGAAGCAGAACTTGTTAATGTCCACTTCACTTCTGGCACTAGACTAATGATAAGCAAAGGTGACGTGTCATACACCCCATTTAGGGACAGCTCTAAGCACACAGACTAGTTCAGATAAAGATGGATTTGATACATAAGTGTAGTTTCTATGTCTTTTTTTTTTTAATTTGAGTTATTTTATGTTGCGTTACAAAACTTTTCATAGAGATTTCTGATGTGATCTGATTAGATGTCTGGTAAAACTTCACAGCTTTAATGCTCTGTGCTTCTTCTTTCACCCAAACACAAATACATCTGCAGCTCTGTTGTTCAGGTAAAAGGAAGACTAAAACACACACTCACACACACACACACACACACACACACACAAGCGCTGGGTTAGATGAGACATTGTAGCAAGCTGAGCTTCCCGGCAGGTGGTCCACCAAATGTTATCTTATTGACCTCTGTTCTCATGTACACACACACACACACACACACACACACACAAGTCAATTCAGTAAGTGAGCGGAAGGGATCATTATGTGATGAGGAGGCGTCTGACAGTAGGACAAGGATTTACTTGACTAAATCAACCTGAACGAGAACAAAGGGAACGGACAGACGGACAGACAGACGAGCACGCACGCATGCACACACACAAAAGCTAATGCCCTCCAGGGTTTATGATATTTAACTTAAAAAAATACACAAGGTTTCTTCTTCCATTCTCTCCTAATACTTTTTGAGAACAATTGTCTTTGTAAAACACCACAGTTCACTTTGTGTGTGTTTGTGTCAGAGTGATTGCTACAATGGCTCTCCCTGTCCAATACAAGAGTGGTACCATCTGCTCCTGGCGATGTCTAAGGCCAAACCCCTCGTATACAGTTGGTGGTCTCAGCCTCAGCAACCCCACAGATTGCCTGTCCGTGTTTGCATGCGTACGTGCGCGCGTATCTGTGCGTGTGCGTTCCTTAGCTCTCTCACAAACGGATGTGTTTTGTTGCGTGCGCGCCGCCGCCGCCCACCAAGTCAGAAAACCCAGATGGGATGAGGGATCATATTCTTGATTAAAAATGACGGAGGGAGTGCTGAATTCTTCCGTGTGGTATGTGTGCATATGCCTATGTGCGAACACACGCTGCACACACTCCCATATGTTGGTTTTGTACCTGCTCACACACTGAGTTAGGTAAAGCTTGGTTCTCATTTCCTGAACAAGTTGATAAATTCCAGATCTCCTACACACAACCTCGGCTCTGAGGGGATGGAAAGAGAAACGTGTACCATTCGCGGGAGGCACGTACTTATTTTACGCAATTAACCTTTAATTAAGCAGGCAGAGACAGAGGTGGGGCAGCAACGGGCCACAGAGGAACAATACGCTGTCTGTTCATTTACTGGAGTGTTATTGCCCTGAAGTCTCAACCTGGTGGGTTGATAGATAAGTCTGGCTCGGACCGGGTCAGTTTAGAATAGCGTTTTTTAGAATAAAATAATTCCTCTTTATGGGCTGACCTGAGAACGCTGTGCACTTTGGCTCGGCACTAATGGTCACCAGTTGGGCTGCAACCAATGGTTATTTATTAACTGATTTAAAGTTTGGTCTATAAAATGTCAGAAAATTGTGGAAATGTCCATCCCAGCTTCTCAGAGTCCAAGCTGATGTATTTAAATGTCTTGATTTATAGCTCCAAAATCCAAAGATGCATTTTTGATTGAAGATTTTTTACAACACTAGACTAATTGCTAGAGTTGTATTAAATGTGCTTTGAATATTTGTGAATACATATTTTTGAGACCTTTCCTTTGGTGCTACCATCAGAGCAGAATTTCTTCTTCTACAAAATAAATCTATCTATGGGCAGATTTTCATCACATCTAGTTCACATTGGAAGTGCATTCATGCTCTCCAGAGGATGCTTTTTATTCAATTTTCTAATTTTATTTTATTTATGGATTATTATATATTATAGGATGGGTTCTTTTCCCTACAGAGAAAATTGCACTGCCACCCTTTTCAACTTTTATTTTATTACAAGGGACATTTTCACATTATTAATTAAATAAAACATCAAAACTAAATATGGCAGCCTCTAGGGTTTGCTAATGAGTATGAACTTCTTCATTTTTTTTCATATCCCTATGCAAAAGTGTCTTTTCTTTTTCTATACTTCAGCAATGTTAAGACCTAATTTTCTCATTTTCAATAGTGCATATGTGTTGTGCATGTGCGCATGCAGTGTTTTAAGCTAAATTCCTATTCCGAGGTATACTCGGTGGTCTCATCATTGTCAAGGATCATTTATTGCTTTTTAAGAACTGGACAATGATATTGAGGGGAAAATGCTAAATCAAAATCGCAGCATTTCTTTTTTTTTATGAATGAAGCCTCTGTATCTCCACTTACGTCAAACTGTACTTAGTATAGTGTTTAGTACTGCATACAAAACATAATGACATTCTCTTCTGGTAGGATCGATATACTGTATCTTCACAAACTCAAAAACAATGTTGATACATTTCCACTCTGAAATGCATTTCACGTCATAAATCCTCCGTCCATGTGTGATCCATTTGTGAGACGGTAGCAGACAAATCATATTAAGTGTGCCATAGATGCCTCGCGTACATCTTTCTTTCTTTTTTCAAAAAATCCACTTCTGATCTGAAGATTTGAACTTTTTTACAGCAGGTAGCATGGAGAGGACATTTGCTCTTTTCCTGTCAGATATATCTTTGCCCTTCGCTGCCCTGCACATGGCTGCACACACTCCTTTGACTATTTATGGCAGCAGTTAAGTCCCAGTGCTCTGGTAAAGAGCTTCAGCAGCAGGTGAAGTGGGAGATGGAGCGGAGAAGCATATCCCAGACCTGATACAATATTACAACACATAAACTCACTGGGATGAAAAATGGCACGGGTCACTCTCACCAGGGTTAAAGATTAAAACGTGTGTGTGGTTGTGTGTTTGTGTTTTAGGGCTAGTAGTGTGTTAGCAGATTGATTCCAGACCAGTGTCTGTTCATTTTTGGAAAGGGAATACGCCTTGCCCTTCTTTTCGCTGTTGCGTTGCTATTGCATAGCCTCTATCCATTCAGCTGATGGATGTCGCCCAAGAGACTCACAAACTCACCGCAACCTGCAATGTTAGGAGGAGAGAGGAAACAAAAGGAGGGAGGAGAAAGGAAGAGGAGACAAAGGGAGAGATCTTTACTCAACACAACACGATGTCATGTAGATTGTACAAGCCAGCCACTTCTGAGCTGCTCTACTTTATTCTGTTCTATTATTTGTGTGACAGACACGGCGCAGTGTCCGTTTTCTCTTCCTCATTCCAGCGGAGGGATCCATCCCTCGGGCCACAGACCATTTCTAAACAGCCTTTATTGTAGCACGCTGTTCCTTTTGATTACAGGAAGGTCTCACTTTACCCCACCACTCCGTAGCCGAGCGGATCCTATTACCCGCTCGTATGCCAGCGAGTGCAAATATACACGTGTATACGCGAGATATGAAAACTTGCGTATTACACTGGATTGTTTGTGTTTCGGATTGAGGTCTTGTCCAAGTCAAGCTACATTTCTGGGCAGTCGTGTTCAATTTCTTGTTGGAGACAAAACTCCTCCGATACTTTAAGATTGAGTGTAAAAATATCTCATGAGGTTAAAACGTATCCAAAAATGTTTTTAAGCGCCATGTTTTTCACGCAAAAAAAACCTAGTATGGCTCTAAAGTAAGAGGCCACAGACATGACCTCCGATATTCATGTCTAAATCCATATCACTACCACATTTTTGAAAGACTAACTCAAACGCCCAGAATAGAGTTGCACAGTGTTTAATAAATTGAGTCTGACTGGGCCAATAAAACCTCGCTGTCTGCTTCGGAGGGAACACTCAGGGGTCGAGGGCCCAGCCCCTGATCCAGATAGACAGCCTCGATTCCATGTTTTCCGCAAAACACAAATGGGTGAAATTCATACTTCAGCGATGTCAGCTTTCCTCTGCAGCGCTGTCACTTACAGCGCGGGCCTCGGAGAGTGCAGAGCAAAAGAGGATATATCCTGTATCATTTCCTGTTCTTCCAAGCGCTGTCTTTCTGACCTTGTTCATGATATGCCTCATGCTTCTCAGTATCATTCCGCTTGGCGCTCACGCCGTCTGCCTGTCTTTCTCACGGATGCTCTTTCTACCCGTCTGCCTGTCTTTCCCTCTCAGCCCTACCTGTTTCCCTGCATCCTTGACTCTCTCTCCTCCACGTACCTGCAGCCGGCAGCAGAGGGGGCACGTTACGGGCCAGGGCGGGTATATTACCCCCCCCCCCCCCCCTTCTCTCAGGGCGATGTGCCAGATGCCGCCTCTCCCTCTACACCCATTTTTGACCACACGGTCAAGAGGGAGTGTTTTCTGTTGCTCTTGGACGGCGCTTTCAAAAAGCCTTTTCCTTCGCCCTGTCTGTCTGCACTGCATGTCTGATGAAAACTCAGACCTCTTTTTTCCAACTAGAAGTGCTAGTTCTGGCATCGTTACCAACCCTCTGCCCCCCTTCACACACACACACACACACACAGTGAAACACCAAATATTTCATTTTCAAGGCAGGGACGAGGAGGCGAGAGATGAGAAGAAAAAGAGAAAACAAAGGAAACAGTATATTTATGAAAACAAACTGCGTCTGTAGTTAAGATTGTGGATATATACCAACAGGAAAGGTGAGAGGCAGGTAAATGTACACGTTCATTACATTACCATCGACTGCTCGACCTCTGATATACGTTCCCTGGTTTCTTAAAAGCTCTCCTCTGACCAAAGTGTTGCTTCTCCTGATTCCACACAGAGCTCTGGGAATTTATTCAATTACCTCAAATGATCACATAAGAAAAAAGGGCTTCAGAATCTGCTGAGGTGCACAGGATAAGCTTTCAGAGCTATCTGCAGAATCTCTTTAATTCACCAAAAGTGTGTGTGTTTTAGTCAAAGTGCCTCAGAGCAGCCATTTTTCTTCTTTTTTTGCTGAGTCCTTTAAAATTGCCCACATCCTTCTTTTTGTAAACAGGAAAATGATTTGAGAGAGAACCAGTTAGCATGTGAATACTGAAAGAATTATTGATTTATACTTTGAAGTCTATGGTATTTCCTTTTACATACATGTATTCAACACTTTATCTCAGTTTCATTAAAGTTAATGAAGAATTACTTTGCTTAGAATATAACACATTGTAGGAAAACATATTATGTTGTCATTCATATAAACTCTAATAATTCCAAAGTCATTCCAACACACAGATTCCACTGGTAATAATTAAAAATATTTCATACTGGTCAGTATAAGATAGATAGATTACCACTTTGTAATTTTACAATGTTATTATATTGTGTCCTATTTTGTCACGATATGACATCAGTGTTGTCTGTTGATGCTGATCACATGAAATATTGAATGGAATAATTCAACCTAATTTTTTTTGCAGACATACACAGTCAAACAATTCTTTAAATTGCCACCTTGTTGAAGAAAGGAACCACGAGACATTATTGAGTATAAAACGTGCACATTGTCTCTCTTAATTGAGGTTAAAGAGTATCTTTTCACTTTTACAAGACTTGGCCTATGGGAACCCCAACATGACAGCTAAACACACACACACACACACACACAGCGCTGTGTTAATGAGAGTGTACTCTCCTTCTGTTTCACTCTTCTCTGCCCCATCAGGGAATATAAAGTTTAACAGCCGTTTTGCTATCAGTGACCCTGTGGAGGAAACACACTCACCACCGAGAAACACTACTAATTACCCCAAACTCTGTGTGTGTGTGTGTGTGTGTGTGTGTGTGTGTGTGTGTGTGTGCAGTGTGTGTGTGTGTGTGCAGTGTGCATGGAAATTTGCTTGCAAGTGCACTTTTTGCATGTGTGTGTGTGTGTTGTGTGTGTGTGTGTGTGTGTTGTGTGTGTGTGTGCAGTGTGCATGGAAATTGTGTGTGTGTGTACAAAGTAGAGAGCAAGATACTTATTGATATAAAGTTTCCACCAGAGTTGAGGAGAGTATCGTGTGTGTGTGTCTTAAAGAAAATGTCGAGGTGCTAGATAGCCTTAAGATGGGTAGGTGTGTTGGGGGTGCAGGCTAATTTATGTCAGCACTATAGCGAGCTCCTAGATGTATTGATGGTAAGACAATACGGAGAGATCTGCTTCTTCAAAAACACTCTGCAGTTCTCCTCATGCTACACACACACACACACACACACACACAAAACTTAATGCCCTCCACCTTCCACCTCCCACCTTCTATTATACAACATGTCTGTATTTCACACCGAAGCCGACTGTAACTGTAGAGGCCGCACTGCTGCTGTGCTGACGCAAGGGACATATGGTCCCGAAAGAAACCATTAGAAGTATTGGGGGGTTGGATTTTCTCTCACTCTCTCTCACACACACACACAAATGTACAGATACACTTACACACACACACTTCCACCCCCTTTAGCCATCCCTATAAAACGACAAAATTCTTGAAACGCGTAGAGGGGATTAGAGCAAAAATTGTCCTTTGGATGGAAAGTGAGTTTTTCCAGCTGAGACGTGACAATAATTTGCAAATGGGTGGGATGGGAGTATCAAGAAAAAGGAAGGAAATGCACTGTAAATTTTGGAGAGCAATGTCTGTTTCTCTGCGTCAAGACTCCCCCATGGCTATATTTTATACTACTTCTGTTTAGTGTAGAGTGTAGAGTACAGTAGGATGTCTTATCTTAAACCTTATGGGTGGATTTTAAGATCTTCTGTTACATGAAAGAAATACGTTTCATTCAATCAGATATTATATATTCTTAATTCTTGAAGGCTACTAGTCATATCCATATCTACACACGTTTGACCCTTTCAGACTAATCTTGCCAGACATTTTATTCACTAGTAATTTGTCATTCTGTTTGCTTGGATGCATGTATCTGTAGTGGCCCTGAGTGTCTCTTCAGTTGAGATCCAGCAGGAAAAAGACTTCAAAGTCTCCAGAAAGCTCAGTATTTTTATATGCAGGCCTGGGTTCTCTCCCAGCGCTGTCGTTTCAAAAGAGCTGGCTTATAAAAGCCATGTTTGGGTTATTATGTACATCCTATCTGCTTCAGCCGTCGCTGACCCTCAAACTCTGTGTGTGTGTGTGTGTGTGTGTGTGTGTGGTCATTAGGCAGGGCTACAGTGGAATCCGTTTACTCTCAATAATTTCGCAGTTCGGTTTTTGTGAGCCTGAGAGGAGGAATGAACATCCTGAGTTTATTGGCCATTAGAGAGCTCTAGTGTGTGTGTGTGTGTGTGTGTGTGTGTGTGTGTGTGTGTGTGTGTTTGAGAGCAAATGTGTGTGTGTCAGGAGAGCTAGTTTGTTTGGCTAAGTGAGGCAATTTTGGTCTTTAAGTATCTCATGTCACTTCCCCTCAAAAAGGGCCAAGTGATACAAGCACTCCATTCTTAGCAACACACACACACACACACACACACACACACACACACACACACTCCATGCACATGATTCAGGCTCCAATTAAACTGGAATATTTGTTATTTGAATGTTTAGTAATCTAAACATCAAACATGAACATTGTGCACGGTATATGAGGTTTCAGTACGAGGGTTTATACTGTAGTTTATGGATGATCCTCTAATTGTTTTCCTTTCCTGTCACTCGATTCATTTACTATTGTTTTGTGTGCATTCCCTTGTCCTTCAAAGCCTAGATTAAACCAATCAAAATGACTAATGACTGATGTAATTGAAATCAAAGTATTGAATCTCCCGAAACACACTTGGAGAAAACATAGGGAACGTCATACGTGAACTCATCACCAGAGGAAACGTACATGGTTGCTTGTCAAAAACAGCCTAATTCCTTTAAGTCAAGTAAGATGTTACCTGATTGGTTCTTCATGGTGGTCCTCTGATTAACCTGACCAGCCCGAAACAAGAGGACTTTGATCTGTGATTGGTGAGGTCACTCGATGAGGTCAGCCAGCATCTGCAGGGAAACTGAGAGGGCCGGCGACAAAGTATTTGAAGAGCATCGTTCCAAAATGAGACGTGACACCTAATTTCACCCCAAAAAGAAAGAAAAAGAAAACATGATTACTGGCATGCATAACTCATATCAATTCTGATTTATCCACCACATGCAGTCCGTGACCTACAAAACTATCCAGTGTTTACGACCGAGGTGTGTTTGAACCATCAGGAAGAGCTCATCAATCGGATAAAATTTGAGGTGTGATTACATAAGATAAATGTTATTGATCCTGCGACATGGAAATTCAAATAATTTATAAAAATAAGATTAGACAATAGAATGTAAATTATAAGATCTATATTTAATGGATATAAACATATCATTTTTAATTTGTAGCTGCAATTAGCTTGAAATCATTCATTTGGACAGTAAATTTCTGTCAAACTATAATATAACATCATCATGACAGCATTCAACCAAAAAAAATCAATTTATGAAATTGAGTTGAAACAACCAGGCAGTTTATAGATTAGATTAATTTCATCAGAATTAAAGATTTGAGTCATCTTTACACACAAACGCTAACATTGCCCGTTTCTGGCTTCTCTTTGTGAGGAGTTGCTGTTTTCTCTGTTTTCTTTCATTTTAAATGTAATATCTTCAGGGTTTGGACTGTTGGTCAGATGAAACAATTTGAAGACATCACCTTGGGAAAAATTGTGATGGCCATTGTTTCACTTATAAACCATTAATTGATGGTCATTTTTTTAAATCAACAGACTAATCAGTCATGAAACTATTTGTTTGTTGCAGCCCTATTAAAATATATAATTATTTCCCAGCCTGATGAATAGCTTTATGTTGGATGTCTTTTAATTAGTGTCTCTTTGTGTCTTTATCTGTCCTCTTTTCTTTCTTCTTACCTTTTTTCTCTTCTCCATCGTCTCTCTTTGTTTTCCCTTGCTTTAACATCTCCCTTCATCTCCCCCCCTGTTGCTTCAGAGGAAGATGAACTCTGAACAGCTGTGGTGCTCCCTGCCTGCTGTGAGTTATGGAGAGCTGCTGTCCTCTTGGCTTTTATTGATAATATTACACTGGCTGATATAAATATGACTCAACCGTGCCTGCCCCCTCCATCAACCTGCAGGACATGCCTCTGTGTGTGTGTGTGTGTGTGTGTGTGTGTGTTGTGTGTGTGTGTGTGTGTGTGTGTGCGATATTCGCTTCCTGACCCCAGGAAACTCCTTCCCAAGGTAGAAGCACAACGTCGGACTACATGCCGTTTGCAGGAAGCAGCGAGCTGAGATCCAACATGACAAACAGCTCCGAGCCTTAAGTTGGCTAAAAGAAGCTCCTGCCCGCGTGCGTCTATATATTTTCCGTCTGTCTATGCTGGGCTGCGACTTCCCGCGGTGCTGTAAATAATACGTCTCTTTGCTGGTCGATGTCTCCACGCGGTGCACACACAGAAAGGAAGGCTGGATTTTATTTAACGTCTTTTCTCTTTGCAGTCTTCTTATTTTTGTTGCTCATATTAGAAACTATGGTATATATTTTTTTTATCTTTACTGCATATACAAAAGACAGAAGATAGAAAGAAAGATCAGAGCAGTCAGAAGTTCTCTGTGGGTTGAAGACACACACACACACACACACACCAGCTGCATTGAAAGCACTGATTAGGTTTTTTGTGCCCTGACCCAAAGGTGTAAATTCCACATTAATGCCTCATGTATTAACGTGACTGAAGTCTAATGCTCTACACTGCTGAAGATACGACACAAACACATACGTTGTCAGAAAAGTGCATAAATCTGCAGCTGCTCTACACCCACCCACACACACACAACCATGTCCAACACACACACACACACTGTACACATTCACTACATTCTGCCATTCCACTAACACAGACTGGCAGGAAGCAAATGTGTCATTTATTAGGGCCTGTTTCCAATCTGCGCTGGTGATGAATATCTCCGATCTCCCCCAAGCTGCTCCTGAATATTCTGAAACAAAGGCCTCTTATGAAATTATACTGTCATTAGAATGACTGCTCTGATTAGATAGCGGGACTGGATTAGCCATCTGCTCGGCTCTTACGCAGAGGAATGATATGATCAGGCCTCATTACCATGTATGAGAACACATTGGAGGGTTTGGTTTCAATAATGGCATATGCAGTATTTTGAGTGGCTAAAATAATGATCCTTGTGTAATGGAATTCTTTAATACATCGCTGCTCAGTATGACAGGACACTGTGTTGTTAAGAAAAATAATTGTTTGAATTTTGAATTTTTTTGTTTAAAAAAAGTGGAAGTTAATGGTTTCCAATAATAAACATTTATTTAACACTAAAGGGAATGAGTCTGTGATGACTCCTATGATAGTAAAACATAAAAGATAAAGATTTTGATGGTCAGATTTGATTTGTCAAAGATTCAACCAGAAATTCAGCTTCTCTCGGCTCCTGATTTAGAGGTGATATACTATGTTTACAAAAATGTTCAACTTGATACCACTTACTAAGCTGATGAAACAGCTGTCGATTTCCAACCTCCGTATCCAACGAAACATTTTAGCTTTCCAGTGCCTCTCACAGTAAAAGCACTCGCACTTGTTTCCACATGTCACGCGGCGTAAAAAAGAATGGCGATCGTTGTGGGCAGCGTGTTGGTGGAGTTGCCACTGTGGAATGGACATGTGTAGCAATTTATCACTTGTTTCTCGGCTCATGTGTGGGTGGCCCGGCAGCGGGTATTATTGCAATTTGGGAGCAATTGACAGTAATCCCCCTCTTTCTGCTTGTGTGAAAGCTCATCATCCCCCCTGCACGCCGACAGGCACGTCTTCACTAGAGATGACCTCCAGAGCTGGTATGAAAAGCTGCCGTAGCTCATATACTGTATATCATTATCTGCCTGTCTTGAACTTTTCCCTTGGTGGTCTGGAGAGGCCTCTCAGAGTAAACCACTACACTCTCAGGGAAGCACAAACGACTGCTTGCAGACGCAGATGGCAGCTCTATGCTATTCAACTCGTCAACGGAGGAAATACTGATGCATATTCTTCAGTCATAACCCGCAGGATGTATTGTGAAAGGATTCAGTCCTCCGTCTGCCCATCACTATAAAAGAACAACATATTAAAGAATCTAAAGTATTTTTTTAGTCTGATGTTTGAGCTTAGTTTCAATTGGTGAGGAGCTCAAGGGTTAAGCTGTTGCTCAGCTGTCTGAATTATGTTTAGTAGCAATGTCTTTTTCAATCCAAGCATGCTGTGCTAGCCACTGTATAGAGGTCAAGAGGAGGGGGTCAGGGTGCCTATTTTGGCCTTCCAAGCACAGAAACAGAGGTTTTTGTCCCCACATCGGGATTGCTTTAGGCTACTAAAGCACTTAAATTGAGGTCGAGATCGCGGCTTTGGTTAAATAGTAAAGCCGATGCTTCCTGCCTCATGCTTCAAGTCTGTATTAACATTTTTTGATATTTAACCAAGACCACAATCTTTCCCTAACCATGTGCATAACCAAGTGATTGAGTAGCCATGACTGGATATTGTGGTCAAGAGAATGAAAGATGTTGACAGTGACCATTTTGCAGGTGTCTTCCACATGAATATTTCTTCATTTTATTTTTATGCTTCCAAATGAATTTGCTTTTGAGAAATGTGTCACATTTGAACGTTGCTTTTGGCTCCATTGCCCTCATAATCCTTGTTTGATTTAAGTGGCAGGATCGTATATGGGCGAGTGGATGACAGAGTTACAGTAAAACTATAGCTTGATCATCCTATTTACATTAATATTAGAACACGGGCATTGTATAATAATGTTTAATTGAGGGTTCCCTAAAATCGCTAAATAATTACAGGCTAAGGCCTGGAGGATTTAAAGAAGCTGCAGGAGGTACCAGCAGAATAAAAGTGGGCATTGTTTAATGTAAACAAGCTGTCCTCACTTTCTACAGTCCTCATGTAAAATGTGTATATAACAATGGGTTTACAGATATGCACTCTTAAAGTACATTTTTAAATCTTTTATTTGAAAATGTTATACTATTATAGGCAAACAGTATTTGCTGTAAACATGTAAATGTCATGTAAATCACTGGCATGAACAACAAAAGTGGAAACTAAACTGTACTAATGCGTAATGATGCATGAGGCAGTTCCTCCATCTTTTCTCTCAAATAGCTGTGGTTGCCATATGCTCAGATTGACTATAATTGTTAGTTTCCTGGACAAAGTGTTCAGAGGTTTGCAGGCATTTAATATACCCTGCAGGCAGAATTAAAAAGCAATCATGAAATCCAATTCTTCCATATAAAAACAAGCGAGTGTTACGCCGTTCCACACGCCTATTTACAAAGCAAACACTTGCCTTCATCTTCACAATACCTCATATTATGCCCCACAGTGAACCGAGTGCAGCAGAACGCTTGATGGATGGTTTGGTTTAATGAGAGAGAAGTCATTTAGACGATGAAAGGAGACACATCATTAATGGGATTTCTTCAGAGTGAAAATGGAGTGTGCAGAGCTTGCGTGAAGGTGCGAGGGCCCGTTCATCACTGCTCGTTGTTATTATTATTATTATAAGTAGTAGTAGCAGTAGTAGTAGTAGTAGTAGTAGTAGTAGTAGTAGTAGTACTGTTAGCAGCATAGCAATGTTGTGCAGTCCACGTTGGCCCAGAATGAAATATCTACAACTACTACTACCATAGTGGCTGGATTGCCATGAAATTCTGTACATCATTTGTGGTGTTTATATAGAGGAGATTGCCATGAATCTGTGTACATTCATGCTGCCCAGAGGATGAACCCTGAGGACTTTGGGTATCCTTTTGAAACAACTTTGGTGATCATCCCACTTTTCCTCTAGCACCACCATCAGGTCAGTATTTCAACTTCCAAAACGTCCAAACTACTGCAAAATTAATTACATTTCCATCACCCTCAGATTAAGTGTGTGTGTGTGTGTGTGTGTGTGTGTCGTGCGTGCGTGCGCTAATCAACAAATGTTAGCATTCTAACATGCTAAAATAAGAAAATGCATTTGGCTAAGATTAAAACTGCTAAACATTATAATGTTAACATTGTCACCTGTAGACAGCTTCCAATGACCTCTGAAACCATGTGACATAAAACCATGAAATATATATATATATATATATATATATATATATATATATATATATATATATATATATATATATATATATGCAGATTATATTGTCAAACTCTCAATATCAAATACCATTACCAATAATTTATATGATGTTAAATGAGTATTTTCATGCCGTTATAACATGTAACAAATTAAATCGAAAGAAATTAATTTTAACACCTATAATAAAATATGTAGCAACTTATGCAACTATTTTCAACCCACACACAGAGAATAGTTACAAAAGTAAAACTCTTAGATGGAAGCACCAGTCCCATCACCAAACTCCACTGTCAGTCATCTTCATGCCATAAGAACCCCATGTAGTGTGATATCCAATAAGGCGTTCCTCTCCTGTACAGTATCACGACAACCACTGACTCTATGGTGGAACTATTTACTGCCCATATGGCCGGTGACACGGGGTCAGGCCCGTGTTTCAAGTGAAACCACAAAATGTTGTAAAAACTCTACATACAGGGTTGGATACATATTCAAGCATTAGCACATTGCTAATTACTGCGGGTCGCTTTTAATAAATTCTTTCCTGACATACGAGTTCCAGCTCTGTGAAAAAAGGGAAGAATGCTGCATGAGGGGAAAACATTAAGCCATGCTGCAGACTTTTGCTATAAGTGTAAAGCTCCGGTTGTATATGTAGAGGAATATGTACCATCTATAAGATTCACGTACTAAAGTGTTGATTAATGAGAATACTACATGTAGGAGTTCACACATTTACTCAGCAGAAACCAGGCAGATTCCCCATGTCTTCTGGAACATAAGCAGATACTGTAGAGGCTGTTTCAACTGCACAGCTCTCTGGGTAATTTGACATGTTTTTATGTCTCTATACTTCCTTTGCCGTTTGGTTAAAGCCAGTTTCCAAAATAAGTTGTGATCCCGACTCCGGCCTTATTCACACTGACATTACATTGTGGTGTCCTCGTTTTTATTTGTTTTAGGGGTGCGGTAACCTCTTCCCTCAGGTTTCTGGCCAAAATGTGCTAGTTCATATGTTACATGATCAGAGGCAATTGGTTATCATGATCCAATTATACGTCCCGGCCTTCTGTCTCTTTTGATGCGGAGCAGGCTGAGGTTTATCTGATCCTACATATTGGTCCCATGGTACTTTATTAGTTGCACGCCGTATCAAAACACTCCAAAGGAGCAGGTTAAGATCTTGTAGGTCACTAAACAGCATTACACTGACTGCACATGCATACAAACTGAAAATGGTTAGTAATCAAACGCAAAGTAGGGAAAAATCATACAGCAAGAAATGCATGCAGGGGCTGCACTTTTTTCTTTTCTTTTTTTTGCCCCGTGTACCCTTTGCCAAACTGTATATAATAATACATAATTCCACACTGGAGTGTGTTTGCAGTCATTTACAACAAGCCCACAGCGTTGACATAAATCAGTGTATGTGTGAAGCTCATATGGCTGCGTGTCTGATGAGAGACAGGTCTGAGGGGGGATTTCACCATAAAGGTTAGGAACCGTGAAATATCTGAGAAGTGCTGGAGCCCTTCTCCTCTCTAAATTACCCCCGAATGCAGGCTGTACGCTTCTTAGTGGTTGAGGGGAAACGCCTTGGCAGCGCATAAAGGGCTCAGTGTGCGGCTGAAATGACCGTGCGACTCCTGAAAATAAACAGGAATCAAATGGAGTGATTGATCGAATAAATTAACCTCAGCAGCAGCAGCCGCCTCTCTCACTCTCTTCCTATTTCGAACACACACACACACACACACACACACACACACACTGCTACTCATCAACTCCAATGACCAGCCTTGTAGAAAAGCAGACACTTGTTGCTGTTTGCCTCAGTAGGCCAGCTGCAATTTGGGTGCAAATGAGTTCCACAGTGGTGGTGGTGGTTGGGCAGTGGGGTTTTCGTGTGTTAAGGCTCTTTTTTTGCCAGCAGTAGGGTCATAGATGTAACTGCGTCACAGGCTGTGCAATAGAAGGGCTTTTAATTTGTCCGCTTCACTCCAGAGAATTTGCAGACTGCAGTTCTGTGGAAGGTTAAAATAGTTTTTGGCCTTGCTGAAAACCGCTTAGCTGTTAGTTTCAGATTGATATTTAAGTTCATATTTCTGTCCAAAGTGGCCGTTTGATTATGTGCAGATATTGTCCAGGTGACTCTTGACAGATTTTGTGAATAATACTCAATCAAAGGGTGTTGGTTGTGTCGGCTCGTGGTGCACAAAGAACTATTCATCCAGAATGACAAATTTCCACCCTGAAGAAGACAAATTATTTCTGGACACTGGATGTTTTGCTCATGATTTACAGATGATGGACAATCAGAAGAAAACCAATTATATGAGTCATATTAAATTCAATTTGAATAAATGACTCGTATATTAGCAGTTAATTCAAACAGTTACACTGCTTATTTGTAAATATTTCTCTTTTTAGGGAGAAAAATGGAGAAGTAATTGAACTTGTATACCTGATTCAGTGCTTGCAGTGTTTGACCTGCGATGAGCAGCAACTGAAGGTGACTCTGCCTTTTTAACTGCCTGTGAAATTGCTGCGTTTTGCGGAGGTCTATATCTTCTAGAGTGAGCCTGAAATGTAAACCGTCCAATCTGATGAACCTGCCGACCGGTCAGAGCCTCCTGGAAATTAAGACAAGACACACACACACACACACACACACACACACACACACACACACACACACACACACACACACACACACACACCTCGGCCCCGCCCCTCCCTGCTGCCTGCCTGTGCGGTTTATTGAAATCTCCTCCTCGCTCTATAGGATGGCCCCGGCCTCTTGGGTAACAGGAGAGATGTAAACAACCAATTATAGGATAGGCCCTCATTCACATCCCGTTAACCGGTATCGACACAGAGGTTCTGGCTTTAATAATCCCTCTCTGTCTGTCCGAAAGAATGTTACTCATCAACCCCTTGTTGCGCTCGTCTCGGGTCACTCTTTCAGAATAAAAGCCCACCAACCCCCGACACGTAGGCTTTGCAACGCACACCAGAAAACAGACATCTTGCAATAATCAGCTCAATTAGTGCGGGTCGCGGTGGAGAGCGGCCGAGGTGAGCGGTGGGAGGTTGTGAAAATAGGGGGGCTCGGCTATTAGGGGAAAGGCGATCCGCGTTCATCAGCGGCCGTAATAACGAGCGTTTCGGAGCCGGAGCCCTCTGATCAAACTGATCCGCGGAAATAAGTGGTTTACAAACACTGTCACGGGCCAGGCGCGGGACCCCGATTTGCCCCGCCACTGCCGGCGCGCGCACCCGGCGGCTCTTGTTACCGCGAGGAGGCCTACGACGCGTTTTAATCGACTGTTCGATTTGCTCCGGTGCATCCTGACCGCGAAGTCCGAGCAGGTGTGACGACTGAGACACGACGACAGGACAAGCGGGACCTTTTCGATGATCTCACACGTCTTTATGTCAAAGATGGCCCAAAAATACATCTTAATTGAAATACGTTTATTAACTCCACCCTTGCTGCTATAAGTAAAACGGGATACCTGTGATATGGTGCGTCTTATCCAAACATCTCATCAGAATAGCATCTAATGGACCCCCGATGGCCCCCGACTGCTCCTAAGGGCCCACAACCCATTTTGGCTACATCTGCGCTCATCATCCTCCCCCAAATAATCCAAATGACTAAGGACAGCGTCTTTTAGGGCTCATAGGTTTATGTGTGTGATATGTGTGTGATATATAAAATGGCCTTAAACGTAGGAATGAGATAACCTCAGTGGGAAATAGTGTGACCACTGTGAGTTGGATGCAGCACCTCTTTCACCGGTGGGAGAACCCATGTGTGTTTAGGCTCACTGACCAAGACCTGTGTGTGTGTGTGTGTGTGTGTGTGTGTGTGTGTGTTAGATGGATAGAAATGATATGATTTGATCTGAAATCGGTTTAAAATGTCGCTTCTGTTAAACTGTGGGCCGGTCTCGCTCCCTGCGCTCGAGCCTTTATCTTCACGAGCTGTCTGAATGGAAGTCAACACGTTCAAATGTGATTTAATGGCACATTTGCTGGGTCACATTGATGTTTGACTGTATGACTATTATTAGGCCTATCTCTTTTTTATTGTTATTATTATTATTATTATTATTATTATTATTATTATTATTATTATTATATTTCTTTATGGAATAGAACTCAATCACTCATTTCTTGTGTGATGTATATTGTGTGTAGCCTATAAATCGCTTCCTTGTTTTCCTCACTATCCATTTCAGGCGAGCCCCCGGTCCCAGGACGATTACCATCAGTCAGCTTAATGCCGTAATACTCTCTGAACTGCGCTTCGGGCGAAACCCAAGTCAGTTTATTAAACAAAGGGGGAACACAACGCGGAAACGGGGATCAGGCTCCTCTTACGGTACTCCTCTGGTGATAAACTAACGTCATAATTACACTAATAATTCCGCTTAAACAGCCCCAATCAGGTGAAGAGCTCCTCGCAATAATCGGCCTGGATGCAAAAAAAAAGACAAATTAGATCTGCAACAAGAGTGAACCTGCTGATCATGATTATTATTATTATGGCATTTTATTTTCATACCCCTGAGTTATTATGGAGCTCCTTGCTAGGGCTTTAAATTTGCTGCTGACATTTATTTGTAATACTTATTTTTTAAATATTAAATTGAGTTCTGCAAATATCAAACTAAGCATATTAAATACTAAGCAATAATAATAATTACGATTAAAACAATTATGGCTAAGTAAATGACTGATAATAATACTTATGATTATTATCATCACTATCATCAGCAGATCTCTGAAGCGCTGTGTGTGTGTGTGTGTGTGTGTGTGTGTGTGTGTGTGTGTGTGTGTGTGTGTGTGTGTGTGTGTGTGTGGTTTGAGGCAGCAGTGTCGAGTGATGTGATACCGAGCGTGGGTGTAGCTGACAATCGTATCTATAATCAAGAGGTCCCATGGTGGGCCGATAGAAATCTACCAACTGGTCAATCTCTGGCCCAGCAGTCAATAAGACACATGGCCGTCCGCGAGACACACGTCACCCTATACACCTGACAACCACAGCAAACATGACAGCGTGTCTCAGCGCCCTGCTTTCTCTTAAGCTCCCAACAGATGTCCTAATCACTTTTCACCATGCAGCAACTATCATTTTTTCCCTCTGAATCCCCGACAAAAAAAATCCACATCCATCACTTTTTCTTCTCTTCCTCCATCACCATCCTGCGTCATCCTAATCACCCTGTTGACATGATAACTTCTTTTGACGGCCTCCGTCTAAACCGCTTGACTTGAATACAAACGGAAAAGTTGTTTTTGGCTCACCGGTGCTGCTGCTGCTGCTGGTCGTTTTTCTCCTTCGCAGTGGCCGGACAGACTCTCCTTCTCTGCTCTCCGTCCGATCACCTCGACAGCTCGCTGCACGATCACTTCATGTCACAATTAGACGGCTGCACACCTCCACATTGTTTCCTCTTCTGCTCCCCTCTCCTTCATAATAACAAACCTCATCACTTCTGATTCGTTCGGGGAGTGCAGCTTCAGTAATGTCACATTTACACTGGATTAAAATAAATCTTCTAAATAAATGAAAATAGTTGATGACTTTATGCAGTCTTTACACTTGCAAACTCATCCCATATTGTTGATGAATTGCTTTCTAACAGTAAATTATATTTAGTTATTTTATTATTTGTAACATATCTTCCCAATGTATGGCTATGGGCTACATTTAAAGAAGGCACTGGTGCTTTTTCAAATCACCTGTAAACTTTTACAGACTTTTTTTTTTTAATTTCAAGTGAACTTAGATCACATTTTGCTAAACTGATTGGAGGCGGAAAAAAATCCCCCCCTGACATAATTATTCCAAATTAGTGTTGTTCTTGTGCATTTATTAATGCATTTTGTATTGGTTGCCATTAAGGCCAGGTAATTTAGAAAACTTTTCTTCAAACGCTGAATGTCTTGTTGTGGCCAGTTGACAGACATTTCCACTATGAAATGACGAAGTGACTGACTTGAGGGTTCCAGGTGTTGTGGAAGTCTTGATTGATTTGTGAGAGCCGCCGGAGGCACGAAGACACACTGCAGCAGGCTCTGCGCTCTGGCGCCATCCTTCCCCCAGCTGCGGGACCAGCTCTGCCCCCATCCACCCCCCGGTCCCTCCCCACCTCCCAGCTCTGCGCTCTTTGGCTGCCCGGGGTGTCCGTCAAAGTGAAGGAAGGGGGGGGAAAGTGTTTCTAGAAGAAAAGAAAAAAAATCTGAGCAATATTTCTTCTGGTAGGCGGGCCGCTCGTGAAGGGAACAATCGGGTTGACTTTGCCAGGGAGCCACCTCAAAGCATATCGGGTTACCTTGAGTGACAGCGTAACCATGGCAAATAATTTGACTAAGGCTATTGTCTTATCCTCACCATCCCGGGTCAGATAACCGACCAATCAGAGTTCATATAATCGCTTGTCTTGCCAGCTTAGAATAATATTATTAAAACGAGCCAGCGAGCCCGGTCTCCGGGAGTCGGTTATGTTGAAACGGCATAGAAAAGGTGGAGGAGGACGCTTGGAGGAGTAGCAACTTTCTCTCTTTCTCAACAGCTAGATGAGGATTTGTCGCCTGGGGTTTTGCATGGCTGAGCGGACTTGAGTTTATTGGATATTACACCAAACCTTCGGGCTGTTTTTTTTTTTTTTTTTTTAAGTTTTTAAAGCTGCTCTTTTTTGGGAACTTTTTATTTTTTTTTTTTTTGTCGCTTATGGACTTAATGCGTTTTGATTTAATGTGGGACTGAGAAGGGGACAGACGTGGAAGTAAGGCGCGATATAATTGATTTGCGTTGTCGCCATGTCTATGCTTCCGACGTTTGGTTTTACGCAGGAGCAAGTCGCGTGTGTTTGCGAAGTGCTCCAACAAGGGGGGAACATCGAGCGTCTGGGCCGCTTCCTCTGGTCGCTGCCGGCGTGCGAGCACCTCCACAAGAACGAGAGCGTCCTCAAGGCGAAAGCCGTGGTCGCTTTCCACCGGGGCAACTTCCGAGAGCTCTACAAGATCCTGGAGAGCCACCAGTTCTCGCCGCACAACCACCCGAAGCTGCAGCAGCTGTGGCTCAAAGCGCACTACGTGGAGGCGGAGAAGCTGCGAGGCCGCCCGCTCGGCGCCGTCGGGAAGTACCGCGTCCGGAGAAAGTTCCCGCTGCCGCGCTCCATCTGGGACGGCGAGGAGACGAGCTACTGCTTCAAGGAGAAGAGCCGGAGCGTTCTCCGGGAGTGGTACACCCACAACCCGTACCCGTCCCCGCGGGAGAAGCGGGAGCTGGCCGAGGCCACGGGACTCACCACCACGCAGGTCAGCAACTGGTTCAAAAACCGACGGCAGCGGGACCGAGCGGCGGAGGCGAAGGAACGGTAGGAAACTGCTTCATAGACGCTTCAAATCTGTTTCACAATAGGCGAGTCTTTCTAGTGTGTTATGGGTGTTTTTGTTTCCGTAGACAGTTTTTAAAGCAGGCGCAAGCAACTAGTGTTTCCTCGGCGCCGACATATGCAATATGATTTGCTGACCTACATCTGGGCAATTCATTGCATCGACGAGATGTTGTTATGTTTTCAGTTGTGAACGAACCTCTCCACGCATATGTTTCTATTGGGGGATTCTATTAGAAACATGTAGGTTTCTATCCTAGTTCTGGGTTCAGTAGTCCTTGTTGGTGTTTGTGATGATCGTGCAGGCCGCGGAACACTTGAAAGGCGGAAAATGAAAGGCTATAGAGTCAGGTAAAATTACAAGGTTATAAAAGTTGCATTTAAGCCACTTTTATGTTTTAATCACACATATTATAACGTGAAATTGCCATTTCAATTGACTTTGACATTAGGATCAGAGAGAAAGCCAAATGTTTAACCCTTCAGATGCTGGACAGAACACAACAGATGGATGAGAAAACATCTCGGAACACGTTCAAAAAGTTGTTTTTGCGCTATAATTGGCGTTTGCGTCCTCCACATCAGAGCTGCTGACATTTCATTTGGAGTCGTTTTTACATTTCAAAAGTGTTTTGGGACGGGCGAGGCGTGCGTTTTCGTCAGGTGCTCGCTGGGCCGGTGTCTTCTTTCGCCCTCTGGCCACTGATTCGGGCTGAAGGCTTCACCTAAATCATGTCTTCCCACTGACAAAAGCCGTATTCACCGCTGCAAACAGATGGAGCAGGCGCACGTTCAGCAATAATTAGAGCTGTCATTTACTCAGACAGAAGGCTTTGCCCGCTTTGATAGGTGCATGCTGGATCAATTAATTCACCCTAAATACTTAGGGGAGATTTATTATGTGCAGTCACTGTTTACCACTTCAGCCAGCGTAGATTACACTTTTTTTGCTGTGTGTGTGTGTGTGTGTGTGTGTGTGTGTGTGTGTGTGTGTGTGTGTGTGTGTGTGTTTTAAGAATTTAACGTCGTCTTCACACCGTTAAAAATATGAATTTACAAATATATAATTTGCATTTTTAGTCTCCCACTTTTTAATGTTGCTACTTTAAAAACAAATTTACAACTTAACAATTTCTTCCATATTTTTTCTGAGTGACTTGACATGTAGCAAGAGTTTTTTTCTGCAACCACAGTGATTTGTTGTTGTTGTTTTTCTTGTTGACAGAGAAAACAACGAGAACTCCAACGGCAATAGTCTCAACCCATTGACTTCTTCCATGAATGGAAATAAATCTCTATTGGGGAGCTCGGACGACGATAAAACCCCTTCGGGGACACCGGATCACACGTCCCAGAGTCCGGCCCTGCTCCTCGGCTCGAACGCCGGTTTACAGTCCCTGCACGGCCTCGCGCCCCCGCCCGGACCCAGCGCCATCCCGGTACCCGGCGGTGTAGACTCGGTGCACCATCACCACTCATTGCACCACGACACCATACTGAACCCTATGTCTTCTAATCTAGTGGACCTCGGCTCTTAAGAAAACACCAAACGGAACAGAAGGGGGACAGAGCACCGCTTTTCTTCTTCTTCTTCTTCTTCTTTGTTGGAAAAGTAATTAACGAGGTGGCGCGAGGCAAGCTTCAAGCACTTGCGGCAAGGTGCGAGGCAGACAGACTGGAACACTGCGAAGACAGGCAGACAGGCAGACAGACAGATAGACACCGTAACAGACCATTTAGTCTCATATTCAAACTTTCAATCTCTTTTTTAAATCCGTACCGCCATTATTCCCCAAATGAAACTCCCACTTGTTTCGGGGGTTTTCTAGAAACAAGTGTCAAGACAGAGAGCACTTAAGAAATTGAATCAAAACAGGTACCATTTATTGAATTATCGTCTCTTTAATTCGCTAAAGGGACGTGCTATTTGAGAGACTAATGTGATTGTGAATTGTTAACCCGGATCTTTTTTCTTTTTCTTTCTTTCTTTTTTTTTGCAGTGCTGGTGCCGACAAAAGGTGAGGTGGATATAGGTCGTTTTAGGTATTAAGAAAAGACAAAAAAAAGAAAGTATTTTACCGGAATGTAATAACGTAACATGCTATATTGTTGAAAACAATAACAATAAAATGTCTTAATTCTTGTTACTATTACCGTTGTTATTTTAGGGGTTTCGATATATCAGCAGACTCTGTAGGCACCGTGTTGAAGGTACCCCATCGCCTTTTTGTTTACATTACATAGGGGTCTTTTTTTTCAAGAGAGCCATAAGGAGGGTTTTATTTTGAAGGGGTGGGATGGGGGGGTGATGATGGGGTATAATATTCGCAAGTGTCTTATAAGAGCCGTGATGAGATGAAATATCTTAATCGCTTGATATTATTATAATTTGCATTTTCAGTTGGAAAGAGACTGCATGTAAACTTTGCGATCAATGATGGAACATCAAACATTCACCTATAGTTTCATATACCCTTTACAATAAAAGAAAAAGAAATACATGAATTGGAAATGGAGGATTTCTTTTATTCTGAATGATTCTTGGCAATTTGCAGAAAACCGTCTGTTTATATGGTTTGTCTATATGTATCTATATTTTTTATATATATTTTTAACTATAGTTAAAAAGTAAAAGTTATACTATATATATATATATATATATATATATATATATATATATATATATATATATATATATATAAAGCAGGCAATAACTAGCAACCTCATGGGGTCTGTTTTCTCCAGAATGTGTGGATTTGAAAATTAATAATTTGCACTTTTAATTGTAATGTTTCATTTAATTGTATTTTCACGACTTTGATTGCAGAACTGCACGTTCATAACAGAGCCAAACTATAATTTTGTAGTTTATATACTTTGCCAGTGGTTGTTCTTCATAGTCCGGTCCTTTCCATTTGCACTTAAAATGGAAGTGCAAAAAACTGGGTATGTAATCATTTTTTAAAAGTCTGGAAATGTGTGAAAAAAGGAAATATTTGGCAGTTTTTAAATTCGGGAATAATTTAATAGGCGTTAAAGACGTTAATTTAAAATACACAGTTTAATTATACATTATATTACTGGTTACCTTGTATATAGTTTATGTTTTTTTAAGTGATCATCGCCTACTTGAGGTCAAAGTTCACGTGAATCATCATTGCCGACGTTAAAATGGCAAAAACGCTACCAAGACTTTCCATCTGGTGCTTTGTGAAAAACAGCAGTCAAGAGACCGTGGCATGAGGCCGTGGAGGGCAAAGTGGCGCTTAAACGTAGATCCGTGCTTTCCCAACCCTGAACCTTGATGTTCAAGTGATGACACCTTATCTTTCCGCGCTCGGCCGAGGAGAACAAAAGTGCCGGAGTGTTTGGCGCAGAGAAAAGGAAAACACCGAACTGGAAACGGGCGTTGAAAGAAGACACTTTGTTTGAACAGCTTCGGCCGTCCAACACTGACACTGCCCCCAAGCCCCCCAGCCCCCCCGAAAAGAAGCCTAAACCTAAAACAACATCTTCCACACTTTCATTGGTAGCTTTAACACGTTGGCTGATGTTTTTTATTATCACAATATTAATAGTATGACGGCGTATAGGTGCCATGCTCGTTACACAGCTGATGTGTTATCGGATTTGTTTTGTTCACAATAATAACTCTGCATAAGCACATTTCTATTTAGTGACTAAGACTTTTTTTATGAGCCATAATTCACACTGATGAGGAATCGCGTGGGGGGGGACTATATTTGTTTTTAAACAACTACACGGGAATATTATGGTCCTGTTATAAATGCGAGTGTAAATATGAAAAGTGTACACAAAGAGTGTGTGGACTGTCTCCCTTCTGTCCGTGAAGGCGAAACACCAGTCGCTCCTTGAAGGTCAATTCCGCACGCGGCTCAAAGCCCCGGCTGTGTAATTAACGAGGACCCGAATGCATATGGGTCCACTCAAAACAAGCCTTTAGCGGCTCGCGGGGAGACATAACACCGCATAGTTGGTTTCGCACCAAACCAACCCCGTAACCCCACAAAGCATTGCGATTGTTCGTCTCTCCTCGCGCTCTCCTTTCCCATATGTGGACTGGCATCGTGAGCGCGCCGCGCGTGCCCGCGAAGGCGAGGTTGTTAAACGGGTTCTGGGCAGAAGATGTTCGGAAAAATCGGCCAGCGTTGGAAGAAAGAGAAGGAAAAAAAATCCCCTAACAAGGCTCCCTGGTTAGAAGCTGACGTGATTCTGCAAAAGAGAGAGAAAAAGGCCGAGATTAGCAGGCAGGCAGGTGTGAACTAGTCGTGGTTTCTCTCACAAGTTCATCTGCGGGCTTTAGGAATCACTCACCGCGGGGTGAGGATGTTGCGGAGATTAAACGTCAAGTGTTCAACAAAACAATCTTGTAGAGAAGAAGTTACGCGCAGTGTGGCCTCGGGAAACAAAGCAATTAAACATTCAGGGGAGAATGTGGAGTCCCCGCCATGTAGACCATGCTTTTGTGCAACATTAAGGTTTGTGAGCGTTGTTCTGGCCTGAGATCTGGTTCTGTTCCACGAGCGAACAAATTACTGCGTTGTTATTGGCTTCGTAATTACATCGGCGTACATTCACGAGCACAAACACACCTTTCACACTGACGTTCTTCTCGCAGTGTTAGTGGATAGTGGAGGGTTATTTCATTTGTAGGCTAGTTAATGATTTTATATTCAACAGGGAAACAAAATGCTGCTGCAGATTGTAATTCACTTAGCTATTTTATTTGCATCTTAAAACTAAATGACAATATTTCTTTCATATTTAGCAATTTTCTGTCGCATGTAATTAATTAAATTAAATAACCTTCAATTTTTTTCGTTAGTTCAAGCAGAAGAAATGTAATTTTAAAGTGCAAAAATAATTTAATTAAGGACGTTTTTGTTACAATATTTTTCTTCTATTTGTTGGGGGGGGGGGGGGGGGCGACGACAATTATTTGGAGTTGTCGGGTCTGGACTTACGTTTGTTCGACACATAACAACAGCGATATGGAGACACCAAGATAAGTTTAATTATTCATTATAAATATCATCTTATAATGTCAAAGCAAAACTTGTTATTTCCTGCTTTGCTTTTTAAGAAGGTGATTATTTTGAAGCCCTCAGCAAATCTAATATTTGCATTTCCAAAGGTATTATTTTAGATAGCTCCTCCTCTATACAAACAGTAAGAGAAGACTGGATTTTGATTGACGACTTATTTTAACAAGCAGAGATGAGTGACACTCTGCTTCACTTTCAGATGCCATTTCTTGGAAAACTTCTCAGAAGTTGTTCACAAAAGTGAATGATTATAATTGTGCACAACAGATCATTTAATTAGAGGTAAAAACCTTCCATCCCCTGAATATTTTTGGGGACAAAGTAAGAAAAAAATTAATTATTTGATTAATTTTCTTGTGTTTCCCAAAACGAATTTGAGCTTTTGTTCTGAGTTGATGATGAACATCCTTCAGTTTATTTCATGCTTATTTAAAATAATCAGAATTGGAGATGCAAGGTTTTCCTCCAACAGCAGCGTATGATAGATCGTCCTTTAACCGGGAACTTTTTGTTAAGTGATGTTAACACACTCCTCGAAATGTCAAGTACAGTGATGATGGTCATAATGTGACACATTATTGGTCCCATGGGGGCATTCTCCTTTCACTTAGAGCCCCTTCAGGGAGGTCAGAGGTCAAATTTAATAGCAGCAGCCTCAGAACCGGGCAGGATTCACAGTTTTGCTTCGGCAGAACAGAGAGGCTTGAACTCAGGTCGTGTGGGTTGTGGACGGTTTACAGAAATAAAGTTCAGGATGGCCCAAATAATTTCACAGATAATTTGCGGCAAGTGACAGAGCTCTGATTCCAGGCAGCGTCCCAGTTCATTGTCGTAAACTGGTTGACAGGCTGTGAAGCTGATATACAATGAATATCTGTCAACAATTCATGCCACTCGTTGCCTGGAGAGGTTGGTGATTATACTAACAAGAGAGTCATTCCGATGGGATTTACTATAGTTGATGTACTGCAACTGCAAAGTGGGAACTGTCTGAGTCAGACATAACAGGGAGGAATATCATTAAATGCTGACTTTTCACCTGCAGGCCTCCACAGCAACAAGGTGTGTACAACTTTACTTAAACCTTCATATGTTTTAGTTTTAGGTTAAAGGAAGGCCTGGACTGTAACATTAAAAAAGCAGGAAAATAATGTATTTTTTCATTAATTATTTCATGATATCGCTTTCATCCGATGTGTTTATCATATTCACTTTCCCTGCATCTGTACTGTACTGTACTGTACTGTACTGTACTGTTCTATACTGTACTGTACTGTACTGTACTGTTCTATACTGTACTGTACTGTACTGTACTGTTCTATACTGTACTGTACTGTACTGTACTGCCACCTCAGTTAACAGTGAAGAGAACCTCCTCCTTCCTCCCTGAAACTGTCCTGTTAAATGTGAATTCTTCTTTGATCATCTAAAATGATAGCTGGAAAGAGCTGCAGGATAGTAAACATATTAAATAAACACATAAATAAAATACACAAAATGTACCTTATATCTTCAATTATTTTACATTTCGTCCATGCAGACAGATGATTTAAAATACCTACAGTGTTGTTTTTTTTTTTAATACACTCACAATATATTCTGGGCTGCACCGAAATATAATAAGAAAATAAAAAATGTGTGTTTCTGAAACAGCCAGTACCGGGTCAGTGCTTTCAGGCATTGATGAATATGAAATCATACACATGCACCCAGAAAGGCAGAAGAATAAAATCCTCAGTATGCTGGTGGTTTGTATTAAATATTAAAGGCAATCCAAATACCAACAAGAGTCGAAGATTTAAAACACAAGTTGGGAACCTGTTGCCGTTTCTCCAACACATTCCACTTTTTTTATTCTGTTTCTATTTAATCTTCCAACACCGAGGTCAAACCCAGTGGTATGTTTATTGATGAGTACGTTGATTTCAGCCTCTGCTCCGCCATTATGCATTCTAAGCGTGTCAGGTGTGTCCCATAAAACAGGATAAAACAGTAGGGGGTTCGGGGAGTGAGGGTCGGGGGGGTGCACGGTGTAGAGTTACGGTCAAAAAAGAGAGGGAGGGAGAGAGACGGGGAGATATGGCCAGGGGAGTGTGAGCATTAATGCACTCCCTGTGTGCTGGACGCGTACTGTTACAAAACACACACTCTCACAAATACATAAGCACACCGCGGGTGCCCTTTGCTTGGGTCAAAGGTCAGCTGGCAGACCAAGTCCCAACTTCCATCTCTGCAGCCCTCGCCAAGACTCGAGACCAGGAGAGACGTGTCAGCCAGAGTTAAACACTGAACTTCTTTAGCTTCTTTATTTTACTCAGTACAAGCATCCTGCCATTTATAGGCATACAAACGTTAGGAAATGCTTGATAACACACTGTAATGTAGATGTACACTGCTGTGTTCATTCATGTGCAATTATAGCTTCTTCTACATTGTCATTTATTATCAGCAGCCTCCGCTGTAGTGTGTTATACACTGTTTATTGTTAATTATACTTTTTGTTGAAATATAGAATTTTAGTGTGTCCTTGTTTGAGCGTGTGTGTGTGTGTGTGTGTGTGTGTGTGTGTGGTGTGCTCTCTGGGGCTCTTTCCCTTACTGTAAATTCTTCGATGGGAGACAGACACGGGTTATTCTGATCGCATTAAGTTCACTCAGATGGCTTTTCCAGCTATTGTCACTTGACACCGTTCCATTAAATCTGTCCAGCGTGGAGATTAACTACGCCATTCTTTATGCTTTCACTGGGTGTTCGCTCGGAAACACCAAAGGGGCAGGTTAAATCATGCACAAGATTTTCATAGCGCGCCGTATATTTTACGTGCGGCCTATCTGGCGTTTTACTTGATGTTATATCAACTAGCAGCGCCGAGGGTCACTCAGATGAATTGATGTAAAACTAGCCCATTCATCAGTTTAGTCGCCCTTTTCATTATTGTTAGTAGCAGCCATCTGATATTACAATAACATAAAAATGAAGATGCACAATTTGTCAAGCAGTTTTTTTTTATTTTTTTTTATTTCAATTTCATTTAAGTTTGACAAGGCAGGACATAAAACCCCAGTTTTTAAAGAAAACACATATGAATCAATTTAAGACAATTCCAGCACCTAAATGATATTATTGTTAATCAGATATGTTGTTATATACAGTACATGTATATGAACATGAACACTCTGGTCACTAATTTGTGGGATCGGAGCTCCTCTGGGTGTTGAAGGGACTTTACTTCCTAATAGAGTGATTTCAAATATCCATTATTATCATAATAGATTGCTAAAACTTCATAAGGTTTTATAGTTTATATGCTTTTGCTTTAGTGAACAGAAGAAAACGATCTGGGATAAAGGGTTCCTGATGGATCATATAAGCAGATCGAGCTGAATTTGAACTGTTGGGACCATTTGAATAAATATTTCTATGATACACTATTAATAAAACAATCCCTGCCGTTTTCTTTAGAGTCGGCTCGTCAGCTGCAGACGTTCTGTTTACTTCCTTTTCAAAAAGCCTAGTCATCATTAGATGACAAGATCTGCATGCTATATAATGAGTTCAGGCTTTGTCGGGGAGGCAAATGAAAAGGATAAACAAATGAATGCCACAAGCGATTCCAACTACAAATACAAAAACTGTTAAGTTCTGGCTTTGTGCATGTTACAACTGTACTCTCATTTTCATGTAAACTCTTCACTTTGTTAAAATGAAAACAGATTGCAAGTTTTTGAATTATAACATCATTTGCCTGTCGTCGTTTGGAGTTCTCCCCGTGTGAACTCATTTGAATTATATTTCACTATAATGCTTTCCTAATTACTCAACAGAAACGGTTGAGGGCACTGACAACATTATTATAATAACGAGGGAGAAGTGAAAACCGCTTGTTGCTTTAAGTAATTAAAGGTGGTGCAACTCATTCCCATCCTGCTGTGGGGTTTGGCCGCTCCAGCTCGGGAGCAGCTCAAGGATGCTTGCTCTCATTTCGATCAATCAGTATTGGTGTTGATTGTGCACACTGGGCCTGTCGCTTTGAGTGTGTACAGTTCAGGTTCATCTGTTTCCAGCTAAACACACTAACGGGTTCAACCTGCCAGACCGTTGACTCAGCACACAGTGTGTGTGTGTGTGTGTGTGTGTGTGTGTGTGTGTAATATTGGCACTATTCGAGAAAAAAGATTTGCATGGTAGACTATGACAGATGGTACGACATATAATTTGTAGATTACAACATTCATACCACTCACAGGTGGGCCATAGTTCAGAGGCACACTGTAAACCAAAAAAAAAAAAGGCGTATCATGCCCTTAACCCTTATAATTTTGTATAAGTGTTCATTTGTTTGTGAAGTGTGTCCTCTAACTCCTATTCCTTACAGCTGAGGAGAGAAGGTTGTAACCGTAGCAACCGATCTGGTAAAAGGAGGCGAAAGGGAAGATGAGGTCAGTATAAATGAAGGTGTCTGCTTTATAAACACACGTCTTTATATGATCCTATGACACCGATAAACACACAGTGGCCTGAGACACGGATGCTTGTGATCCCACTCCTGCTCTTGCACACTATATAGATACACGCCGACCCACTGTCCTCACTCCACTTAAAGACCGTGTACATTTGTTTTGAAGACAAACTTAACCTCAGAACAGACGTGATGAAAGGTAACCCCTGGCTTCCCCCTGGTGAATAGAAAGTGTAACTGCATGTGTGTGAAGCGGGAACAAACCCTGGTAACAGTGTTTAACAACACAAAAGATAGCACAGCTGGGATGTGATACTGCAGTCAGCACTCTGTGGGGAAGCAAAGTCAGCCAGCATTCAAAAAATGTTTTAAATATAAAAAGATGGTAAAAGATTATTATATGGGTGAGAAAAACGTGCTTTACACACACACACACACACACACACACACACACACACACACACCTTCATCATGTTTACAAAGACAGATAAGTGGAGCTAATAACACAGACAAGTGCATTTGTTCTGTAACCGTTCTACGTGTGAAAACATGGCACTGATACAAAAGAAAGTAAAAACAAGACTCATATTGATCCACCCTGGATAAATAAAGGTTGAATAAACAAACAATTCACTTTTCTGTATAATAACTCCACTTATCTTGCTTTAAAAACACGATGAGGGTGTGTAGATGTGATGTGTTTCTCTAACTAGGATACTGTATGTTGCATGCTTCGCAGATTGTTGTTCTGAAAATGTTCTCGTTCTGTGATGGAAAAAAGACAAGGTGATTGAAATGGATGATATTTGATAGCAGATGCCGTATTTCCAGTGTCTTCAAATATCTTACACGTCCACATTATCATTTAATTTGTGTTCTGTTAAGGGACAATGGCAGTGTATTTCCTCCTCCTTCCATCGATCTTCCTCTTCCTGATAACTTCCCCTCGGCTGGTTTTCCAAGCTGTAGGGGGGGGATTCTCACTCACAGCAGTGGCAGCTGCTTGAAGTCTCTTTTTGCTTTTCTTGCCGTTCACTTGCTGCTTCATTAGCTTCTCCACTGCACTTCAAACGCTCCTGGGTTTCAGCCAAAGCAATTTTGTAGTGAGAAATGCAGAAAACATGCCACGGGTATTTATCTGGACCGTAAGGCTTATACTTTGTATTTTTGTATTGATTGACCACACTGCACTATGGATAGATTGGAGCTGTGCCTTAAAGTGTGGGAGCGTGGAGGTGTGCCTTAAAGCTTCTTTATACACCATTTGTAATTTATTGTACACTTGACTTGACACACACACATGCAACTACTGGAATAGATCTGGAAGCCATGAATGCCATTAACAGCTCGTGCGGACAGCAGGGAGGCTGCGTGCTACAGAGCGAGTAGTTCCCCGTGTGATGTCTTCTGTCACTCTGTTGTTGTGCGCGTCCCTCAGTTTCACTTCCATCTGAGCGTCTCATGAATCAAGTGACACGCAGGTAAAGATTGAGCTCACGACGACCCCTTGTGGTTAAAGTAAGGCATTTCTTTTGAGTGCTGCTTGGCTGGGAAAGAAAAAACATTATTTGAAGACGTACCAAACGTTTACTTAACCCAACCATCATTATATAAAAGCTCATCTGGAGACAGAGGTATTTGCATAATGATGATCATACACAAACAGTCAGCAATAACAAAAAGATGTGGTCATATGATACCTACCAAAATATTGATATATTAATATTTGATTATAAATATTTACAATGAGTCATTTTTAGTGGCGACAAATATTTTGACAGTTTTATTTCTGTAAACTTGAAAGGCCTGAAAAGTCACTCTCACAAATGAATTTGATATTCATTTATTAAATACTTAAAATAAAAGGAAAACACAATCCTTCTGTAGCGACTTCATAATGTGTTCCAGGAAAGTGTGAATGTGAGTTATTACAGCTCACTAGATGGCAGTGTAACATCACTCAGAAGGACGGCGTGAGAGCGGGCCTGAAGAATATGTTCCTGCATGTGCATTCACACACACACACACACACACACACACACACACACACACACACACACACACATACATACATTGTTTGCAGTCGGCAGGCACACGTGTGACATTTGATTGAATGAAAGTGTGGAAGTGATATCTTAATCCCAGAACAAACACTATCTGACATCACTCATCTCTCCTCCCTGGGGCTTCATGGGCCACCACCATGCTGGAGAGGATTACATCAGGCAAATCAAAAGAGTGCACATTTGCACATTGCCCGCTGACATCGTCACACCAAGAACAGACACCACTGAGTTAAGCCAATTGACCATTTTACACAGCACTCAACCTCTCCCTTTGCCCTCTCTCAGTTCTCTGCAACCGCTCATATTTGGTTTGTGATCGTGTGTGTGTGTGTGTGTGTGTGTGTGTGTGTGTGTGTGTGTGTGTGTGTGTGAAGCAGATACTGACAAAAAGGCTTTGATGTTGGATTAACACAGAATATTGCAATCTGAAACTTAATGATCCAATTATACAGCATATCTCTAAATAAGTAGCACACCAGATGAAGTATTATTCTGTGTTTTATGGTGATAAAGTCATACATTTTCTTCTCCCAGATGTTTCTGCGTGATCATATTCACCTTAATATGAATCGACTCTCTGATGAACATTCCCGAGCTGGACATGAACGACTGAACGTCGGTGGTAGTGTGATGATGGGATGGATATTTGATGCTTTGACCTGTAACTGCTCCTCTTCCTCCCCCCTCCACGGTCCTACAGCAGGTCTCAGAGCTCCACCGACAACCCGCCCTGTGTTTTGCTTCCCCCTCGCTCGGCTCTTGTGGGAGCCGTGCAGCTGCTGGTGTTTGCTGAACTGGACTGAGTGGAGGGAGTGCGGAGGACAAGGCCGGTGCGCGCTTCAATAATGCATGCGTTTTGGAGGCCACCTCGGGACAGAATGCAGTTTTTAAAGAGCAACTTTAAAGATGCTCCCGCGACTGACTCATGTACAGGGGGAGCCTATTAAAAATAGAAAAAGTGGTCGGACAAAACAGCACACTTCAGGCGAGGGCCTCCAGAGCCCTGAGCTGGTTATTAACCAGCAAGGTACATCTTACATGCTCCCCTTGAAGCAGATGCTCTCATAGACAATTGAATTGCGAAGCGTGAGTTTGAACCAGAAATGTCATTAAACTTTCTCCCTTTTTTTCCAGATGGTTAATCTCCATCCAAGAGCAGCTCTGACAAGCAAAACCTTTCAGTTGGAGGAAGTGGGAGCAAACATGTGAGGACACACGTGGACAGTGGAAAAACATCTACTTTGGCTTCTCATACAGTATTAAGGTATGTCCTTTATATGTAACCACAGGGTGCAATGTGTTTGTTTATATTGCATCCATTTCTGCACCTTGTTGGTATTCTGTATATACAGGCTTTTAAAAGGAACAAGGATCCAATCATTTTTCTTCTTCTACCTCCAGGCTCTATGAGCTAATAAGTCTGTGAAAGTTGGATGTATCTCCATCAAATCACCGAGCTGGAGGAAATGTAAACCAACTCCAGTGACCCCAGATAAAGCTTGCTCGTACAAATGAGGCTGAAACCGTTTTGGGACATATGACTGGGTGCAAAGTGGGGAAATGAAAAAGACATTGCTCATGGCGTGTTACATGCCGACATACCCTTCGCCTCCTCCAAACATTTAATGGCAGATTCAAGTCTATTTGCCTCAAGCGTTTTACTGTCCATTTACAGTGAAACCTTCTCTGTTGCCTGCTCTCTGTCCTCTCCCTCCCTCTGCCCCGGCTCTCCATAATAGGGGAGTTAAACTCTAAAAGGCCGCGCTCCAGCGGACACCATTATTCCTCCCCTTCTCACCACCACTGCCTCCACCACCGGGCCCACCATCACACACACACACAGCAGTCAGTCACTTGGCTCCTTGGCGGCCTCAGTAAAACTCTGGGTATCAGTTTTGAAAAATTAACCAGGGATCGTGGGTTCCATTACACTCTCTGGCGTCTGAATCCTTGATCTAGCACTAAATGGAGAGGCCGGTTCAGTGTTCCAACATCATTCGACTTTCATGCGATGAAACTTTAATGAGTGTGCCCTGTATGGTGCGTACAGTATGCATGTGTACGCGTGGGCAGTCGACCCTGCAGTGCAAGCTTGTCGGGATGTATGTTCGTGCGTCGACTCCAACTAGATAGAGCACAAGGAGGATTTGACGGGGAGGACAGAGGTGCTGCCTTTATGCCGTTGCACATAGAGAGCTGTCACTAGTGGGCTAAATCCACTTACCCTACTATTCTATCAGCCATTATTCAAACAGACATTTCCAAAGACGACACACATGACAGACTGAAATTTGGAGAAATGTAAAATTATGCATTATAAATGTATAATGTCTCCATTTAATGCAATCCAGCAAGTGTTGTATATTTTCGGTCCTTCCCTTTTCGGTGGCACTTTGGAAAGAGATGATTCTGGATCATGGCTGTTCACCAATATGCCGCTAGATGGCAGTCGAGGAGCACGTTTGGCTCTGATTCGCTCAGCATCCAGCCTGGCCTGTTTGGCACCTGCCTGGCCCGCCGCGGTCCCCTCACAGCGGACTCCCGCACTTCCCTCTGGTCGGGGCTGTTGGTGAGCCAGGCATCCGGTGTAATCCATCCCATAGCTTTGTAAATGGAGGTTAAATTGATAAACGCGCCCAGGCCTCAGTCAACCCCGACCTTTCGTTGAGTGCACGGGCACAGAAAGGAGCCGTGTCACCAGGCAGGCTGTATACTACGGCCCGGATGTTGTCGTTGGTTTTATTTACGGCGAGTCACATATTTGGCCCATCACTGTGACATATGCTCATATGGTGCAATGCATATTTTAGCATGATGGTTTCAACGCACACGAGCCAACAGAGAACCTCCAGTGTGCTGACAATTGAATCTACATATACAACATATGACACGATGAACATATTATGATTTTCCGTCAGAAATATCCAGAACAAAAATCTGTAATGAAACAGACTTATATATGTATATATATATATATATATATATATATATATATATATATATATATAATATATATATATATATATATATATATATATTTATGAGTCTGTTTTCGTCTATTTCTTTTTAAATATGCGGTGTTTAGTGCCAAAGGCCTTGGAGGTCATTGTGCCGATTGACGTTGTTGACCCGAGGCCCAGTTTCCGGCCAGATTCGTATATTACTCCTCCAATATGTGTGAGATGTTCGGGGACAGCGAGACCGGATCTCCGTGTCCAGGTCCATCCGGTGCTTTCAGTACCAGAACGGGCGGGAGGTCCAGCTGACAGACAATAGCGTTCAGCGGCAGAGCAGGAAACAATCAGCAATTCATGGCAAGGATAGGGGGGGTAAAAAGGGCGATGTGTCACCAAAACGCAGTCCGAGAGTATGGCGTCTGATAGGGGTTCCCTGCGAATAAACAAATGCAGAATATGATGCTTTTTTTTTTTATTAAGACTATGTATGTATTTACCATGTTATTGTTACTATATCTTCTTTTTTGAAAGATGGAGCATCAGAGCAAACTTGGCCAAATTATATTCACCTTTAAAATGTGGATTGTGTTTGTAAAACCTGGTCAGGTCAGTTTGCTTTGATCAACCAGGCACACTTGGTTAGAAGCTGCATATTTAATTTGGTTAATAATAATCTTAAACCACAACATGAGTGGAGAGGGGACGCAGCGTGTAAACCCACAATATGGGGGGGATTTCATTTGAATTATTCATTGTAGCTTAATTCTGAAGATAAACTCCCACATCCTTTCCTCTTTTATTTCTGCCACATGGTGTGTGTGTGTGTGTGTGTGTGTGTGTGTGTGTGTGTGTGTGTGTGTGTGTGTGTGCGTGTGTGTGTGTGTGTGTGCGTGTGTGTAACGTCTGCGTGTTCGCGGGCATACATCAGTGCTGTGCGGTTCCGTGCCATGCCAAGGAGGCCTGAGAACGGCGGTAGAAAACACAGGTGCTGGGGCTCTATTTAAGCTGCTCAGCCCTCTGTCCACTCGGTGTGCACAAGGCGAGAGATCACAGCCTGCACCGAGCGCCCCCACCCCAACGCACGCACACACACACACACACACACACACAGCCCCCATATGTGATGTCAGTGTAGGGCTGTACGCGCGTGCACGTGTGCGCGAGAAGGGTAGGGGGGGGGGTGGTCGTGTTCGCTTGAGTAAGCCAGACTTGGGTTGCTTTCATGTTATGCTTGTTTTAAAAAGATGAGGCTTGTGCAATGGCAGTCCACACTAATAAGCATTAGACTGAAGTATTTCTTGACCCCCCCCCCCCCCCCCCCCCACACACACACACACACACACACCTCCCAACTGACTATGAAAGAGAGAGATCCATCTGTCTATACGGTAGCACACATAATGAAAGCTATACGCCACTGATCGTGTATCATCGCCTCCTGCCTTGTGAGCCCTCCAAATTACAATTTAATAGGACACTGGCCCCGTCATAGAGAGAGGGAGAGAGAGAGCGTGCGTGATGTGTGTGCGTGTGTGTGTGTGTGTGTGTGTGTGTGTGTGTGTGTGTGTGTATGTGTGTGTGTGTGTAATGGGGGGGGGGATGATCAGTTGACAACAAGCAGCAGGTGCATGGCGCCCGGCATTGGTAAAAAAAAAAAAAAAAGCGCACAATTGACGCACATCGGACACAATTAATCGGAATTGCAGAAAGACTGAAGATGTCACAGATCTTCGGCTGCTGACCTGACCCCATCCACACGTCACCACTGGAATATAACCTATTTTGCATCATTACAACTAATTATTGGTGTAAAAAGAAATTCCTCTACAGTGTGTTGCAGCACGGTTGGGATTTAAGTGTGACGTGGACATGTGATGACACGGTTGTTTTGGCGCTTTTCCGAGGATGCCTCCTCGCTGCTAATATTTCACATGATAACTTAGACGAGCAGACAAACAACGGCCGTCCGTCTGAAAGCGACAGGTCATGGTCTTCTAATTTAGTATGAATTACCACTCAGCCAGGAGGAATGCTGCAGCCCTGCGTCTTGCCTATTGAGGAACGCAGAGAGTGAGAGCAGAAAGTTTCGTCCAAAGGGCCCCTGCTCATTCCTGCACTGACAGCCGCGCTGCTGAGGCTATAGGGAAAGTGGTGCTCTTTGGGTGCTGCATGAATACACACCAATAGGAAAGTTGTGTTCAGTTAACCGGTGAAATCCGAGAAAAAACAGGGCAGGGCAAGTATTTCTCACCGCCAGACTCCGGCTTAATAGCCCCCCTCCTCCTCCTCCTCCTCCTCCTTCCTCTTGTTCGCTAGTGGGCCTGACAGCGCCTGCATTAACTTCGGTACACAAGATGCTGTGGTTCGGAATGAAAAGGAAGGTAATCTATGACCTCTAATCGGATCACCACGACGCAAGCAAACCGGCAATCCGAACAGAAAAATCTGTTTCCGCAGAGGGTTTGTCCCCCCCCCCCCCCCCCCCCCCGAAGTTCAAATCACTTTAAATCTGAAAGTCGTGACGTAAAAGCGTCCGACAGATAGACGCAACAAGAACAACGTCGGGAAGCGAAACGAGGGGAAACATGCGATTCTCCATTGTTGCCGCACTTGTCTCACATTCTCGTTTACTCTCATGTAAGTATCACACACAGGGATTACTCCTCGCTAAGTTCCTTTGTCTTGTGATCCATATTTGAGTTGACAGATCACGAACAAGAGCTCCCCCACTGTTAATGACCCCAGCCAGCAACAGATAGACTCACACTTCCAGCACTCCTTTTTTTCTTTTTGTAGCTGCTTCTGCCTCTTCGGCCTACAAGTCTGCCATGTACTGTTTACACGCATCTTAGAATATTCCTTCAAACCTTAGTTTGCTGGTGCCTTTACGGACCCTTTAAAGGGTTTAGCCGACTGCAAAGTTTCCATCTTTAGCTGACTGTTGTTCAACACTTCAAACAAACACGTTGCCTTTTGTTTCTATAAAGCAGTGACGTTTGGTATCTGCGTCTTCACGCCGTGTTCCCAGAGCCTTTTGGATAATTAAAGTAACGTTGCACAAATTAAGCCCATTCATCGCTTGTATTTTTCCCCCTTTTTATTATTATTATTCATGAGTCTCTATCTGTGGCTCCATCTCTTAGATAGAGCTCTAATCCTCGTGTCCTCCTTTGCCGATAAAAAAAAAATGCTCTTCAGTTTTACGATTAATTTAATCTCAATCATAGCCGGGACTTGTCGCTGCCAATAAAACTTGTGGAGTGCGTAAATGGAGAGGCAGGGGGGGGGGGGGGGGGGGTGATAAGGGTCTGGTGGTGCGGCGGTGCCATGGCCCCTCGGTGCTCTTGATAGGGCCTATCTGTCTCCGGCAGGCCGATTTAAGACCCGGAATGGGTTTAAAATAGGGATCCAGATTTACCTCATCTGGCAAACGAGCGCGGCGGTTTGTTTCAGCCGGGCGGGGAGCAGAGCCGCGCGTTTGTCTGCACCTCGGTTGTTTCAGGATCACAGGCCCATTGAGTCGAAAGGCTGAAGCTTTTGACACACTTGTTTTTGTGTTTTGATTGCTATCCATCTGAGGGAGACGCATGCGTGCAGATAGTGCCCGTTTAATCCAGTGGAGAGCGATAACATTGGAGGGGGGGGGTCTACTTTCTCTAACACTTAACTTTGTCAAACTGGATCTCACATTTGGCGGAGAGGATTTCTGCACACGATAATAAAACAAATATTGAACAACTGATAGTAGGGGCGATAATTAAGGTGAAGTCTGCTTGTTAATAACTTGTAGCCATTGGATGAACAAATGACTCGAATTACAGGCGCGCGTTTGTATGAAACTGGCTTTCCTGCTTTCTATTCTAAATGTTAAATATCCGCTTTTTACCCTCCACAGTATTTTACAAACAGACGTTCAGACTTTGCATAAAATTGCCAAACATCCTGTGAAAATATCTAAGCATCACCTTTTCCTCCATGACACCACAGCTTTGTTGTCTCATTGCAATCAAGTGTCAGGGTGACATCGGCGGCGAAAGAGAGTCCTGCGGTGTCCCTGAGCCGAACAGCAGCCTCTGTCCTACTTTCTGCTGCTAAAGACGCGGCTCCAACACTCACAGACCCTCGACGCGTATCGCAGAGCTGCCTGCAGTTAATACAGCGTCCTTGTTTACACGAGGGAATCCTCGGCGCCGCTTCTAGGAAGCTAAAAAACAAGTGTTTCCACCCATCCGAGCACAACTAGAGCTCCTGCAACAGTGTCCTATAGCAAAATGCGCGCTAGTCTGCTGCGTAATTGGTTGGGGATTTAGATGGAAAGGGGACTGCAGGAGAGAAAGCCGTTTTTTCTTCTTCTTTTTTTTTTTTTTTTTTTTTGGAGGGGGGAAATGGTTCTCGTCCGAGGAAGAAAAGCTCTTTTCAGCGGGCCACAATGGGAGATTGGGACAGGGGAGGAGTCCCATCGTGATTAGCCCATTTAATGGCGCGTTTACTTAATTTCTGTATTCACTAGCAACGGTAAACAAAAGGGGAAATAGCACTCACATTTTTAAGTGCTGCATGACGTTGACGTTTGCCAGAATGTGCGCGGCGTACAGAGGCGGCCGTGTAACAGCGCGGTTCTACCTGCGTCCCTTCACTTTGATCGAAGGGCTGCAATGATAAATAAATAAGGGAAGAGGTAAAAGTGTGACTTTTGGAAGAAAAAAATCAAATCCAATTTTAATCACAGCGTTTCGACCAAATGGTTCACACCAAAATCCGATGAACTGTAATTGTTCCCGGGAATAAAAATAAATAAAATAAACAATCAAACTCCTTTTTAGGTGAGTGCGGAACCCGGTCCGGGAGCGCGTGAAGCCACGACGACCATGACCGCTCCACAAACCAATAATGAGCCAATAGGAACATGTGTTTAACCACTTATCAACGTCCTTATCCGTAATCGGATGGAGAGATAGACATCATGCAAAGAGGTATAGCAAATTGAATACTGTATTTGATTCAGAGATGTATGGTACATTAACATAATAACCACGCAAGAAAGAAACATTGAATGGGCTAATGTGAATAAGCGCTTTGGGCGACCCTGGGGCGGCTGGGAGGAGAGGAAGGAGGGGGGGCAGCCCGTAATAAATGTAGTAATAACAAGCAATTCCACTTTTCATATACTTCTTTCTTTGCATAAATGTGACTGCTAACATATGTCCATTATCAATCCCCCCTCCCCCCCAACAAAACAACCAAAATCAACAAAAACGCCTAGAGCACTTGAGTTGTAAGTTTTGACAAATATTTTATGTAGGAACACCAAGTCAAGAAAAGTGAGGAAGGGATAGAAAAGAGGATGAGAGAGGGGGAGGGAGGAGGGGGAGAGCATCAATTATGTACAAGCATATTTCTACACGTATATTACAGACCGGGAGAATGATCGCATTATTTGAGATATACATAATTCAATATAAAATTTTGAAAATAAAAATCTGATACAGTCATAAACGATTTCGTTCGACATTTCTTTTTCTTTTTTTTCCTTTTTTTTTTTTTTTTTGACCATGTACCCCACACAGGCAGTGACAGAAGTGTATTTAAAAAGGTGCTTACGACTTAAAATGATTGTCTGATGAACACAAAGTAAAACAGGATTGCATCTTGTCTGCATGGCGGCTGCTTCGCCGTCATCATCATCACCATCATCATCAGCAGCAGCACTTGGACTTAAAACGGAGATGAGGACAAAAAAAAAAAAAAAAAAAAAAAAGAGCGACGAAGACACCAAGACGATCTGTTTTTATTCCCTCTGATCGATGTTTCCTGATGGAGAATCTTGCATTCAGGTTATTCTCCCTGATTACAAAATGAAAAATAAAAAGACATCATGCAAGTAGTCTAGTGGTGGTGGTGGTGGTGTGGGGGTATGAAGAGGAGGGGGAGGCGTGGGTCCTTTGAAAGCGCTTCTTAATAAAAAACAAAACAAAAACAAAACAAACAAACAAAAAACGACGTGCTTTTATCTCTTTTTATTTTAATATTTATATCAATCGGTCCTTTTTCATCCGCGATATTTCATAAGTCTTTTTTTTTCTCTTCCTCTCAGGTCCATTTTCCCTGTAAATATTTCTCTTTTTGTTTGTTTTTGCGCGTGTGTGTGTTTTTTTCTCCTCTCTCTATCATACATCGCACTCCGAGTCGCTGGATGTGACGGACAGGATGGACGTCCCAGTATCAACTCGCTCTGTCATACTGGAAACGCTGGTGGTCGGACTGGCCGCGGTCGAAGGCGACTCCGCCGAGCTGTGAGGGGTGAGGCCGGCCTCCGACAGGGACCTCATACCGCTCGGTCCTATTGCTTGGTGTTGGAGCCTGGAGAAGAAAAGAAGCCAGGAGGGGAGGAGGGGGAGAGAAAAGGAAGGGAAAAAATGAGAGAAATGGCAATTAGACCTGAGAATGTCCCCCTTCCCCTCCTCCTGCAAAATAGGGGTTCAAACTCGCCTTTCTTTCCCCCTGCCGGCCCCAGCCATGCATGCATGCTTTTATCAAATAGCCAGCTTTCAGGGGACAAAACACAGCACTATTTAGACTCCCGAATGTTGGAAGAAATGCAGCGAGTTTTTGTTTTGTTTTCTCTTTCTACATCACAGGCGTGATCAACGCGCAAGTCAGCAATCTGGGGTTTAAATCACGTGTAATATCGCTTCGAGGAGAAGAAAAACAAGCTTTTATCCAACTTCGTGTCTTTATAAAAGCAGTTTGATGGCACTCTTTAGGACAACAGTCTGATTCTGTTCCTATTCTGGTGCGTCAGCGTTTTGCTCCACGTTTACTAGTTTTACTCAGTTTGATTTATCTCGTGAAGCTTCACGATTCTGCAGTTTCATAATAAGATTATTATTATGTGTTCAGTAAAATATAGGGCTTCGGTCCAAACGCAACAAAAAAAAATATAATGTGGTGAGGCTTTGACACACAGATGTATTTTAGTCTGATGGAAGTGGAAGTGTGAGTGACGTTGGGATCCAGGTTATTCCAATCGCCCTAAATGTTTATCTCCAATCCACTCATGATAATAACTCCATCACGGCGGGATCAAATCAGGCTGGAAATATATCTCTTCATTTAGCAAAAAAAAAAAAAAAAAAGATTAGAATAGTGTTCATATGGCTTAGTACTCTCTGAGGTATTTTCTAATCAATTATGGCATTTCAATGGAATGATACCACACTTAATGTTATGAATACAGCCTATGTCTTCACATGCCTTAATACGCATGCTCAATTTTAGTCGAGTAATATCAATAATATCTCTGTTATCCTTTGGGATAATCTTTTATTTTCAGCGATGCTAAATAACATGTGACGTTAAAACGACCAATGCACCATTGTGTATAAATGTTGCAAGTACACGCCGTGTAGCTTAAATAGATCATCACATAGCTTTGGTAGCAAACACAAACATATTTCAAATTAATTGCAAAACACCATCATTTCTTATGTATTTAAAGGTATCTATACTAGCCCTATTAAACGTGTGTCTAAATAAATATTAAGTCTTATTACGACGTTTATTTTATACCTTTTACTTTTACTGATTAAAAATATCTGATGTTTACATAGTGTCATCTAAATTATGGTTATAATTAATATATCATGTTTATAATTATTGCACTCTCATGATATTGAATACTTTTACAATAAAGACAAATTAAACAAGCTGTTTCTATTAAATAAAACACGATGCAATAATCGCCCCTTCGGTTTAACAGCATGTAGGATTATATAATCATTGTTTTGTATTATTCTGAGTTATTTAAAAACAACGTTTTTAGTTTAGGTTTGACAATAATAGTGTATTTACACTTCTGATAATTCCATACTCTGATCAAAAATACATGCAAAGTGCATATCTGCCGGAAAATGCGTTGAAAGCTCTTCTAAGTTAAAACAAAAGCATAATGTATTTTTGGGGGTATATTAGGACAGTTTGGGATATTAATAACAGCAATAATCGTGTTTTCGGTGTTCGTCCTGATTTCCCTTCATAACAAACATGTCGCCGCAGCCTGCTCCCTCCCCCTGCACACACGCTCTTCTTCTCCCTTCCTCTCTGCTCTGCCCGTAAACACAACACACGTTTCATAAAAGCCTCCTGTTTTCAAATAAATATATATATTTTATGCATTTTAGTCGAACTTGTTTTGACATTGTTGTGTTTTTACAGCAAAAGAGAGAAAAATGACCAACCTGTTTTTAGCCGCCGCGGCTCTGTCTCGTTGCCTCCGGTTTTTAAACCAGTTTCCGACCTGTGTAGGAGTGAGTCCAGTGGCTTGAGCCAGTTCCCTTTTCTTGCTGGGGTTCGGATACGGGTCCTGAAGGTACCACTCCCTCAGCAGGCTCCGTGTCCTCTCTTTGAAACAGTGCGTCTTCTGCTCGCCGTCCCAGATGGTCCGTGGCAGCGGAAACTTCTTCCGCACCCGGTACTTATCGACCGGTCCGAGGGGACGACCGCGGAGCTTCTCGGCCTCCTGGTAGTGCGCTTCCAGCCACATGGCCTGCAGTTTGCCGTGCGAGTCCTTGGTGAACTTGTGGTTCTCCAGGATGTGGTACAGGTCTCTGAAATTCCCCGTGTGGAACGCCACCACGGCCCGGGCGCGCAGGATGGACTCGTGCTTGTTGATCGCCTCGCACGCTCCCGGAGCCACGGGCAGCGACCAGAGGAAACGGCCCAGCCGCTCGATGTCCCCGGTCTCCTCCAGCGTCTCGCAGACGCTCGCCACCTGCTCCGGGGAGAAGTTGAGTGTCGGTAGCTGAAACATGGACAAGTCTTCTGGAGACCTGGTGGTGGGAGCGCTGTTCGCCAGGAGCACAGGGCGATCAGCGAAGTTTGGCAGGAAGAAATGGGAGGGATAAAGCTCTAAAGGAGATCTGAAAACCATGGAAATGACCTGAGAGGGGGAAAAATTATCGAGAAAAAGGAGAAACCGAAAAAATACGGCCAGTAAAAAAGACTGAATGATTCAATGGCTATCGCCTAATGACACCAGCCTCATAATATCTCCCCCCTAAATCCGCCGTTGAGTGTAGCATTGAAACATTTTGTTTCCCTTTTCTATTGGTCTTCTTGGTGTCGTTGTAGCGTTGTCATGGCAGCCCTGCCAATCACTGTCAAGCGTGCCAATCATTAGCCAGTACGTAGCGCGAGGCTTTCACCACTTGTGCAGCACGCACGGGGGGTTATCAGAGTCTCCGATCTCCACAGCAACCCTCCCACCGCACCGCGCGCATCAGGCACAAGCCAATGCTCGCCTATCTGCTGAATGGAATGAGCAATTAGAGGGTGGAATATTATTGCGATCTTAACGAGGCTCGTTAAAGCTAAAGAAGATATGTAGACTGGAGATGCTTAGCCGAGGAGGGAGGGAGGGAGGCAGAGGGAGCTTTAAAAGGGGTGACAAATGGACAACCAATGACTGCAACTCCGGAATACACGTTTTGAATAGAAGCAAGTCCATTTGCACATTACTTTCGTACAGTTTTTTTCCCGTAGCTACTTTTTTTTTTTTAAATATATTTTTTTATTATTCATTTTGGAGCGAGGGAAAGGAAGGCGTTAAGTTCCTCTACGTCGTCCCTTCACATTTATGTTATTATTTTCTATTTTGTTTTTATTTTTCTCTCCAAAAGATCAAATTATGACAATATTCTTTAATCGTTTGACTTTTGCCCTGGACCTGTCGATGATCTTAAAGACATTGCACGACCGCAGTTTTTCTGACATGTCGTGAGCACGACCTTAAAGCGGACTCGCTGATGTGTGTGGTCACTGTGTGTTTGACGGGCTGCTGGTCCGGGTGCAGGCTGCGGTCTGACGCCGCTCCCCCTCACGCTGTCCCCGGCCTTGCCTCCGGGACGCCGGGCGCAGCCTGGCCCCCTGCCCGCCGCCTCCTCTCCAACCAACACAATTTATTGTTCCAAATGAATGTCGATGCGAGGCGTTGTGTTGATTAAACAATGATCACGGCGCTTCAGTTCGAAAACTCATTTGCCAGACCCCTTAAATGCCACCGTTTTATCACGGGTTTTTTTATTGTTTTTTTTTAAATAGTAAAGCCTTCTAATTAATACCATTAGTATTGGAACTACAATCAAATGGCAACATGAAAGCTTCTTGTGGGGCATAAAAGCAGTTTTCATGTATTTGATCTAGTGGTAAGGACATGATCAATGTCCACATCCAGTCACAGGGTTCGGCTTACAGCAGTAGCCGCGACGGTGTGATTTTCATGTTTATGGCTAAAACCGCTTCATATTTAGACAGGGCTTATAGGGTGTTAAAATAGTGTGAGTTCACTCCAACACGAACAGTGCTCACATTGTGAAAGGGCCGTGTACGAGGCGTAGCATCTAGACTCCGCTTAATCCGCCCTCAATAAAGCTGACATAATGATCCTAAGCCGCCTTTCTACAAAATCATTCAGGAATTCAAAACTTTTTCCTTCCCTCTCTCAGATTTGCACATTCTCCGGGGGCTGGCCAGATAGACCACCGACTTCAAGCCTGGAGGGACAGTGAGTAGACCAAGCCCGGCATGCATGCGCAGTCAGGGCTCTACCTGTTTATGTTCACCGTTTCACCTTAACGTGACATACTTTTTTTTTTAACAACCGCGGGTGTGAGCGAGCAGTTACGCACGTTTGCGCACTTTTACGCACGGCGGGTGTTTTGGGGCATAACTCCTGCACCTACGCGGGTGCACGCGCGTTGTGCAAACGTCCGTGGGTGTATGTGATACGGACCAGGGGTTGTGATGATCCTGTCGGAGGGGTCAGGCGTTTGGTTTGTGCGTGCGCGTGCGCGAGCGCGCGGGATGGGTGTAGGGTGGTGGACCAGACCTGTGCAGTTGTACGAACCTCGGGAGAACTAATTCCTAGTGGCACTTGAATTGGTCCCGATGGAAAGCTCCGTGGACTGGAAGCAAAGGCTGGTATTTTCATGCTGGTGTTAAAACTAACCTCCTAGCCTATACCCCCCCCCCCCCTCCTCTGCTCCCTCTCTCTCCCTCTCTCTCTCTCTCTCTCTCTCTCTCTCTCTCTCTCTCTCTCTCTCTCTCTCTCTCTCTGCCCCTCCCTCACACATGCACGCATGACCCCAAAATTTAGGTTGAGAGTGGCAGGCTTAAGCAGCACTACTCCGAATATGCAAAGCCACACCTGACCGGGTTCCTGGTGCACCAACTTAAGTGATCACCATTCAAGCCAAGGCTGGAGGTATTACCCAGATTATGTTTTGGAGCAGCCTTGTTTGGGAGAAGCCCTCGCAGGCAATTCGGAAATCACTCCTAGAAAAGACGAGAGGTGAAATGTAAAACCTGAATGGGGATTGAGAGGAGGAGGGGGGGGGGGGGGAGCCAGTGCTAATTCACATTCTTTTACATGGCTTTTGTTTACGCTACGCATGTAATTAACACCCCCCACCCTCCCCAAACAAGTTTATTCACCTGCCGTAATTGTGTGTTTATCCAGGGCTCGCTGAATGTTCCGAGCAGCGGGGGCTGAGAGCTCTGAAAGCACATCGAGCATTTAGCGTCTTCTCCGTTTACTTACAGCCGAAACCTCCAGACGCGACAACACAAACAGCATGTCCCCCTCCAAAAACACCGATGACGCGTCGGTCAAGCAGACAGACGTAAATCTCCATGTCAGACTTTGTTTGCAAAACTTTTATTGGAATAAAGTTACTTCTTGCTGTTTAAGAAACACCACAGTGTGGCTTCGACGGTTACTGCTGCGCGCGGTGGATGCGAGTTGCCTTGCTGGTTAATTGCCAATTAGCTATTGTCTTTATCAGCCTGTTCCCAATAAGGGGAGCAAATAAACAATGCTGATGTTACGTCATGTGCGTGTGAGGGAGAGAGAAAGGGGGACCGGATGAGAGAAAGAAAGGAAAAGGTGTTGACTGTAAAAGGTAAGAGGGAAAGAGAAAGAAGGCACGGGAGAAAAGGGGTCTTGTTTTCTTTTTTGCTCCCTCTTTGACCCCGGTTTGGCAGAGGCTGGCCAGAACAGGCAGCACACCCCCTCCCTGGCAAACACGGGACAGACTCATGTGCCTGCTGCTCCATCCCTGGATTCATCTCAACAATACACAGGGCGACACTTTACAGCAACCACGGGTACGTACCGAATAAATCACCTTCTTCATTTTCATTATTCCTTTGACTTGACTTCAAACTTTGTGGTTTTTAATGCGACAACACGTGCATTCGTTTTTTTTTAAGCAGGACAAGTTTTAATTATCATTTACGTACCATAAATGTTGTTTAAGTGATGTGGGAATTCAAAGCTGGTGTTTTCTCTCCAAACATATCAGGAATTACCTTCTTTTTTACTCTTGTTTTCTTTGCTCTCCTTCGTCCCCTGTAGAGCTGCGAGCCGGGTCCAGTCCACTGACTGTCCCCATCCGAGTCTGGTGTTCCACTTCTATTTCACTGCTCATTTGTCCAACATCATGATGGGGATTAAACCGCTGCTCCTGTAAGGTAAGCAGACCCGATCCCGTCTCCGATGTCGCCAATAATGTTTTATTTTTCGGAAACTTTAACAAAAACTATTTATGGAATGGTACAGATGAGTTCATCCGGCATTTTTTAAAGTAATTAGCTCTACTCGGATATATCCTTTTCGTTAGTAATTTTGATGTGCATCCTTGCCGTTATTATTCACCGAGCACCGGGGAGATGTGCGCCTGCAGAGCAGATGTGTGATGCTGTCGGGACGGGGCGCACAATCCCCTCCGTCCCATGCTGCCATGCCGGGCTGGGGACCCGACTCTCTGTCTACACTGTAAAAAGTATCGATCCAATTTTGATATCGCACTGAGTTTTGAAAATATAGGTTTTCTGTCTGAAAACGGGTGAACACCCTGGCAGTGATCATTCGTTTTTTAATGGCAATTTCAAATCAATGTGATTTTCTCAATCACATTAGAGCAATATTAGTCATGTTGTGTTTTGCTTTGAAGATGCTAAACGCGTCCCTGCAAAATTCTCGTAATGCATCAAATCTGTAGAATGTTTTATTTGCCAGAATCGGCAGATTATCACCGCGTTTGGGGATAAATAAGGTTAAGATTGGAGTGCGGTGATATTTTTTGCAGCGCACTATCTCCTGCTCCCAGATAACACATGCTTCGCTGTTGTGGCAACGTTATTTTTTTTAAATTGTCCTCGCACCTTCCGAGCAGAAGGCTTCACGGGTCGTTTTGCGCGCGATTTGCTTGATTGAATCAGCCAAAGCGCCAAAAACAATTAGCCTTAATCGGTTACTGTAGATTAAACTGCAAACAGTTGCCAACTTAGCACTTGTGGCTCAGGAGAAATAGGGTACGTGTTTTTATGTAAGGACTTACCCTAAATACAACATACCTTTATTTGAAATGAAAGATTGAAGAAGAAAAAGCAACAAAAATGTGACAGTGTTGTCATAATGACCTGTACATGTGGCGCCCAACTTTACTAGCAAAGCTTGTACAAAAGTTTTTTAACACCTCTCTCTCCCCCCTTCTCTCTATCTCTCTCCCTCTCCCCCTCTCTTTTCTTTTATTGTTTTTATTGTGTGGTCTCATTAGGGGGACTTCCTGGCAGGGCTGGGAGCTTGTATCGGAGCTGTCCAATCAGTGTATTTACACGGGTTGTTAGCGACAGTTAATGAGGGCTCCTCCCCGGGCCGGTAGAGAAAGGCGCCTCAACATTAAGATTTACCTTGTGTCAACTCGTTACTTCTAATGAACCTCCATGCAAAAGCCTCCTCGTACTCAATGGAGCCGCGCGCCCGGATCTTGTGTGTGAGACCCTGGAAGAGTGGAGCCGCAGGCCGGCCTCCCTCTCCCCCTTTTCATCCGCTCACTCGGGGAGCGCTGCTTTCTCTCTGCAGGTCCGGGCTCCGTGATGCATGCATACATGCCTCTCTCTCTCTCTCTCTCTCTCTCTCTCTCTCTCTCTCTCTCTCTCTCTCTCTCTCTCTTCTCTCTCTCTCTCTCTCTCTCTCTTCTATCTCTCTCTCTCTGTGTGTGTATGTGTCAAGTGACCGACTCCTATCTACAGAATGTGGCGTTGGCGACCCAAACTCGCTCGGTCAGTGGCCTCTAAGCTTCTCTTTGTAATTGGAACAAAATTACAGCAGCATTACAAGTGTGTGTGTGTCTCTCTCTGTGTGTGTGTCTCTCTGTGTGTGTGTGTGTGTGTGTGTCTCTCTCTCTCTCTCTCTCTTTTGTGTGTGTGTGTGTATGTTTGTTTGCGTGCCCCCCGCACCACGAACGTCATGTATCATCTTTTGTTCGGTGGATGATGCTTGACATGTCAGCTTATTGCCTCCGCAGAAGTTCATTTATAATCACCCTCCATCCCCCCCCCCCCCCCCCCCCCCCTTGCAAGCGGAGCAACGAGCCCGGCTCGGACTCTGGCCCCCTTCATCTGGCCCCCAGTGTGGATTGTTGGGCCGCATCAGCAACACATCACTGCCCCTCAATTCAGGTACAAACTGGAGGAGTTAGGCGGATCCCTGAAGTGGACTCCCCTCTTACTCCTCTAACCCGCAGAGACACCACTTAAAAATCAATTAGGCTCGTCTGGTCTCTCCCTCGCCGCCAGTCATTTCCCCGAAACAGGTGACTTCCACCCAAATTAAGGGAGGAATTTAAAAGTAAAATCCAACTTAGATTTTATTATTTCATTTTCCGATCAGAGCTCTAACGCATCTTATGGCCAATACGAATGCATACTGCTTTCTGATGACGTCATTACCATATATTAGTAGCCTTAAATAAGAGCTACCCATTATGTGACGTAATATAGGCCACGCCTTGTCTCTAATCAAGGAGTGATCTGGCAAATGGCACGTGACCTAATTATATTTTCTTCGAATACGTTTGCACATGATATGGTTATTTACCACTGGCACTTTTTATAGTGACAAAAACATATAGGCCTTTATAAATATGCGCATTTTCACCATCGGTGTGACGACGGTGTTGAGCAGCAGCGCTGGAGGAGGCGCGTGTGTTCACTCTTCCAGGTAGATGAGTTGACTGAAGACGGAGAAATAAATAGAATGGTCGCATATCAGATGCATCGCCCCGAGCTTCGCATATGATGATCACCTTCCAGCCCCCACGTGACTCTGGTCAACAACGCAAGAACTCCACTTTCCCAATGTGTGTGTCGTCTGCGTGTGTGGGCCTGAAAGTGCAGTCGGGACGTGCGCAAATGTTGATTTCTCTCGTCTGTTCTGGACTCGACTGTCAAGGCTCCTGCATGTCGACAGGAGCCGCGGATGGCCCTTAAGCCCGGTGTCACGGGAGCTAACAGGCCGTAATTACTATGTGGGAGAAACCACAGACAGCATGTACAGCAGAGGCCGCTCGGCTATTTGGCCAGCAGCCGCCTTTTAACCCGGGTTCGCGCGCCAGCCCAGGCCGCGTGCTCCGCAGCTGACCTTTTCCATTTGAACATTTCAGGAGCGAAATAGCGTCTTATTTATAAGATAGTGATACAATAGAGGCGGTGCGAGAATATCAAACCCTGTGATACACTGACGTGAGGAAAACATCCCAGCAAATGAACGGTGGGAAGGATCTAATGCATTTACTCGACTCCACTGCATTTATTTGACCAGCGGTCAATACAACTTTATTTAACTTTGAATGTAGTTTTCCTGATGGACATTTTTTTTAGTTAAGTTTCTGAATCCTTCCAGTAGGCTGACTATATGTAATAAAGGTAATCCCCGAGATAAAGTGTCTTAAAGTAGACTTAGACTCTTCATCACATCAGTAGTAGAGAGGAAGAGGCTAGTTGTCTGGAATTATTTACTTCCACTACAGTCTAGAATGAAATACTTGTTAATACTATTCAGTTGAAAGATGATTAATCACTTTGCAGGTTCACATTTAAATAGGCCAACAAACGTACAAATAAAATATAAGGCAATTTTGTAGATCAAACTTCAAATACGTTAAAATACTTCAACCAGCTAACTATAATGTCCTAATATATACCATCTTCTAAGTAAGTACACTTTTGTACGCTGACGTTTTGCTTGAAAATAGATTAGTTACATTAGTTAAGGACTGGAGGAGCACCACTGCACTAAACGTTCACTTTAATTAAAGTCTAGCTGCTGCAAACACAAAGTGTTCATAATTTCAGTCCTCTCTCTTTCTCTCTCTCTCTCTCTCTCTCTCTCTCTCTCTCTCTCTCTCTCTCTCTCTCTCCCTCCCTCTCTCTCCATGCTTCCATCAAAGCTTCACTTTGTGATCGACTCATGGGAGTGATCTATAGATCCCTATCGAGCAAGTCTCTCTCTCTGTTTCTCTCTCTCTCTCTCTCTCTGTCCGTGAAGGTTACGGTGACCGTGTGACCCACGACCCCGTCATTGTGTCGCGTTTTGTTTGTTGCGGTGTTTGCATGGCACGCAATGAACAAAACCGACGTCACAGCCCCCCCTCCCTCCCTCCTTGACTGCAGCTTTTGACATTACTCCACTCGATTGCCCGTTTACCCCCAAGTCAACTTCGAGACGGGCAAGACGCGTAGACGAGGTGGGCCATGTCATATCCGCTCAGCGTGCACGGGATTGTTGGTGTGTGATCATTGTTCGGGAGAACACTTCCTGCACAGAGCAGCCAGGAAGAGCGACGCAAACAGGCAGTGGACAGTTTCAACACACACACTTGTGTTTGACTGCAACACACCACCTTAGTAATGGCCATTATACACTTTTACACTCACACATTGATTAGTATCGGATCCCCTGCTGTCGTTGGTTAAATCTGCTCGCCTTCCTGTAACATTTACTTTGCTGGACTCTGAAGAGATTTGTTCAGTCTGCAAACCTGCAAGAATATTAATATTAATAGGATGTATCCACCTGAATAGGCTTTAAAAACACTATTCCCTTGACACTCCCGGTGTGAAAGTTAATTTAATAACCAACCTGAAGGGTCCCAGATCATTAACTTTACTTTATGCATCATCTTTCAATGTGAAAACCCAAATCCCCTTTAGAAAAATGTTGTACAATATTGTGAATACAATAATAATATAATACATCTAATAGGCCTATAATTCCTTCTTCTTTAACGCGTCACACAGTAGCTACCAACTCGTGTGTTCTCGGTCTCGTGTGTGCGCGCGCGAACTCCTTTCATAAAAAGGTTATGACACATATATAACAATGAATGGCATTTGCTTGACTACATGTTTTTTTCCCCCCAACAAAATCTCGAATAGTGGCTGCGTAAAGTGGTTGCCAGGCAACAGATCGGCGCCGGCGTGGTGTTGGTTCTCAGGAGTTCTTGATAGAATACATCACAGCGGTTCCGACCCAGCAGCCAATCAGAGGCGAGGGCCGGAACTAGCCGTCCTGGAACTCCATATTAGTTTACAGGATAATAACGGAGGGGTGCGGCAGCCGAGCAGCCCGTTACTTACGGGTGAACAGCGCCCGTCCGATCAGATTTATGTCACGCATCTCCGTTTGGCTCACCAGATCAATAGCCGACGTCTGGGAGAGCAGGTGAGGGGGGGGCTGGTGTACAGGAGAAAGGGAGAGCAAGGTGCAACAGGTCAACAACACTCTGACCCATAGAGCTCCATCAAAAGGCTCTATTCATCGCATTATTGGTTCTTATTGATTCGGAGTGACAGCAATGTTGCAAAAATAATAATGCCAAAGGGAACATTGCATTGTTAGCATAAATATAATCATTGTTATTACAGTTAAGCTAAATGGCTTACGACAGGAAAGCCATGAAACGACAGGATCCAGATTGTCAGCATCCTCTGGTCCAACGTGGTTTAATCAGAATATAGACCCGTGCAATAAGAGATGTTTCAGTCTTAAGAAGCGTCCACTAAATGACAGAAATATGTTCAACACTTGGAACAAATCTGCATTCATGAATGCTACAAAAGATGTCATTTATATTGGATTCTGACTAAAAAAAGAAAAAGCCTTCAGTAGCCTCTTTTATTAATATTATTATAATTATTTCTGTCCGCTTGTCTTTGAGAGCTTTGTCTCACTGCAGCTTACAATATGATTTCCACATTGCTCGTTGTGGGGTATGTTTGCCTCAGTACAGTCTGATTGGCTTGTATCGGTGGTTGAAGTATCAAGTTAGATACGCTCACTACGCACACCCACTCGCTGCCACTGAAACCATAATGTTTTCGTACGCATGGGGCTCCTACACACATGCTGGAAGCGTTGGAGCCTGCGTGTAACCTGCTACGTCCAGCCTACACACGCAACCAAAAAAATAGACCCAGAGTGATGCTCAGACTTATCAGAGAAAGTCCCCTTTTAAGTAATTATAAAATAAAAACAAAGTGACATGTCGCATTTAGACGTTCAGTTATTATTGTATAATGTTGATTCATTATTCAGCGCCGGTTTATTAGCTTTGGATGGCAGATGTCAGAGCGCGATGGAGATGTTTATGTTTGACTGGTTTAAGGAGCCATTATCCCGCCCGCTTATCAAACATTCATGCGCGGCAGCTGCAGTTGTGGATCTGCCCTCCATCGTGTCTCCATGCGGCCGCGTCGTGTCTCTTCTGCTGCAGCAGCCGCGACCTTTCCACTCAGTTAACCTGCTATCTTCAGTGGAGAATAATCTCTCTATGTATATTAACTGAAATAAAAACCAGCTTTATCGATTTATAGGAGGCAGGATTGGTATTCTCCATCATTGAAAAAATAAATAATAATAAATGAATTAAATTATCAGAGTTGTAATGTGACTTTTGGTTGTTGAACAAACGAAAGATCCAACAATTAGTATGCAAACCAAGTATTTACTCAGCTATCCGTTCTTGCCTTTATGATCACGTCATAAGATTTTTTTTTTTTAAATATTCATGCAATATAGTTTTGATATTTTCCCTTGTGACACGTCAGCAATATTCATAATAATGGGGATTTCTGTGATTGAATCATCCAAGAATATTGAACGACTGAAGTCATGACCCAGAAACTTATTATTCACACATGTGAATTATCTCTATTCATTTGTAATTTCTTATTCGCTACGAACCTTTTCAATCCTCCCATTAAAAGAGACGAAATAAGAAGGAAAAAAAGAGGAACTTTTCCGGTTAAATATCGGCCAACATGGCCGCAGCATATTTTCTCTCCCAGTTGACTGTCTGCACAGACCATCCGTGGCTTTTTTTCTCTCCTTTTTTTGATAATTGCCCTGCGAACACGGCGGTTTTCATTCTTTTGACCCCTCTATGAACAGCGCGCCGCCGCCCTCGCGGCCCCCCCCCCCCCAACAGCTGCACACAATGCCGCGTGTGCGTGCGCGCTCTGCGGTATGCGGGCCCGAATGTCGTGCAGAGGTAATGGGAAGTAGTCGGAAGGTAAAGGTCACGGGTTCACGGCGGGGTTAAAGAGACCGGTCCGCGGCTTCTGTTTGCTTCTCTTTCCACAACACCGCTTCCTTCCTACCGGAGGAGGATGTGTCCAGCGCGCCGCCGTCCTCCACCCCGCAGCACCACCCCCACCCCCGTCACCGCACAGGCCCTGTTTGTTTTTCTGCGTTTATTAAATCTTCCCCCGCCAGGAAAAGCGACCAATATCACGTCAGCGGATTGCTGGTGAGTTTAGCACTTTGCATCCCTCCTCGTTTCCCTGAGAAATCTTTTGTGTATGGCGTTAGTGAGCGTCTATTTATATCCTCATGTTCAAGGCTGTTTATACCGTTTATTCCCCGCCCCTCCTATATGTTTTCAAGAGTGTATGTCCCAGCATATTACACGTTACAGCAAAGCAAAAGTTAAAACTTAAATTATTTTGTTTTCTATTCAATGCATCTAAAAGTAGGCCAGATGAATAATTGTGAAACAGGCATACTTTTTTTTGCACCTATAATTTAGATTTAAGCTTTATTGTCCTCCACAGTACTGCAACAATCTATTTAGTGTTTCCACTTGTATTATCTGCCCTTTAATTGTTAATGATTGATAATACATTTTTTTTACTGTCAGAAAGAAGTCAAATTTTCCAATGATTAATAAAATGCCCTTACGCCCCTGCATCAAACCATATTTCAGCAGCATGCCATTGATGTAAGTTATTGAAAGGAAATAGAGTATATGTTTTTTTTTCTTCTTCTTCTTGTTTCCTCATGATTATCTGCCTGCAGGTCAGGTGGGTTATCCGCCATTTTAATTGCCACTGAATCATTTTTCAGGCCTTTAACCATTTTACTCAGTTGTGCTCTAATGTGATGAGAATGACTGCATTATGAAATTGTGATTTAGATTAAACTTTAAGAAACCAAGAGCACCAATCATTAAAGGCTGGGATTCATATATGTAAAGAAAAAAAAAAACACTTTCTGTTGTATTAGCTATATTCAATATTCTGCGAGTGACAGTAGAAAATAAACCTCATACATTATAGCTTTTTCTTTTTTCATGTTAGGTTTAACAGTTGGAGTTTACATTTAAATAGAAACTCATTTTTGTGCGAAAAATGTGTAATATTCAACTTGAAAGACTTGATTCTATGGCAATTATATATACTAGTACATATTTCTTTTAATAAAAAACATGCTTTAAAATCAATTTGGTGTCACTTCTACTTTTACTCGTGAACTGCTTAGAAAAATTAGGATTGTTAAAACTGTGGGAACACACACACACACACACACACACACACACACACACACACACACACACACACAGACATACACACACACACATACACACATACACACCTTATGAAAAGAGCCAAAATGGATCATGTGACCTTTAATATTTCATCATACACAAAGTCAGCTTCCTCCATTATAATCAAATGTGCTAGCTTTGCATATATGATTAGCAGAAAACACCTGCAAGTGAATTAAAAAAGAAATTCTATATCATGTGATGATTGTTAATATTATGAAAGGCTCCCTTTTAATACTTCTCTAGATTTTTGCTTAAATAATACCGTTAAATAGCACATTATGATATGACAGTCAGGACACAGTATAATAAACTTTACATCATGCAAAAAACATTCAAATAAAGCATTTTCTGCCATGAAATAATTTCTGATGACTGGTTAGAACTAAGCGTTATGCAACCTTTACGTTTATCAACGACCCATTCACAGCAGCAGAATATGTTCTGACAGAAACCTAACCATAATAGGCGGTGTTACATGGAGGGTGACCCCTATGATTAAGTAGAGGAACTCACAGGACAACAATGTGAATGAGGCAACCCGCATTAAACCACTCGCTCATGGGAAGAAAAGATGGAAGGACGGACAGCAGAGAGTATAGAAAGAAAAAGATGAAGAGATTGAACTGGGAGCGGAGAAGTCATATATCCTCAAAGCAGGTGATTGAGATTCAGCAGACAAAAACAGAAGGCGAGTAACAGAGATACAGTGGGGCTTTGCATTGGCATGGAGAGGGCCTGTTTTGTTGTCGTTGCCTTCCCTCTGTTTCTGTCTCCCTCTCTGTGTCTCTCTCATCCTCTCCCTTTCTCCTTTTCCCGTATAGAGACATCCAAACTGGAGAGAGGGAGAGAGAGAGATTTTGGTCGCCTGCCTATCTCTCCCTCACCATGGCGCCCCAGAGACCAACCAAGCAACGGGAGCACACACACACACACACACACACACACGCACACACACTTCTAGCCGTCACCGAGGAGAACAGCTTGGCTCTGTGTTACACTGAAAACCCCACTTTCCCCTCAATCAGACAGACAGGTAGACAGCTGGCTGTTACGCTAAATCCCTTCCCCCATGTGTCCCTCCTAACAAGTGCTTCGCTCTTCCTGTCACTTCTCTCTCTCTGCTGCTCTCTTTATTCCTGCAACTCACGCTGAAAAGCGAGAGAAGAGAGTCGGCTTTGGGAAATGTACAACTGTGATATGTTTGTAAAAAAAAAAACAGATTTTTTTTTTTTAGATGTTGTGGTTTTAAAATCTGGAGGAAAAAAGCCATTGAAGACGCTGAAAATAAAACGTGTCTCCAACAGAAGTGGTATCTGTCCCTCTCTTGTCTCTCTCCACCCTGACCCCAAGTTCAGTCCTTCTAAGCACCACTTCACCCCGAGCCCATATTGTGTGTGTGTGTGTGTGTGTGTGTGTGTGTGTTCGCACACTGAGAGCTTTTTGATTTCCTATGTATGTGTGTGTCTGTGTGTGTGAGGGCGATGGTCAGGCTTGGCCTCCTGACTCATCCACAGAGAGAACTGTGTTGATACAGGAATGAAGCCATCACACACTTATACCCCCCCCCCCCCCACACACACACACACACACACACACACACACAAGCTGACAGCCTCTTCCCATCAGTCTTTTGTTGTGTTTGCCAGTGATGATGATCTCACCACATAGCAGGACTAAGCCTCAATAGTCAGCCAGTCAGTCAGTTTGGCAGGCAGAGAGGCAGCCAGTCAATACGTCGATCACACATTCAGCCATCCAGCCAATCAGTCAGCAGCCGCTAATTATCAAAACCGTTTGTTTTGTTGGGGTTTTTTTGTCAGTTGAGCAGGAAGTCAGCTATCACATAAGACGAGCAGCGGTGGTGGTAAGAAACTAAGTACATCTACTTTTGTACTTACTTAAGCACCTATATACTCCATTACATTTCTAAGGACAGCTGGAGTTACTTGTCCTTTACCTTAAACAAGACATGATAAACTTAAGCAACTCATTAAAATCCAATCATTGTTTCATGACGTTTTGGCTTGTGGCCCCTGAGAAGAAAGCTGTAGTTGGGGCCCTTTTGACAACTTTCCCCCTGTATGTAGCGATAAAATACAATTAAAATAACTAGGTTATAAAAAGAAAAGAAATCTTATCATCTCATGACCCCTGACCCCTAACTTTAATACTACCTAAGAGTATTTTATCTAATGGTAAAATGCCGCTATCACATTTGCTGATGTTGTATTTCAGTAAAACATCCGAATACGTGAGTTTAAGTAGGTTGTGCGGCTCTAACCTCAGCCCTAACACATCTTTCCTCCTACAACTCTTCTTCTACAAGGAAGCAACTTGGATCAGACGGGAGAAAGAGGAGAAGAAGACAAACCATAATTATCCTTAGAAATCCCCTAAACTCTTTGAAAATCAACACAGAAATCCTGCCCTATAGGCCCAGGTACAAATTCTAATAGCCGAGTCAAATCCCTAACAGGGAGTAGAGTTTAAAATATGACCAATTGTCTCCAAATCTCTGCATGGTTAAAGACCAAAACATAGTTTTTGATGATAACAATTTCCCTCTCTCAAGTCATAAGGCAGCGGTGCGTTCACTGTTCCCGAGTAACGTTTAGTTCTACTGAACACATCGCTACTGACTTCCAGGAATCTTAAAAAAAAACCTGTTAAACCAGATGAAAAGGATTCATGTTTTCTACTGAATCTCACGTTTATTTTCAACATTTAGTCCATTTGTTTTGATCCTTTATCCTTATAATATGTTATCTAAATGTAATATTCTGCATTTCTTATTTGCTGTTATGTGAACCGCTTTGAATTGTGTCAATGAATGTCATAGAAAATAAACTCATTTTACATTGTCATCAAGAGACAATTCAGTATTATTGTTTTATTTCTTTAGTAATTGTGTAAAGTAACATCAAAGTTGTGTGATCAAATTGTCTCTTAAAAAAAAACTTGGACTTGCCGGATTTTCAAACAATCTGACACTAAGACCTAATATGTGTAAAATACCATGATGGTGACACAGATGTAGATCTGAGGTCAGTATATACACACTGTTTGTGGAACAGAGAGAATATGTCATCTGATGGCCTTGAATCAAAAGCACAGCAGATAATTGTGCATCAACTGTTGGGAAAGATTATAGGAAAGAAACGGTCTCCAATGTTGCCATCTGTTAAAAGACATTGAACGCACCATGGAAACCTGAATAAGAGAATAATGTGGTCTAATCAATTGTGTACCAGATAATAGCAGTGTTGTTAGCTATCTAACACTTCCTGCTTGGTTGAGCTCCTCTTCCCCCTCAGGCTTCCCCACAACTCCAGAGCAGATTGAAATAAAAGAAGAAAGATTGAATAATTTGTTTAGTTAATTTAAAGGAGAGTCTGGCCGTGGATATGCAAGCAGCGTGCCCGATGAGCACGAACAAAACACAGCGCCGGAGTTGGAATATTCTAAGAACAACTGTATCCGTTGTTGTGCTAATCCTAAATGAAATATGTATTCAGTAAAAGGATTAGGGCGTCCAGTGTCATAAAAGAAACCACTTACCAGCACCAAAGGTAATTTGTAACCTTAGCAACTGCTTGTGGAAATGAATGGGGGATTAGGATTGGCTGCAGCCAGCGTTGTCTTAGTGCAGTCAAAGCGACCTGCTCACACACACACACACACACACACACACACACACAGGGAAATATTTGTTAATACTAAATGCAGGCATACTGAGCACATGTGTAGGCATAAAGCGTTGTAAAAGTTGTACACAGACAAAACGAGGATTAACAGAAAATGTACAAGTAGAAAAAATGTTGAATAAGTGAGAGGAAAACAACAGGTTTGGGTGAGAGAAGCAGAAAAAGAAGTGGGGGAATTAGGAAAACCACCTCTTTCCCCCCATTTATCTGTCACCTCTTTACCACTAAAAGACCTCGAGCAACAGGTTAAACCATTTATTAATCTTATAATGGGGCGTTCGACGCGGGACGAAGCACCACAAACACACTTCCAACTGCCGACTAACCGTAACACATTTAAAGGCAACTGTGTGTTGTTTATGCATTTAGTGTGTGTGTGTGTGTGTGTGTGTGTTTGTGCGTGTGAGTGTGTGTTTCAGCCCAGGCTGTGTGGGACGGTTCTCAGGAAGCCGAGGCGTCAACCGAATCGGCGAGCTCTCACATTACACTTAATGATGTCAACTCGTGCTTGAACAGACACGGCTGAGTGTGTTGTACATGCAGTTATATGCATGTACACAGGGAGCGAAAGGCAAACCGACACATACTGTAAATACGTTAATAAGTTGAAGGACGTGCAGGTGCGGAGACGGAGTCGGTGGACAGGGGGAAGAGAAGAGGGGAGGGGGGGGGGTGGATTATGTTCTAAAGAGCCACTTCTGTCAAGTTGCACCACCTTGCTGGAGACATCTCAAATAGCTAATTGCTTAATCATGTGGAAGTGACAAAAGCCCAACCTTGTTCTCATCTGTCTCTCTCTCTCCCTCTCTGCCTTTAATCCCTCTGTCGTTTCCCATGTATTGCACCAGCTTCACATACATTTATTTGCCCCCACCCCCCCTCCGCTTTGTCTGTCCCTCACTCCGCGTGACTCATCGTCTTCCTTATCTCACTTATACCTCCTTACTTTCTGTCACTCCCTCCGTGAGTCTTGGGGAAGCTATTAAAGCAGTGGCAAATGGCTTCTTGGGTGACATTTGCTGACATTCAAGAAAGTGCATTTATCAGCGTACTACAGTTCACCTTGGTGAATGAAATCCATTTGTGATGCCGCGATGGCCTCTCCCCCTCTCTCTCTCCCTCCCTCTCCCTACTTCCATGCCTGTCCCTAAATGGATGCCCGGTGTACTGGGAAATGGCAAGGTGGCGCGCAGCTTCGCAGCCACTCTCAAATGTCATGCCGAAAAAAAAAAAATCTTTAATGGGCTAAGTGTAGCCTTTCCAGCCCTAACTTGTCAGGTAATCAGAAATCTCTCTCTCTCTCTCTGCCTCTCTCTCTCCTCACCTACCTTTGCCTCATTCCCCAGCCCCCCAGGGCCATGACACACCACTAATTACCTGTTATACCAATCGGAGAGTGGGATGGCATGAAAGAGGAAGACTGCTTTTAAGACAGGAAGATACCACATCCTCCTCCTCATCACCCTCATGCAGGCAGGCTGCATATTTTTAGACCGGTTATGTTTTTTTTTTATTATCATTATTATTAAGCCAAGGCATAACTCTATGGCTCCGGATTCACCTGGAAGATGACACCTTTTTGTTTCTTTAAGTGTGATTTTCATGTAACTGAGGGGATTTCTTTCCCCACCGTCACCGGAAGACAGAGCACACGACTCGGAGTCCAAACAAACCCAACCGGCTTGTAACTGTAAGAAACCAAATGCTTATAGAATACATGTTGTATAAAAACAAAATCAGCCTTGAATACGGGTAATATTCTGCTGATTAGTACTTTCTTGAACAGTAAAATTAGGATATTTGGTATTTTGTATGTAGCATACCATTTAGATGAGTTAAACCCTATTGTCTCACACTGTCACCCAATTAAAGGTTTAAACATTTGCAGTTTACATGATGACTCACTTTTATGACCCAGTTAAATGAGTATCATGGATGTGAGCGTGAAGCTCATTGTGACATGTACACCTGGCTGAGATTTCCAGTTCTCCCTCTGGGTGTCTGGTGATTGACAGTAGGCAGAGTCACGTTAAGTGCACGCCGCTACGAAAACATTACATTTCCAAAAGGTAAAGTCTAAATGTTGACAATTAAGCCAGAAGAACGTCCTCCTTTCGACAGTGTGCATAAACCCTTGTTCTGTTAAACACACAGGTAGTCGACACACCGTGAGAAAAGTAAAGCAGATGGGCCGAAGCAGAAAGTAAAGTAGAATTTATTCACAGAGGAAAACATTTTCAGTCTGATGGAAGTTTGTTTTTTTGTTCCCATTGTGACAGATATTATTTTTTTTCCTCATATAAAATCACTTCTTTGCAGATATATTATCTTTTTGTTGACAGGCCTTACACTCACACAAGCCCACAATGTGTGTGTGTGTGTGTGTGTGTGTGTGTGTGTTTAGATTAAAATGCTAATGCCGGGTGAGGTGCTGCTCTCCAAAGTGCTTTGTGCTAGACAATAGCCCAGGTCAGTGTGTAGAGGCAGACAGAGGAAGGGGTTGATTGTGAGAGAGGTCTGGAGGCCAGGGGCAGCCATGAAGCTAACACCCTATCCACCAGACTCAATCCACACACACACACACACATGTATGTACAAACACATGTACACACACTTTACCTGAATGGAAACAGGTACAGGCACTCACACCCAAACCACTGTTTGCCTGCCAGCGTCTGAAGGTATGAACACACACACACACACACACACACACACACGCGCACTCATGCAAAAAAGTCCATTCAGTAGCAGGGTGTAATGTTATTTTCCTGGAGGCAGAATGTTAAGAACAAGCGTTGGAAGGAACAGATGACGCAAACAGAGACGAGGAAATAAAGAAATCCTGAGTGACAGGAAGAGGAACATGCGGTGAGAAACGGGCAAGAGGGAAAGATTGACGGATTGACCTTTTTGTGATACTCCTGAAATTATATGTGATATTGATTTTGACAGTTTGTCAGTCGGATGATATTCACACCTCTTAACATGCATTACCATTTAGAATACTAAACATAATTAATCACATGGATTTGTTTTTTTAAGTGGGTTAGATACATAAAAGAGAAAACAGTACAATAGAGGTGACAGATTTTTTTTGTGATGCTTGCAGCGTTGAATAAATACATTTACAAATACATAGTAATTCAGTGAATCAGTGTCCTCTTCACTGGATAATCCTGAGATCTCAATGTCAACAGGAATGACTTCT